>MU866121.1:0-151107 GCA_033296915.1 Triangularia setosa | reverse complement strand
TATCGCGTCGTGAAGGCCGACCGGCGCGTCGGTAGCGAAGTGTTGCTTCTGGAACGTTGTATAGTTTGGATGTGGCAAGGACATTGGGATTTTTGCTGTTTTTGATTGCTTCGAGAGCTAGCAGAATACGGGCTTCGTTTGAGGGGTTATCCATGGCTTGTTGTGGTAGAATTAAGTGTCAAAGGTAAAGGAGTTGTGTTGCATAGAAAATTCGCCGCTCGCTTATCACGCACGTTATACGTAAATAGTCTGCAAATTGACCAAACCATCGTCAATAGACGGCCTGCTATTTCAATGTTTATAGTTACCGCTCCTTCAAACTGACTGATGTTGATGGATGTGAACTGTAAAATCGTTCCTTTTTCGTGCTCAGTGTGGGGTTCAACACAGCAGCAGGGACAGGGGTTGAGATTCTGAAACGCCAAGAGACCAACGGGATGTGCGGTTTCTGGGGATCAATGGCATCGAGGGGTTTGCAGATCTTTAAGGTTGCTAGTGTGAGTGCAGCTACAGCACAACACCACCACCACCGCGACGATATCATGGTGATGGATGGGGAGATCACACCGAAAGGAAATATAGAAAGGGGCAAAGGCTGGCTGATCCTCTGAGAGGCTCTCTCATCGACTTGAAACGTGCATCTTGGTGGAAGCGGCAGCCATGTGTAACCCATGCCCTATTTGTGTCGGTACCTTAATTCGGTGAATTACACCTGGGCGGCAGTTTCATCTTCCGCCAGACGATATTACCTGTATCCGAATGTTTGTATGGTGTGGTAAGGAAGATGACGTGGTGTGTGCAAGGTGAGCCGGACGTCGAGCGTGGTGGGCAAAGGCTCCGTTGTGCAACGTCCGAAGAAGCCTGCCTGCTGTTTATCTGAATTTGAGGTGCTGATCCTGATCCCAGCCGACAGCAGCCGTCGACAAGCAACCATGCCGCCGGCCATCAGACGCTTATTCTCGTTGTTGCCGGTGATATCAAATGGGAAACACATGTTTACCCAGCCCCGCCGTCAGGCGCAGGCTGCAAATGACTGTTGGATATGGCCAGAAAATGTGGCTGAATAGAAGCTTCGATTGCGAATTGTCCAGTTGACATGGCAGCATGGAATATGGAGACGTTGCAGTCAAGACGGTTGGTTCGGCCCCCATCTGCAAATATCCTTTTTGCAGGGCATCTGCCGGTGCCGGATCTCATTCTGTATCTGTGAAGTCTCGACCAACGGTTCAACAGTGTTGAGCCCTCCCAGGAACTCGGGTGTGCATCATCAAGTCTGCGCGCTCGTGGCACGGCATCAAGCACATCCAGTAAACTTGATATTCTCATCACCCTTCAAACGCAGCCTGGGTCTATTGTCGGCGGGTACGGTGCTGTACGCTGTAAATCATGACGGTTGATTCGTCCAGAGCGGTGAAGGGAAAAGAGCCTGGCCACAAACACAAAACCTTCGGAAAGGATTCGGGGCTGCTCTGCCGAAGTTGTGAAATGTGAGTGTTGGACAAACATGCTCAGAGGCGGGGCATGGGTGGAGGAGGGAGCTGAGCCCGCCAGTGATCACGATACGTGAGATAGTGAGATGAATCCATATGTATGTTGAGAGAGGGAGAGGGAGATTATCAGGATGCCTCGTACAAACGAGATGCTCGAGATAGCAGATAGGATGATGGTGAGGCAGTGAGTTGAGGTCGGAGTGTCACTGAGCAGGAACGGGACTTGCCTTTGGACTGTAGCCAAGACGTAATTGGTCCCCGGAGGACCCCTGTAGGCTGCCCCTGACCTCCACTAAACCCTCCCACTAAACCCCTGGACTTGGCGCGTTCTCAACAGGGTCAACAGCGGAACAGCACTTCAGGGCCCGCTCGGCATCACTTTCCATTCACAACTGCCAGCGGCCTTCTCCATTTCCTGAGCTCTCCCATTCCAGTTGCTGGAGCATGCCTGGCCGGCGGTCGCGACAATTGTGTCCAGTTCATGCTCACCTCTCACCGCGCTTTACCCACACTCCTACCATCGCGGCCGTCCCACAGCCAGCCATTTCTCAGCTGTCCTGCACCTCACCTGCACCATTCTACAAACTGCCAGACCTACCGCTGCGGGCAGTTGTACAAGCAATCTGCTCCACTTCCCCTGCAACGGGGGACTTGTCCAGGACCTGGCGACTCCCGTCTTCGTGCCCGCACTTCTCCGCCGAGAGCAACAAGTCAGCCCGACACTCCCGTCTTCTATCGTCGTCGCCCCTCTCCGAGTCTCCGGACTCGCCCTTGGTAGATAATCCTTCTCTTCTAACTACCTACATACGGCCCATCGCCGGTGCCGTCCTCGGCATTGCCACTGTGCCCTCGGTCTGCCGGCACGAACCGTCGATCCTCGCATCCAACAAATAATTCCCAACGCTTGGTGACCCTCTTGCGGCGGTCTATACCCTCACGAACGAACAACGGGCCGGCCTTTGTCTTTGTTGACCCTTCCGCACTTCCGCCTCGACCGCTGCATACCCATACAATCAACCAGATACACAAATTTTATTTCTTTGGATTGTGACAAGTGATCCCGTCCATGCGATACACAGGCGCCGTTTGGCTGCTATCCCACCGCTCTTCCCTGATCGTGCTTGGTGCTCGATCCCCTTCCACCACCTCGGGCCACCACACTGCTGGTAGACTTGGCTTGGCCGGACCGAGTATCTAGAGAAGAAGGAACAAACAACAAGAATAAGCCACAAATAACACAGCCATGGATGACTATCTGGATAGCCCCATGGAGACCGAGGATGTCTTCCCCTGTAAGGGGTGCGGAGAGGTAGGTTTCGCCTCCGCTTTGGGTTCAGAATCTTGATCACGTCTAATTCATCTTGACAGATCCTCGAGGAGGGCAAAGCATTTGAATTAGGTAGGACATTCCCCAGCCTCTTTGACGTCGAAAATGGCTTGCCATGATGAGGATCGGACCTTGCTAACTAATGCTTTGCGCTACAGCCGGAAATCGATGGCATCTTGACTGCTTTCGTTGCAACACATGTAATACGCTACTCGACTCGGATGCGAATCTCCTCTTGCTTGGAGATGGCTCCCTCATCTGCAATAACTGCACCTACAGTTGCAGCGCTTGCAATAATAAGATTGAAGACCTCGCCATCCTGACCGGAGACCAGGCCTTTTGTGCAAGCTGCTTCCGCTGCAGGAACTGCAAGAGGAAGATTGAGAACTTGCGATATGCCCGAACATCACACGGTATCTTTTGCATGAACTGCCATGAATCTCTCATGGCAAGACGACGTAAAAAATCAAAAGCAGCAGCTCAAGCGAAACAACGAGAAAAGGATGCATCGCCCATGATCACAGACAAGTCCCTACCAGCCTTGCCGCCAAATGCCGTCCCTCCTATAGCGTTCTCGGGCGATAGGGCAACCCCCGACTCCGATACGCCAACCGAGCTGTCGCCTCGTCCTCGCAACGCATATGGCGGCATCAACGAGTCATCTTCGCGCAGCGTCTCGAGGAATGAACTGTCTCCCGAAAGCACCCAAGACTCCTCAAAAGAGCCTTCGCTTGCGCCGCCTTCGCAAAACTACAGGAACAACAGAAACTCGACCATTCTTTCTGGCGAGATGACTATTGGAGATGGCGAAGGGTTCTTTATTCCAGTAGCGCTGGATCCCAGTCCTGCTCCCTCACTAACACCACAGTCCATGCCCGATGCGTTGACCGACTCGAGTAGGAGGAAACAGGAGAGGGATTACTTCAACGCGCCGAAGCCGAGTCCGTCCCAGGATAAGAGATCAGAATCCGCAGCATCAACGCCTCATATAGCTTTTCAAGAAAAGGGAAGACAGCCGTCCTCTGACTACGAGGTTCCTCAATTCGAACGGCCAGCTAGAAAACTCTCGAAACGCAATGGCAATCCGAAGGCTTCCCCAGGTATTGGAGAGGATAGAAGACCTTCTAATGGGAGGGCACAGCCCAACGAGGAGTTCAAACTACAGGATGCCCCCAAGAGCAAAAAGCTCGTTAGCTCTAGGAGCAATTCTTTGTCTGGCGGTTCTATAGACGCTTCGGCGCCCGCCAAACCACCACCTGCACCGCCTAGAAACAGAGATGCGCTGTCGAATTCTGCGAACAACAGTTCGTCTTCTCCCGCTGGTTTATCGGACCGGATAACACCTCCCAGGGCTTCGCAAGACTCTCGGATGAGAGATGAGGATGCCATCCGGCCGTCGATAGATTCAATGACTTCCAACAGGTCCGACTTGTCTGCGGTCAAATCGGCTGCGCGAAAAGAAGCACAACAGACGGCGCCTCGTAATGGCGAATTGCAAGTCCGCCCAGCGGCTCCTGAACAGAAACTGAGCGACACATACATGCAACCACGGGCAGCCCCACCACCACCACCTCCACAGGCTGGACAACAAACACCTAGGGGGTCTGTAAGCTCGGTGAACGAAGAAGGGAAGGTATCACCAAAGTTGCCGCGGTGGAGCGCTGGTGGTGACTTTAGTATGGATGAAGATATGGCTAGGATCCTTGGTACCGATGAGGGCTCTTCATCCATACTACGACGTGTATCCAATGCCGTTCGTCATGGGCGACATAACAGCGCCGAAACCACTACACACCAAACAAGGGTTGGTCATAGCAGGAGCGTGAGTGAAACGACTCGAGGCACTACTTCGCCCCGTTGGCCTAGAACGCCAATTGCTGAAGATCCAACATATGGTGGTCATGTGCCCGACATTAGCAGCCCGATTTCCCTCTCCGGAGCTGCCCATGATGACCCGATGTTCCTGAAGCGACAACTCAGAAACTCGGAACAGCGAGTCGCGGAGCTTGAGCGACAGTTCAACACCGAGAAGGATTTGAAGAACCTCAACAAAAAGCTTGTGGAAAAGAGAAAGACGGTTTCTGTTCTTGACACTCAAACAGAGATTATGATCCGCCAACTCGAGGTTTTGGCTGGTTATGTAGAAAGGGCAAAGAAGACGAGCGAGCCTCTGGACCCTCGCGAGCTCGAGGAATCCGCCATCAAAGACTTTGTGCAAAAATTGGAGAAGGTCAAGCAGAATATGACTGCGGCGATCGAGCAACTTCACGCTGAGCGCGATGACCTATTGGAGGAGAGGAACCAAGCAATCGCTGACCGCGATCGCGCGCTGCTCGAGTTTGAGCAGCTTTCGTCTAAGAATGCGCAGCTGGCTGATCTCAACAACGATCTTACCCACCAAATCCAGGAGAGGTTCAAGCAACAGATCAACAACGGCGACCTTAAGATGCCTCCAAATGGTCTTGGCATCTATAGCCATGCCAAAGGCGCTTCATCCATCAACTTGGACACTGCTAGCATGCAGACAGGGACAACTTTGATGGGCACTGATGCGGAGGAGCCAATCCTCGAGGGCCCAACAGTGGTGAACATTCGCAAGGGTCAGGTCAAGAAATTCAACTGGAAGAAGGGTTCAAGCAAAGTGGCACATAACATCACCAAGGGTATCAACCGTGCAGCAGGTGCTTTCCAGGGACAAGAAGGCAACCCTCGCATTGGCGCCCCTCAAGCCTTGAATAACGACAGCATCGGCATCCCCTACAACATGACCGTCGCCCAGGTGGAATCGCCTGTGACCACGATTCCTCCTCCCCCACCTCCTCCTGGTATGAACCGAGTGAACACCGACGGCCAGCGTCAAGGCTTCGGTTTCTTCGGCAAGAAGCAGCAGCAAGCCATGACCAAGTCCCAGTCTATGAACATTGTTCCAGCACCAGCTGCCGCCGAAGCGCCCAGCACATTGTTTGGGTCGGAGCTGGTAGAGCGGGCTGATTACGAGCGCCGCCAAATACCCAACGTTGTCACCCGCTGCATTGAGGAGGTGGAGCTGCGTGGCATGGATATTGAGGGTATTTACCGGAAGACGGGCGGCAACTCGCAGGTCAAGATGATACAGGAAGGGTTTGACAAGAATGGCGACTTTGACATTTCGGATCCTGATCTGGACATTACGGCTGTGACGAGTGTGCTGAAGCAGTACTTCCGGAAGCTGCCGACGCCGCTGTTGACGTTTGATGTGTATGAGCGGATTTTAGAGTCTAACAGTAAGTTTACTCTGATGAATATGAAGATGGGGGGAGGGGGAGGTGCGATTACGAAGCTAACTAACTTTTTGATAAAGTGATACAAAATGAAAGCGAGCGCTGCGCACACATGAGGAAGACGATTAACACGCTGCCGCCGAAGCACCGCGACTGTCTCGAGTTTCTCATGTTCCACCTTGCTCGTGTGGCTAGCAGGGAAAGGGAGAATTTGGTATGTATATCAACTTGATTATTTCAGGTCTTGAAAACCAGCTACTAACAGTTTTTCTATAGATGTCTCCCAAGAACCTCGCCGTTGTCTTTGCGCCCACCATTATGAGAGACCACAGCTTAGAAAAGGAGATGACGGATATGCACGTCAAGAATCTGGCGGTGCAGTTTTTGATTGAGAACAGTCATGTTATCTTTGGAGAGGCTTGAGAAAAGAGTTACGGCAGTTGTTTCCGAAGTAAAAAATGAACTGATTATTATTAGCGACAAAACAACGGATGGATGTTTGAAGTAGTAGTGTTTGTTGTTGTTGTTGATGTCGTTGCTTTTGCGATATTGATATCTACTTTTTAAGCCCCTGCTTATGACGAGGCGTTATTATGTTCATGAACTTGTATATAAGCCGGAGGGTTTTTTTAAGTTTTGAGGGGAAAGAATACAGAGGATTACTCGACTGGCTATTTATGTTGTTTCTGCTCGTTTTTTTCTTTTTCTTCTTTTTTTTTATTTTTTTTTAAAAAAAAAGAATACTCAGGCATCTGGTAGCACAACACAGCACATCATTGGTGCTTTTATTTGATTCGCCCTAGTTCAAGATGAGGAAGAAGAAGTTAAAACTGTAAATCATTATGAACAATATTCGGTGTTTTTCAAAGGGGTACTTTGCAAGAGAGATAGAAGAGGTTGAGCGCAGGAACTTGCTAACTGTGAATTTGAGGGCAAGTTGGGCTATAATCTGTGGCTAGGTAAGTTGATCATATATCTCTAGCAGCAAATTTACTTTAACTGAAATATAATTCAACGAAAGGGACCGGGGCGTTGGTGCCAAAGCTGAATTACAGTTGAACCTTTCCAATCTTTGTGTGATTCAAGATGATATGAGAACTCTTGATATCTATCTAAGCTAAATATCCATGACGTTGTCCGTCTTATCCAAACCATACTCGCCCATTTCCAACCCATCAACCTCAAGTCCCACAATCTCCAAGTTTTCCCTTTTACTCAGGAGAGTAGTGCTCCGCTTGTTGTCGAATATGACTAGTAAGGGGGCCATTGAACAGAGTAGCACCTATCTACCTAGTAAGATTACCACGATAGCATATTATATGTTTCTCCCCCCTTTACGCCAACTCTTGATCTGGCTGTTGTACCGGTTGTTGCTGGTCCTGTAATGACCTCAGCCTCTGTGATAAAAGACCTGCTGAGGCGGTACCGGGCGTTGTTCCGTCTGACAGCGAGGAGGAAGACATGAACACGTTGCCGCCGTAGCCGACGTCGCCTTTGTTGAGCTTATCGTAGCTTGTTGTTGCTGCTGCCAGACCGGTCATTTGCACTCCGGACATGGGTGGTAAGTCTTCTTCTGTACCGTGATCATTCTTTTGCACCTGTTGGTTGAAGAGCAGAGAGGGTGCTGATGGAAGTGACGGCTGCGGTCCATTTGGCGTGCTTGCAAAGCTGTTGAATGGCGGTGGTGGGTGGTGCTGCTGAGCAAACTGTATCCCCAGTGAATGCCCAGCACTTCGCCTCCTTGAAGCCTGCTCAGCAGCTAGTGTTGCTCCCGGGCTGGTGGCGTTCGTGTTGATCATAGGAGGGTGCATCACCCTCACAGGTTTATATGGCGAGAACCGGGGATCAGGGTGTGTGATTTCGTTTCGTAGCTTCTCTTTTCCGTCTGGGACTCTGTTGGCAAAGACTACACGGATAGACTTGTAGAGGTAGTATCGTCCTTTGGATGAACAGCAAATGTGCAAGTGGACGAGGTAGCGGAGAGTTGCTCGGTCGGTCCCCAGCGTGTTCGCTTCGGCATTCTTGATATCGGGGACTTTGGTTTCGAGGATGGGACCTGCTGAATAACTTCTTTGGCGAACAAAGGTTTTTGTGCCTGGCTCCATGCCAGCAAGATCATAAGGGACAAGAAACAGTTTGACGGCTGTTTTGTTTTGGTTCTTGATGATGATTTGGAGCTGCCCCTTCTCTGGTATGCGATATCGCCCTCCTGGAGGTGCTTTTGGGGATCTTGATCGTCGTTTCTGTTTCGCGCCCTTGCGGGCACCTCCTCCCTCAGAGAGCTCACCGGCTTCTTCCTGCACCATCGGCTCCTCTTCTGCGGTAGCTTTCCGCTCTGGATATCTCGACTGCAATTTCCGTTTGGTGCGTTGACCTTCATCCGGGTTTGTGAGCCCATTTTCAAGATCAATGTTTCCTACGTATGGGCTTGGACCGTCATCGGTTTTGCTTCTCCCGTGGGAAGTACTGGCGTAGCTGTAGAAGACAGCAGAGAACGGCAGGGTCACATGCGGCGGGCAACGTAGACTAGCCTTGCATTTCCCCAGACCAAGAACTCCGATCTGTGCCATAAACTCCAGTGGTTTAGAGGGGGTTGTCGACATCCGACCCCTGAGGATACTTTCTTCGTATGATCCGACTAGCGATGCATGGTGAAGTGGTGACGCCTCGGAGCTCAGTGACGGTCGTCTAGCACTCCATGGTGTGGGCGGTGGCGGCGGGGAGCCGGTAAAAGTAAACACCGGAGTCGAGTTCAAAGACCGTCGAGGCTGGTGCGCCTGATATGGGTGAGTGCCCTCACGACGTAAGGGCGCTTGTCTGCGGCCAGCGACATTGTTAAAGGAGGATGAGCCAAAGTTGAGAGTGTGCCTTCGCGGGCTCACCCGTGGGCTACTCGAGGCGATGTTGATGCTGTTTAGTGGCAGCGCCAAGTCAATGTCCTCGTTGATTTCTGACTGGACAAGTGGGCTCGTAGGTGGCTTATAGACAAAGCTCGAGGACAGAGATGAGCTTAATGAAGGGGTCCCTGGTGTGCCGAATGCCTCTTTGCGGTAATCGAAATTGTCCTTGCGATGAGTTGCTGCAGCGCTCCCGTAGTTGAAGAGATTGAAGTCTCTTGGTGGCGACATCCCAATCCATGAAGCATTGCTGGGTAGCTGGAAGTGGTCATGACGACTTCGCCTGACTTCCTTCTCTACCTCGTCAGGAGATAGCTCCTGTGGCGTAAAATTGCCGCTATGAAGAGCAGATCGAGGCCTTTCGATATTCAGCCCTTCTTGAAGCCGAGCATCGGGTTGCAATCTAATGACGTCCCCATCCTTTTTCTCGGGGGTTATGGTAGGGGGAGGCAGCAGCCCCGGCGACATTGAAGTAGGTCCTGGTGGCGTCCGAGGCGGGAAGGGGGTCTTGTCCTGCTGGAACAGCGATTCCAAATGACGATTCGGGACCCAGGTAGGGCTTTCTCCTCTCTTGATACGCTCAATCAACTCGGTGCGATCAGACACAGCATGTGATGGTGGTTCAGGCGTGGTCGACCTGAGAGGAACAGGAGGGCTATCCGGTACAGGTCCCTCACACAGATCGGTTCTGATACTTTCTTCTGACAATTTTCTGCTCAGTGATCTTTGAAGTCCCGGTTGCAACGACAGAGGAATCCTTTTCGTTAAATCATCATCCACATGGTCTGGCACATCGGGGACAGCGTCATGCTGGCCCGCGTCGTCTTCTCGCAGCATGGGCATGATATTGAACTTTTGAGGTCCCTGGTCGGACCACTTGTAGCGAGAAATTAAAACGTCGACCAAATCAACTCAGATGAGACGAGTACAAGTTTCCGTCACCCTATGTCATTCAAGGTGCCCATGGCGGGTGGCCAGACCCGAGCACGGTGAGCTGGATCTTTTTCTCCACGCGAACGCCTCTGCTTCCGCCTCAGGCCTCAGCCGTACGCTGTCGTTCAGCCTCGGATGAGTTCGTGGTTGGCAAGCAAACAGTAGCAGTTGTAACACCGGAGTAGGGGCCCGATGGGCAAGACAAATAGCAAAGAATCGGTTTGGGATGTGCAAGTGTGAGAACAGTTTGATGTTTGGTTGGAAAAAGAAGGGTTTGAACGAAGTGACAAGCGGTACTGAAATAAAGCCTGTCGCCCGAGTCAATCGATTTCTTATTTCCTAGGTGAGCGCTGGGACGGCTGCTGTGCCTTGCGCAGGTTATTAAAAGTCCAACAAGGGGTTTTAAAAGCCGGAATCAAGAAAACTGCTTTCCTCCGAGTGTGTGGAAAAAACAATCCGACCAAAGTTGCGGTGATGAGTGAATGGTTCTGAGCTACAGACGTTGCTTGATTCTCATGGTGACGGGCAGGTCACATCAGGGGACGCTAGACCAGGACCGGCTTCTGTGGGCGGTTTAAGTACTCCGCAGCTTAGTGGGGGTTCGCGATGTCCACGAACAATGCTGGGCACGTTCATGTGGTTTCCTTGTGACGCTGGCATGCCCGATGCCCCAGGGATTTGTTGTGGCTGCACTCGTCTTTGGTCCGACCAAGCAAGACCCGTGGCTATCGTGGCTGCTGAGTGAGGGAAACAGCGAGAAAGGGGACGCCAGGTGGTTGGCCAAAAGATGTCCAGAGCAGCCAATGTGCGTCATCGCCACTCCTGATCGCATGTCGGAGCACATCTGCCAAATGCCGTGCAGGGTGCCAGCACGGGTGGTTCCAGCTTGTCACCTCGCCCTGTGTCTGAAACAGGAGCTCCTCTTGCTGAAAGAAAACAACGGTCCGTATCTGCCGTGCCTTTGCGCCATCTCGAATTCTTTGGTTCCGCCTGACCAAGCGTTGATTGATACCCGGCAGTAGAAAGGAGATGTGCTGGCTGTGGCTAACCGACCTTGAACATTAGCGCATTTAGCGTTTCATTGAGTGATATGACCCACCTTTAATTGTTCACCGCCCAACCTGCCAAGCACCGATAACAACCTTATCGCTAATCTTCTGGCAAAAAAGTCACATTAGCTTCGAGTATCGTCAATCGCAGCTCAAGCTTCACTCAATCCATTCCCCAACATCCCACCAACTCCAAAAATGGCACCCAAATTCCCAAACGAAGACGGCGAAGCCGCCGCCAAAACCACAAAGAAACCCCGCCAAGGCTTCCGAGTAGGCCCCGATAACCTCCCCGACGGCGCCTGGAAGCGCAAAGGTTTGTCTCTATTCCTCCCACCCCCCTTCCCCCACCTATTCCTCACTAACTCTCCCGTCTCCAGTAACCAAAATAAAAAAAGACCTCATCACCAAAGCCAAGATTAAAAAGCAATACTCCAAAATTAGAGCCGCCCACGCCTCGGAACAACTAACAACCCCTGCGATCCCCGAGCTACCACCCTCTCCGATCATTCACCCAATAACTACTACACCCTCCGAACCAGTCCAGCAGGAATCAGAACCCAAAGAAAGAAAACCAGAAACCGAGCCTGAACTCCACCCCGACCGCCTCCACCTTCTTACCTCTGATGAACCTTCCAACCCCAACGCCACCGCCCCTGATTTTCCCCCCTTGCCCAAGCGCAACAACGGCGACCGCTCCCGCCACAAGAAGCGCAAGCCAGATTACTATGAAAAAGAACTCGCCAAGGCAACAGAGTTGAAGGCCAAGCAAGAAGCCCGCAACGCCGCGTTCGCCCGTAGGCAAAAGGAACGAGAAGATCGCATCAAGCAGAGGGAGAGGTGGAGGAAGCAGATGGACAAGGCGAAACGTCCCGGGAAGGACGGGAAGCTGAAGGTGGGGAGAGAAAGTAAGATTCTGCTGGAAAAGGTTGAGAGGTTGGTTGGTGGGGAGAAGTGATCATGGGGAAGACATAAGGAAGATGGGAAAAGTTGTGTGTGTGATTTGATAAATGTGTTTGATACCCTTATTTTGCGACGCTCTGCGCGAGTAGCAGGAGATGAAAAAAAAATAAAAAATGGATATATACTGGTGTCGTGTACTTCGCCGATTTTGCCTAGTGGAGAGTGAAAGTACCACTTCCTTATGTACATACAAACATACCGTTTTAATCTTAAAGAGACAATGGACAAAATAAATTACAATCACAAAACACAAAGCGCATTGTGGTATGCAAACCTCCTCTCAGAACCAGAAAGACACATTAGGCTGAAAGGAAACATTAATCTCGTTCCAGTTCCAGAAGAATATGAGTAACCGAGCAAAGGGAAAGAAGAAGATACACAAAGCCAAAAGAACATACAACGCCGAGGATTCCCCAGTGGTCATCCACCTGAGTACTGATTTGGCCCTCACCCATTTGACTCACGCAGAGCGGACGGGATGCCGTATTTTTAGCTGGGTATGGTCGTATGTGAGAATTGGACGAGGAAATGGGTATTATGACAGATATCACTCCCACATATAGTTGAAAAGGAAGTTTAAACTGGAGAGGCAAGTCTATACATCAAGTTACAGGTTCAACTCACATGTCTTCCATCCAAACTTGAGTCAAGATGACAAGACACTTCACATCTTCAGACACCATTGATTTAACATAATTCTTTGTCAATGCAAGTAATTCATATCTACGTAACTAGAAACAGGCCTAAAGCAAAAGTATAGCAAGGAAAAATCTGGTGCCATCAACTCTCTATGAAATTGGCTTTTTGCACCGCCGTCCTTCCTAGTTTTTGCTCCTCCACGCCCAGGGTCATAACCGCCAGACATTAACCATGCGCCCCAACTTTTCATCACGCTGAGTACACAGGGAAAGGAGTCATATGCCAATTGGCAGGCACCGTTTAAAGCTTGTCGTAGTACTGTAAAAATTATTAGCAACAGTGTTACAATGACTATGAGGTTGCCACAAAAAGAACTTACGTTGTCGACGCCGGGAACCTCGACCTTGAGACCCTTGCGCTTGCGCATGGCCTGGACGAGCGTGCCGGCCTTGGTGGTGCCGTCGAGGGGGTTGCCACCGGGGAAGAGCTGCCAATGGTCGAAGACGGACTGGGGGAAAGCCTGACCGGAAGTACCCTGGCGGAGATCGGCGTTGAAACCGAAGGACTCCATGACGGGAAGGTAGGCCTTGATGTTGAAGAGGGGAGTACCGGGGCGCTGTTCCTCGGCGAAGACGTGACCTCTGCGGCGGGTAAGGACACCGTAGACACCACCCATGGCCTGCTCGGGGACCTGAATCTCGACCAAGAAGACGGGCTCAAGAAGGCAGGGCTCAGCAAGAAGAGCAGAAGCGTACAGGACACGACGAGCAGTGGGGATAACCTGACCACCACCACGATGGATAGCATCAGCGTGGAGGGTAACATCGAGGATGTTGAAGCGGATGCTACGCATGGGCTCCTCAGCAACAGGACCCTCACGGGTAGCCCACTGGAAACCAGAGACGACGGAGTCCTTGATTTCGTTGAGGTACTGGACGGCCTTGGTCTGGTCGACGAGCAAGTTGGCACCGTTACCATCGGGACCGAAAGCCCAGATCTTGCGGGCATCGGTGACATCCCAGCCGAAGTCATCAGCAAGGACACGGGCACGGGCCTTGAAATCGTCACGGGGGCTGACGCGGCCAGCCTCGATGGCACCAGAAAGCTCCTCCTCAATGGGCTCAGCAACCATGTAGAGACGGTTGTGCTTGTTGGGGGACTTGGAGAGAGCGGTCATGCTGGACTTGCCAGAGACGGACTCACGGTACTGGACGACGGGGTCGGAGATGATGAGAGGCACACCAGCGTGGTCCTCCTCGAGATCCTTCAAGCAAATCTCGAGATGGAGCTCACCAGCACCAGCAACAACGTGTTCACCGGACTCGTTGGTCATGGTAAGGACGCAAGGATCGGACTTGGAGAGACGCTTGAGACCTTCGACGAGCTTGGGGAGATCCTGGGCGTTCTTGACCTGAACGGAGCGCTGCACGACAGGGGAGACGGAAAACTTCATGACCTTGAGGTTGTGGGCAGTGTCGATAGTGGTGAGGGTACCAGACTTGAGCAAGAACTGATCAACGCCGACCAAGCCGACAATGTTACCAGCGGGCATATCATCGATAGGCTCGACCTTGCCACCCATCATGAGGACGGTACGCTGAATGGCCTTGATGAAGAGATCCTCCTTCTTGCCGGGGGTGTAGTTGGGGCCCTGGATGCGGACCTTGAGACCGGAGCGGACGGTACCGGAGAAGACACGACCGAAGGCGTAGAAACGACCCTTATCGGAAGTGGGAACCATCTTGGAGACGTAAAGCATGAGAGGACCCTTGGGGTCGCAGTCACGGATACCGATGGCAGCCTCGTCATCAGCGGGACCCTCGTAGAGAGTCTCGACACGGTACTTCTGAGCAGTGACGGGGGAAGGAAGGTGGAGAATCATCATCTCCAACAAGCAGTCGGCAGCGGGAAGGAAGGTGCGCATGACAGCCTTGAGGAGCTGCTTGCCCTCCTTCTCACGGTCCTCGACAGCGAGCTTGAGATTGAGTTTCTCAAGGAGGGTAGCAACCTCCTCCTTCTTGAAGTTCATGACAGAGGCGAAGATCTTGAAGATGGGGTCCAGGATGAACTGGCAGAAAGCACGCTCGAGCTGCTGGCCCTCATAGGTGCCGTTCTTGGTCCACTTCTTGGTCTTGGGGTTGAAGTAGTTGTCGCCCCAAAGACGCTCCATCATCTTGTTGCGGTCGACACCGAACTTCTTGGCGTAGCGGGTAGCGAACTGACGGATGGTGAAAGCCCAGCCGTGAAGACCGGAACCGAAAGCGACGGTGCCCTTGTCGGGGTAGACCTGAACATCACCGAGCGACTTGTCGAAGTAGGTGGAGATGATAACGTTGACGGACTCGATGGTACGGGAGAAGGACTGGTAAAGGTCCTCCTTGGAGACCTGGAGCTCGAGAAGGGCGCGATCGACCTTGTTGATGATGATAACGGGCTTGATGCGCTCACCGAGAGCCTGGCGGAGCACAGTCTCGGTCTGGACGCATACACCCTCGACGGTGTCGACGACGACAAGAGCACCGTCGGTGACACGGAGAGCAGCAGTGACTTCGGAAGAGAAATCAACGTGACCGGGCGAGTCGATCAAGTTGATCAAGAAATCCTTGCCTGCATCGACAGTCAGTTTCTCGCGGCCAATACATAGCAAATTGAGGGAAGATTACTAACCGTCGGTCTTCTGGCCAACAATGTCCTTCAAATCCTCTTCATCGGGAAGGGTCCCATAAAGGGAGATTGCAGTGGACTTGATGGTGATACCACGTTCTTGCTCGTCGGCTCTGGTATCCGTCGCACGAGCCTCACCGGCCTTTCCGGAGGAGATAATACCAGCCTTGGCCAGCAGAGAGTCGGTCAGGGTGGACTTGCCGTGATCGACGTGCGCAATGACGGACATGTTGCGCACATTCGTGGGCTTGTCTGGAGAAGCGTCAGCACGACATTCGAGATGGCGCTGCATGCTCAGTGATGACGAGGGGAAGACTTACCCATCAACTGACGGATCTCGTCGATCGTGAAGCTGTAGGAAATCCATGGTTAACATCATCGCCATCATCAACGTATCGCGCAACACCTCTACTGTCTCTTATCTCCGGGCGGGGTAATTCAGTGCGCACGCATCAATGGTGGAGGACAAAGAGGGCATCGAAGACGAGCTCTCGAAGCGATGAAGACGAGTGGAAGTGATGGCGGCGAAGAAGAGATACTTACTTGACCATCTTGGCGGTATTGACGAGTACCTCCTGGAAATGGGTTTTTTGGGTTGATGGTGTCGAGGTGAAGAAACTCCGCGAGCAGAGAAATTTTCTTCCCTAAAGTTGGTCGAGCAAACCCGAGAGTCGGCTAACCAGGGTCCCGTAGTCCTGCTTCAGTGGATCAGCTATCAGCCCCAGACCGACAGCTACAAACAGCAGAGAGGGTTGAGAAAAGCAGAGGCAGTGGGATGCGAAGCCTGCTGTGAGGGAGAGAAAAAGTGAAAAAGGCGATGGGGGGAGGGGAAGGTGGAGGGGTAACAATTGGTGGGGCATCATGATATCGATTTGGTGGATTTGGTGCCCCTCCATTGGCCCCTGCCACTTGTGCGTCGACTGATGCAACTGACATGGGAGGGTCAAGCCCTGTTTTGCCCCTCCCCCTCTCCCCTCGCCAATCCGGCCAGAAAAAAGAGAAAACCCGCGGCAACAGGCATTCGTGGATATTGTTTTGCATACCTTGAGGATAATACCAGTCAACTGCCGGTTTGTGGTGACTGCTTGTTTCTCTACGACGGAGAAAGAAGTTTGTCTTTTTTTATTCTAATCGAAACTGTTGAAGAGCTTGCCCTTAAACCAAATTTCTTTTTGAACCTAGAGCTTTTTCAGAGCAGTGGTTGCTCTCGGAGCTTGGGCCCCGCTCACAAGCCCCTCTGTTTCGAGGTCGGTCAAAAAGCACAGACCACACTGCAATAGTGAGGAGCTCACAAATCAAGGTGAAGGAACTGGAAGCTCGCTTTTTTTGCCAGCCACCTCTCGCTATTGAGCTCCAATTGACCACTGCTTTTGGCAGCTCGTTTGGCATCAAACAGCACTAGCGCCAGACACCAAAACAGCAGATTGGCACGCTACATACATAGCCTGTTGACTTTTTTTTCTCGCACAGGTTGCGCCGGTTGGTGGGGTCATACCATGGGCGTAGCGGAAGCTGCGGGGTTAACGCTTGCCTTATCAACGGCAACCTAGGCAAGGAAGAAGCAAATAAAAACCGGTGGACCCGTGGAGTTTTGAACGTTTGGTTAGGATGTCCACAAGTCGTATTTCAGTTCCAACAGGGTCTACAGCAATGGCTACACTCTTCGTCTTGTTCATCTCCTTGATGATGAATGTTGATGAGAGGCCATGAGCTCCGGAGCTTTCAAACCTGAGTCTCAGCTGATCCGTGCTCCCACGAACCTCAAGTGGATACAGATCGCTGCCCAAAGAGCTTGATTCCAAGCTGCAAGTGTCTTGGCTCGGCTTGCCGGATTTGCCACCTGCCGCTATCTAATCGTTGTTAGACATCACTATTCACAGAAACCAGGGGCAACGTAAACATGTTGATGTCAGCTTAAGAAGCTGTGTAGGAGCTTGAGATCAGTATGTCATTGGCAACAGTGACAACATCAAAAGTAACTCCGTGATATTCCAGAGCGGTAATGTGTATATAAAGATACGCTCGCAAATCATGCCATCGCCGCCGCCAACTCCATGTTAATGCCCAGACAACCAATACAATCGTGACCGTGTACATAAAACCTCCTCATCCTCAAGGCGGGTATCTAGAAAGAACCTCGAAGAATGCCCAAAGGTAGCAAAACCAACCCCAATTATCATCGTCCCCAGACGTTGCGAAACTCTTCCTCACTCCCAGTCGCATACTGGGGGCTCTTATGCTGGTCAGCTTCACCATCACTCCGCTCCCATTGTCCGTGCTCTTCATTAATCAGGCTCTTGTCATCCTCCCGTGGGGGAGGCGTAGGATGAGGTTCCACAAATTCATGATCCTGTGGTTTGTGCAATCCGCTTTCCACGTCAACGTTGAAGTCGTCCTCGGTGATTTCTTTGTGCGTTCCTATTGTTGGACCGTAGGCGATTTCGAGTGGATCGGCACCGCCTACCTGTGTTGAGCTCGAGCCCTTGGCCTTCTTCTTCCCTTTCTTGTCGCTGATGCCAGCTTGCGGTCCCTCTGGTGCTTGCTTCTTTCTTCGATCAAGTGGAGCGTTCGAATTCAGTGAAGGAACTGAGCTCGAAGAGGAGCGCTGGTAAAAGCTACCATCGGGTGTGCGTTGAGAAGGGCTTTGTTGGTAGGGGCTCGGGAACGGTGACCGGTACCTTTCGCTCGCCGGTTGGTTTGCGGTGATAACGGGGTACTGGAGGGAAGTTTAGTAACGGCTTAATTAGGATGCGTGAAGAGATGCCACTAACGTTCCAATCCCCAAATTCAAGCTTCCTGGCACTATCGTAAAGAGCTTCCTCATCCGGATCGAGTATCAACTCGTCAAGATCGTTGGTATGTGGTGATAGAGACCCATTCCGCCGACTTGGTCCGCCGCTGTTACCGAGCAGTGGTGTCGTCTGGTTGATCTCGTCAGGCCTTGGAATCCAGTATTTGCCCTTGCCTCCCCTTTCATAGCGCATGCCTTCCTTGATACGAGCTAGTCGTGACCGTGAGGCTTCGTGGGCCATGATTTTGTCTCCGGAATCAAAGACTCGGTAGCCGTACTTGTCTCCCGAGAATGTCTCTTTGGAGTCTTGGATGAGGTCGCGGATACCGAAAGCATCTCTTGCAGCATATAACACGGGCATCCTGGCCGACGAAATTCTGTTGTCGGCAAAGTCGTGCCATGAAAAGGCATACCAGTGAGCGATAGCAAAGGCCGGCATTTCAACGCAGATCAAAAAGTCCTGAATGGCGGCGGCCATACTTTCAGAAGATTTATCTGCACCCTCTGGGATGACTCCGAGCCAAACCAAAATGGACAAGGCAAAGCCTTGCCAGTACGAAGCAAAAATGACAAGTTTAACGCACAAGAATTTGGGCATTGGCCGGAAAGGCTTGAGATCGTCGTTCATGCAGACCCAGAAGAGGCCCAGGGCGTATAAACTGATAGTCACACTGGCGTTGTAAATGAGACCGCTCCAAAGGTAGCCCGAGTTGAGCTGAATTCTACCCTCATGGAATGTGCCAGTAGCCTTCATGATGACCGTTGCGAGTGCAAGCAAAGGCTTGAGCCACGCATACTGGAGAATGCCGCGTTTGATGGCGAGGAAGGTATGCGGATCAGATATGTCGAAGGGAGGCAGCAGGTGGTTTAGGGGCCACACGTGATGGACAGGCTTCCGACCATGTGTCATGATAATGAGGGCTCTTTCACCACTAAGGTAGTTGATCAAGAGCTGAAAGAAGGTATAAATCGTGAACGCCTCGTAGATATCTCGTATTGGGTCAAGAATGTCGGCGGCTGTCCGTGAGACCATGCTTGACCACGAGGCAATGGAATAAATGGGGACCATAAGGAGGATGCGGACGACATAGCGTTGAAGCAACGGCTTCCGGTAATTCTTACTATCTCGCTGTTACTGGGGGTTCGTCTCATGGTGGGGGATGTCACGCTTCGGTATGGACTTACGTCTGCAACCATATCGACCTGTTTAGAAAACAAGTCAGTCAACGAAACATGCGGGTGGAGAGTGCCCATAGAGGCCAGAGGGAGCCATACACGATAGACAACAAGGTCGCGATAATCGATGCGATACCAGCAACCACAGTCGTGATGGTCTCGAACTTTTGGCCCGAGCCCCCCATTGTATAAACGGCTGCTGGACAGACGGGGGATATGTAAGTAAATACCGGGATCAGCCGGTGGAAAAAGCAGCCTTCAAGGTGTGAAGTGCATGGTGGTGGGGCACAAAACTCCCAGAGAACGACGTTGTGTTGGAGATGGTTGAGATGACGACGATCGCGCCTTGGGGCCAGAAGCTCCAAGCAGCGTCGTAAGAGGCAACTGGGGTGATCCTGCGCACTTGCTTTGGGCTTTTGGGGCGCCACAGCGCTAGGCAGGTACTTGGGTACCTTCCCCCACGCGCCGGTAGGGAACAAAATTGTTGCGCTGACTGCCTGGCCAGGGGCTTACAGGGGCCTGGCTCAGCAGTGACGCACAATCTCTCAGTGGGCTCCAACCCCTGTCACTTGTTTCGCGACAGCACTTCTGGCCCGTGTTTAAAGCTTCCATAGGAGGCTGAGGTGGTTTGCTCTTGCAATACAAGCCACACCTCTTTTGTCTTGCTACCTACCGGGGCATTTGATCGCGCAGAACCTTTTCTTTTGTCATGCGATAACATTTGAATTTGCATTACCATTTCCCTACGGCGGAATGGGGGACGGCGCATACGGCTTGAAAGGGGTCCAATAGCGACGCGGCGGCCGCGGCGAGACGAACCCACCACTAATTCACCAACATGTCGGGCTGGTTCGCGGATGACGGACCTGCCTTCAATGCGTATGTCGTGGGCTATCTACGGGTGGTAAAACATGAGCATTTGACTAACGGCTGGTTCTCAGGACGTTCTGCGGGATCCTAATAGCTTGCGGTGTCTTGTAAGTGGAACATGGAATGGTAGCCCATACGGCCAGAGGTTGTGGTGATGTGATGCTTACCATCCAGCAACAGATCGACTTTTTCCTTACTCTACTTCAACAGGGTATTTGCGTCGGTTGTTTCGTGGGGTATCAGAACGTACACATGGCACCAATACCGAATCTACATCGACATTCAAGCGCTCCAGATATCTTTGCTCGCTGGACGCATCTTCTTCACTGGTCTTCGATACCACGGTAACAACGAGACGATCCTTGTTCAGAATGGACACATCACATGGGCGTACTGGTTACGGAGGGTTCGACATGTGGATATAGGAAAGGGAAAAGGCAAAGGAAACCAACGAGATGTCACCGCCGACGAACACTCAAAGAAAACACCATGTCGTATCGTAGTCTCGCTCCGTGGGTTGGAATGGTTTATATACAATCGAAGTCCGGCCTACGACTCGATAGTGGCTGGTCTCACGGACTTGGAGAAGCCGGTGAACGAGGTACATCAAGGGTTGGGCGACAAGGGGGTGCCGGCTGTTCCTTCATCTCGTTTGCGCCGACGGCAATCAAAACAGTCAGATACATCTAGGAGCCCTTCTGCAGAACGGTTCGCCGCCCAGAACGGCCGATCGAACAGCAAACATGATCAAGGCCAGTTTACCGAAGGGAAAAGGCGCGCTAGCTTGCTGTCGTCTGGTTCCGATACAGGCAAGGACGAGGAGGGCCGCAGTCCTGGTGGAGTGGACGAGTTACCACTGTTGCTGCAAACCTTTCCCATTCATTTGAAATGCAAAGGAGCGGCTATGGTTATGGGCAACGAGAATACCAAGGCGGTATTAATTGTCAAGACTGAGTCTTTCTCAGGCGAAATTGATGCGTCGGCCACGGAGACAGACACGACAGATCCTTACCGACAATATTTCCGTCTTAATTTCAAGCACACCGTGATCGAGATAAAGGAAAATCCCGACTTCAAGGAAGACCAAGTCGACCGGGCTGAGCGCGAGAGACAGAACGCCCAGGAGTCTTTATCTCCTCCCAAAAAGCGTTCATTCTTGCGAGGTCAAAGGCGTCGTTTGCGGGAGAGTCTCAGGGGCCTGGTCCCATTCTGGAACAAGTCCGTCGAGTCCTTCTCTCCTTCGAGCAGAGGAATTGGGACTGCTTCCAGCCAAGTCCCTGGAACTGGTCATTGGCAGGGACTGTCACGTTATCTTTCCGACGACCCCGAGGATCAAAAGTCCAGGTGGTCGTCGATCGAGTATGCTGCCGTGCCCACCCTGTTGGATAGTCCAGAAGCCACATTGACGATGTACTGGGATGTCCCAGGCCCCGTGCGGCCTTTGACAGCAGAAAAGCCCCCAGAACTCCTGTCCAATGTCAATGGCGATGAGCCGCCGGTATGGGCTATCAGGCTATCGATAAACGGCGGCTCTGTGAACTACGGGCCGTGGGCAGACAGACATCGTGCGGAACTTCAGCGCATATTCGTTCCCAGCCTTTGCAAGGATGTTGTCCCAACACCGCATCTTGCCCCCGGCGCATACCGTGTACCAACGCAGTTCAAGTTCTACATAGAATTCGAGGACACGACCAATATCCGCATTCCTATCAGAGAGGAATCGAAAAATTGGAGGTGGAAGGGCAAAGAGCCGGATCCAAATAATTCACGCGCTAAGGAATCTCGCAAATCTCGCGCTCGATCCAAGAAGTCTGACCAGGCCGCTGAGGTCCATCAGCGGCCATATGGTTGGCTTGACATCAAGGTCCCCGTCAATGCGAGCGTGACTTATTGCATGGGCATGACAGCTGGGAACTCCGGGTATGCCAATTCGCTCGATGTGGATCTCCCTAGCACCGAGATATCGAGCAGTATAAACCACGAGCTGCTGTGGAAATCGGGTAGGCAAAGAATATCTTGCGACTTGTCCACTCCCTTGCGCTGGAATTCTCTTCGACAATGGCACTTCAACATCATCAGCGATGATCTCTCGCTGTTTCTTCTGCGTGATCACATCTTCCTTCTTACCGACCTTGTGGATGACTGGACGACTGGACCTCCAGCCAACTACATGGTGTTCACTCCATTCAAGTACCACCTCAATCTCCAGCTCCAGAACGTGCGCATCTTCCTCAACCTCAACGATGCCAATATCATCAACAACCCAACGGACCTTGATGACAACACATTTCTCATAATATCGAGCCCGCTGCTTCGATGCGTGACATCTGTGCCGATTGATACATTTAGACCCAGCAAGAATGCTATCCCCTTCGATATTCGGGCAGACAATGCGTCAGTCGACCTACATGTGCCGCCCTGGAATACACAGGCGCCATTCCTCACGTCCAAAGAGGCTGGGCATCTGGAAAATCTGGTCATCGACGGCGCCTATCACTACAACGCAACTACTTCTCCATCCAATATTGATACCATCGTCTTGAACATCTCTGGGCAGTCGCCGGTTGCCCAGCTGCATGGATTTCTTGTTCGCTACATGCTCGTCCTCAAGGACAACTATTTTGGCGAAGATGTTCATTTCAAGACCTTGGAGGAGTACCAAGACATGTTACGCCTGAAAGAGACTGACTCTGGTGCCGAGTCGGCCAACAAGCCGCCACCTAAGAAGACGAACGACCTCGACGTCATCCTCAGCATAAGGGCTGATGACCCAAAGATTCTGCTTCCCGTAAATCTTTACTCGTGTGGGCGCCACATCCAGATCGACACAGCAAATCTTGCCCTCGATCTACGGTTTACTAACTACTACATGGATATGGAGCTAACTCTTGCACCGCTCAACCTATCCTTGGGAAATACAGAATCAGGGGCAGAAACACCCATCAGTGCAACATCAAGCACCCAGCTCTTTGTAGACGGGATCACAGTCTATGGCCACCGCCTTTTCGGACTCCCTCCAGCCGAGCCCACCTACATGTGCAACTGGGATCTCTCTGTGGGGGCACTCACTGGCGAGTGTACAGCTGAGTTCCTGATGATGCTTGTCAGTGCAGGCAAGGTCTTCGTCTTCTGCTTGGATGATGAAGAGAATGCTCTAGTGATGCTTTCTTCAATTGTTGTCTACGACGTCACCTTCCTACGGGTGTTTGTACAGTCAATGCGAATCTGGATTCATGTGGAAGAGGCTGCATTTCTTCTTTCAACCGGTTTGATCAATGTGAACTTCAATGATTGGGCCGGATCTCATTACTCCAAGCGAGCAAATGTCAAGATCCCCGACATCAAACTGTCTTGTGTCAATGCGGAATCAGCAACACGATACAAGACACGCCCTCAGCACCCCGTTGAGACGGATGCGCTTGTGGAAACAAGTGTTCGCCTCGCTATAATAGGGCGAAAGGCCAACTTTTCGAAGGAGCGGAAATTACAGCAGGAACTCGTTCGTCGCCACGATCAACGTACCCATCGGACGCCTTTCCTTCGTTTACCTGGAATTGCAGACCATTTTATTCCCGAACCAGTTGACCCTCCGTCTCAGAGCGTGCCGCCTGTTCCATTGCCGCTGACACTGGCGGATTTTGGTGACGATAGGGCATCTCTCGACTCTAGAGGGTCATCGAGACGATCTCGAGGCTTACGACACAAGTCCTCCTTCCTATCTATCTCCAGTTCGGCGCAGAGCAGTGTTCTAAAACCTGTAAGCTCTAGGCAGCCGAGCAGATTAGGGAAGCAGTCCGACCAGTATCTTCAATCTCCTGTTCACCACCGATTTGGTGGCCGCGGAGCAGTATCGATGCATGGGCGAGAGCTTTCCCCGTCAACTCGACATTCTGCCTTTTACAGCGCTTCTGAGGATAACCAACTGCGGCAAGATGTGGTTCACAACACGGTTGCATTTTCCAGCCAGTATTTTGCGCCTTACTTTCCGCTTGAGAATGTCAAACCGAGTCACAAGGAGGTCTTGCTTCAGAGCATAGAGGCGGACGATGATGACGATGCCAATTTTGACTCGTCCGAATTTGATTTGGGAGACATTGATCCTAGCCAACTCAGCGAAGAATTACCGTACTCCGGTGTTCTTGTTGAGTTTCCCTCGGGCTTGACAGCTTTCTGCAATCCGACATCGCTGCGGTATGTAGCGACACTGCTGGGGGCTTTGCAGCCTACTGACCCAGATATCATTCTCGACTCTCTTCAGGTCAGTTCTATTCAGCAGGTTTTGGATATGCAAAAAGATCAGTACCTGAAAGGATGCATCAGTGATATACTGGTCCGGTTGCCACATGCCAACCTGCGTCTGGTCAACTCGTCTGATCCGAATTCTATTGACCAGCCGATCGATGAGCAAGATCAGTATGACATTACGCTCTCAAAGTTGGCGCTCACCTCCCGGACACAAAAAACATGGCAGGACGCCTTCAAACCCGAGTCGAAAGAAGCTAGGAATTCGTTTCACATACGCTTAGATTCGGTTGCTGTTTCTGCAACTGAGAGGTACCATGACATGGCGACCGCACAAGCTGCTGCGGCGGCCCGTGTTGAGAACGTGATGGCAGCTATGGGGACTAAGGATGTCTCATATCTCGATGTTGAGATTGGAAACATTCAGAGTAGCACTTGCTCTGAAAAGGTTGACTATTTGGCTTCTTTGATTCACCGTGCTGGCGTTCTTGGTGCTGACCTCGGGAAAGTGTTTGCTGAGGTATTATCGCAAGAAAGCGTTCGGTCTCAGAACCTGGTACGCCGGCTTGTGTCCTCTGGGAAGGCTATTCCAGATCCTTCGTTTCTCATACGGCCCTCATCGGTGCTCCGGTCAGCATCCCAACATCTAAGGACGTATGATTCGTGGAAGCTTATCATGCGTCTTCGCCAAACTTGGTCAGTTCTGGCACCGATTATGGGCGAACAAATCAAGGTTGACTCTTTTGCGCCGTTGACAAAACCATCAATTCAGCTCAGGCAAGAGGTTGTCTCGGCTTTTGAAAGGTGGCGAAGCTGGGACTTGGAGAACGTTGCTGAGAGTGTGCTCTTGAATATTGTCTTTGGGCCACCGGCAAAACTGACGAGTCCGGGTTCCTCAGATAAGCCAGTGCTGGCTGTTGCCAGGATCAAGCAATCCCAAGTGGCATTGAACCCGGGACCGAAGCAAAATGCTATCACGTTGGTTGACCTTACAACAAGACTCCAGGTCAAGAGCGCTCCTCAAAACCCCTCAGGCGACCAGCCCACTGTACTCGTTAATGTTCATTGCGGCGATGCTGCTGTCAGCCTGAACTGGGAGCTTTGCGAGCTCGCAAGCAGTATCCTCAAGATGGCCAAGAAGGTGCAAAGCAAACCACCGCCGGATCCAGAGAGCGTCCCAAAGCCAAAAACCGCTGTCAAGGTCCAGAAGCAA
Organism: Triangularia setosa; assembly: GCA_033296915.1. NCBI lineage: Eukaryota > Fungi > Ascomycota > Sordariomycetes > Sordariales > Podosporaceae > Triangularia > Triangularia setosa. The sequence continues at coordinate 125,593 of MU866121.1, read as the reverse complement.
TCAAATCACTTTGTCTTAACTCTCGACCATGGCTCTCTCATATTAGAAGCCGTCAACCTCTACTCTACGTCCTTCAGCAATGGAGCCAAAATCTCAGTTCTGGCTACAAGAAAAGCCGACAACACGCTGGACACCAACGGTATTATGAGCTGTGACTCAGTGTCTTCGAGCCTCCGGAGTCATCACCAAAAGCTCGCCAAGCTGGTACTTGAGAACCCCAGTGTCTTTGTCTCGCATGAACTTCAAGCGACTCAAACCACAGATTCTCACACGATCAAAACAACAGCGAGCAACCAGTATATGAATCTAACTATCAGACAAGACCCTGTGACCCTCGCAGAGGTACTAGACCTGCTGGTTCGCGATGAGTTTGCACAGCTATACAAACTGAAAGACCAGTTCCCGTCCTCGCCTAAACCGCCTTCGCCACCAATGAAGATTACGGATAGGCTGTCCGCATTCAAGGTTAATGCCGCGCTTTTCATGGATCAATACACCATCAGTGTGCCACTGCTTCGCTCTCTGACATACACAATCCATGGGACCGTGTCTAGGGCAGCAATGGCAGCGAACTTTGGCAAAGAACTCATCTTCGACTTCGACATCAAAGAAAATCAGCATGATATCCAGGTCAGGGTCAACAACGTCGCTCGCAGCATTTCATTGCTTCAGATCCCACCAGCTAGTGGGCGTATTATCAGCCACATGGAGCCCGGAGAGCACACCGTCAACATTTATTCATCTGTCGAACTGATCCAGCTGGATGCGTCCGCTGTGTACAGTTTGCTTTCAGCTCTCAACAGACCTGAGATATCCAATGCCATCAGCGAGTTGCAGCAACAAGGAAAGATCATCCAAGAGCATATCAAGGACGTTGTTGGAGACCAGCCTAATGCAGTGGATGTGGCCATGAAGGATAAAGAGGAGGGTATCATGGCTTACACGACAAACTTGACCTTTGCCGGACTGGAAGTCTTTGGGAATAGTCCCCTGCCGTCAAAAACGGCTCCGTTGGCGCATGTGCTGTTTACGCTTGATAGGGTTCATCTGGGATTGAACAACCGGGTGGATCAGCATGGTCCGACGCTCATGTACCCGCAGTTTGATGTCAACTTGCGGCATGTCGCTTTTGAGATTCAGAAGGGGGGCCCGGAAACGATGAGAAGTTGTGGGAATGTTGCTTTTGGGGCTATGGTTACGGCTTCTTCTCAGCACGGGGAAGATGGGAAGGAGAAGAGGTTCTTTAATGTGAAGAGTGATGGGTTTGAGGTCAATTTGTCGCCGGAGACGGTAAGCACCGCTGTTGATGTCCTTGGTTACATGGGAGACAAGATCAAAGATCTCGATACATCGAAGGAGCTCGAGTATCTTCGCAAACTGCGACAATCCAGACCACGCATCACGTTTAACGACGGCGAAGAGGTCCAAGGCGAGGAGGATGGGAAAGAGGCAGACATCATTGACGCCTTCTTCTCATCTATCACTTACACGTTTGAGATGCAAAATATTCAGATTGCTTGGCTGGTGGGGAAGCCGGGCGAGGAGCCGATGGTCGACAAGGAAGACCTCGTGTTGTCTCTGGAGAGGATCGAGTTTGGCACGCGAACGCGAAACTCGGCCAGGTTGACGATTGAGAATCTGCAGTTGCAGATGGTGGATCCGGCGCAGCAGGACAAGAAGCTGAGAACGGCGAACTCGGCTTTGCTGCCCGAGATTATCTTCAAGGTTGCCTATGTTTCTACGGCCGATGCGAGGAGGCTGGCATTCCAGGCCATTGGCAAGTCGCTGGATCTGCGGCTGACGTCGGGTTGTATTATTCCGGCTGCGAATCTGAATGACTCTATCAGCTTGAGTTACAAGAACATTCACAAGGCTTCTCAGAACTGGAATCCAGTGGTCAAAAAGCTGGATTCGGAGCCTGCATCGCCTGAGAGGTCTCCAGTGGATGTTAAGAGGAAGACGATTCTTGGCAGCAAGAGGATAGAGTCGTTGCTGGTGGATGCTGACTTTGCCGGTGCAGTGGTGTATTTGTCTGGAAGAAAGGCGCCGGAGGATATTGTGTCGGCAACGAGAGCTGCTGGGAGACCTGGTACTGCTGGGAGACATGTAGGTCATGATGATGCATCGGGCAGCACTGTCCTGCGATCTCCTGGACTAGCGTGGAAGGTCGAGTATAGAGACAATGCCAGGGAGGATCCTTCTCTTCATGCTGAAGTCAAGCTCGATGCCTCGACCAATATTCTTTATCCATCTGTTGTTCCTCTGATTGTGGACATCAGCAACAGCATCAAGCAGGTGGTCAGCAGCCGCGACAGTGACCGCAACAAAAAGCAGCCAAGTGTTCAGTCACAAGCCGAGAATATCGCGGCCAAAGTCAAACTTGTGGAAGAGGATAGTATTCTCACTGCGGATCCGACGGCCGTGCTGGGGCGTATGAAGCTCAATCTCGGCTTAAAGATTTGCAAACAGGAGTTCTCGCTAAGTTGTCAGCCTATCGCCCGTGTGGCTGCCACGGCGAGTTTTGAGGATGTCTACTTTACCGCCAACACAGTCCGCTCAGTCGACCACGGCAACTTTTTCGCCCTTTCAGGCGCGTTCACAAACCTCCAGGCTTCGGTACAGCACGTCTACTCCCGAGAATCAACTGGCAGCTTCAAAGTCCAGTCTATCGTGCTCTCCCTCCTGAACAGTAAGCATGTCAGTGGCACAAGCGGAGTATCTGCCATTCTTAAAGTCAGTCCGATGGAGGTATCAGTCAACGCCAAACAGCTCCAGGATTTCTTGTTGTTTAGAGAAATTTGGCTGCCGAGGGAGGTGCTGGAGAATCCAGCCGCTACGCCCGTAGCCAAGCTCGCCACGGAGACATCACAAGGCCACCTCGTCCAGCGGTATCAGCAAGTGGCCCGCACAGCAGCCTTCCCCTGGACAGCAAGCATCTCGATCACCGCCCTCAAAATCAACGTCGACCTCGGCCAGGCCCTGGGAAAATCCACCTTTTCCATTCAGGACTTTTGGGTCTCGTCCAAAAAGACCTCCGACTGGGAGCAAAATCTCTGCCTTGGCTTCAAAATGATTGGTATCGAATCCACAGGTCGCATGTCCGGCTTCATCACCCTCCAAGACTTTAAGCTTCGCACGTCAATTGAATGGCCACAGCGAGAGCAGGCACTGAACGAAACACCCATGATCCAAGCTTCCGTTGGGTTCAGCCAGCTGAGGGTGAAAGCAGCGTTTGACTACCAGGCTTTCCTCGTGGCAGATGTACGGCAGCTGGAGTTTTTGATGTATAACGTTCGCCGAAGCAAAGATGGGACAGGGGATCGGCTAGTCGCGATTTTTGACGGGGAAGCGGTACAGGTGTTTGGGACGACGAGCTCGGCGGCGCAGGGGGTGGCGATGTGGCAGGCGATCCAGAGACTGGTGAAGGAGAGGAGGGATGGGTTCGAGGTGGGACTGAGGGAGGTGGAGAGGTACATGAAGAGGAGGAGCGTGGCGCCGCCGGTGGGGGTGATTAAACGACTGAGCAATGCGCCGAGCAGCAGTAGTGCGGATAAGATTGATGCCGAGACGTTGCTGAGGAAGTCTCCCATATCTCTCGACACTGATGTCGTCGTGACACTAAGGGCGGTGAATTTGGGGGTTTTCCCGAGTACGTTCTCGGATCATCAGGTGTTCAAGATTGAGGCGCTGAACGCGCAGGCGAGGTTCGCAGCGAGTGTGGGCGGGGAGGGGAGGATTCACTCCATACTAGGGTTGACGCTGGGACAGCTAAGGATTGGGCTGGCGGCGGTAAGGAATACCAGCTCGCCCAAGACGCTGAGTGAGCTTTCGGTGGAAGACGTTGTTGCCAGCGCTACTGGGTCACGAGGTGGGACGATTCTCAAGGTACCCCAGGTGGAGGCAGTCATGCAGACTTGGCAGGCTGTTGCGAGTCCGAAGCAAATTGACTACATCTTCAAGAGCGCCTTTGAGGGGAAGGTGGAAGTGGGATGGAATTACTCGCGGATTTCGTACATTAGGGGGATGTGGGCTAATCATGCAAAGACCTTGGCGCAAACGTGGGGGAGGGAGCTGCCGAGTGTAGCTGGGATTAAGGTCACGGCGGAGGACAAGGCTAAAGGTGGAGGAGGAGGAAAGGGGGAAGGAGGGATGGTGACGGGAAAGACGGAGAAGATCACGGCAGAAGTGCAAGTGCCGCAGAGCAAGTATGAGTATCGGGCGCTGGAGGAGCCGGTGATTGAGACGCCGCAGCTGAGGGACATGGGGGAGGCGACGCCGCCACTGGAGTGGATTGGCTTGCACAGGGAGAGACTGCCGAATTTGGTGCACCAGATTGTGATTGTTGCGCTGCTAGAGCTGGCGGGGGAGGTGGAGGATGCGTATGAGGGGATTTTGGGAAGCAGTTGATTGGATGGGGAGGGATAAGATGATAGCATAGCATGGGGAACGGGATTGGGATTGTGTACATCTGGGTTTAGAGGACATAATATTTGAGAAACTTGTCATAACTTTTTGGACAAGCACGAGATGCTGCGCTTGAAGTAAAAGCAACGCAAAAGGCAAAAAGCTCACCAGCACCCTACCGAATTAGGACATTGGCTACAAAAACCCCTCTAACCTTAGGGGTTTTACTATACACCGGGAGGAAGAATAACAGGTGGATGAACTCTTTGTTCAAGAGCACAAGAGATTAGCACCAATTGGGCTACACAACTTTGGTGACTCGATATGGAAGTGCGGACATGCTAACCATGCCTTCAACACCGCGTAAAGCAAAGTAAGTGTCTCTGTCCGCCGAGCGAAGTAGGGAATAGCACCCTACACCATCACTGAATCTGCACAAGTCTGTCAGGAGAGGTCAACACTTGACAAGCCCGAACCCTGATTCGAACTTGAGGAGAGGAATTGATCACCTCTCTGGCACCAGCAAGAGCGTGCACACCCTGGCCATTGCGCCATTCGCGATCGAGGATTAATCTCTTGAGATGCCAAGTACTGGATGCCTAGCCTCTTTGTTCATGTTTAATTATGCGGAAGAGTGAATATGTTTCAACCTGCAAATTAATGTGGTAAGCTTAGACTTGGAGTATTGAAAGGTCGGACGAGAAATGCTCACTGCTCAGATAGAGTTAGTGTAAATTGGGATGGGGACATTGTAAAGCTGGGATAGAGATACCTTAAAAGCTTGAGTGAGAGACAAAATATCAAAAGCTGAGACTGGAACAGGACATGTTTGATGTGTATATGCAATCCTGTGGTGGTTGGGTTGTATTTCTATCGTGGCTTGCTCTACCTCTCAAAGTCTGTTGTTGAACATCTCTTTCTTTCTGGCTGCGCTGGCCAATACAGAAAACACACTGCATTTGCTGCCTGCACTATACCCACGTCAGCTCACAAACCGATTTGAAGTTCCAGATAGACGTGAAAGAATACAATGTTGACAAGAGATGTGCGTCATAGCACACAAATTGGGTTTCATTTCCTACACAATGTTCCTCTCCCTCATCCTCTCCCTTCTCCTCTTGGGTATCGTTGAGATATCTCTCCGTGAATGCATGAAAAACCCCCATTGGTTTCTCCCTTTTCTTTTTCCTCACCATCCCAGCCATGCCAGTTGAATACCCCAATTTTTGTTGAAAAATCAAGTCCCAACCTAATGATGATGTGTTTTGATTTGCCGCCCCCAACCGACCGTCCTCGCCCTCCCACTCCTGCCCGAACAGTCCAAAAAAAATGCACGATCAATTGTTGAAAATAACGCCCCAAATAAATGCTGTTGTTGTATAATGCTGTGAGTCTTGTTGAAATTCATTCATTAAACCATTTTTCATGCGCATTCCTTTCACCTCGTCTTCCCTCTTGTCCCCGACAGGAGCGGAATTGAGACGAGGAAAAGATCAAGGGGCTTCGTTGCCACAATCGGGGAACGGACTTGTTGAAATTAGATTTGACCATGCAAATGTGTTGAAAAAGAAAACACGAGTCTAAAAGTTCAACTCAGAGTCGTGTCTTTGAAGAGGCGTTATGTTGAAGCCTCGACGCCGTTGGCAATTTTGCCATTGGCTGTTGATGGTTGTGGGACTTTGTCAAGGTTAGACTCCTGAAGATCCTTCAGAACCTCATAGAGCGTCTCTCCTTGGTGGAAATCGTTGTTAACTGCAGGAGTGTTAGTATCAAAAAAAATATGAATTGGGGAAAATACAAGCTTACCAATATTCACCAAGTACCACGACTTCATGATCTCCTCTAGCAACAGGCGGCTTGGAGTGTTGGCCTCATAGCAGCGGGCCCAGTCAGAGCCCAGCTGGAATGCCTCGTCCTTCCACGCCAGGAAACTGATTCTCTCGACAATAGTAGGCTGAACAATTTCCTTTCCGGGAAAAACACCCCATGTTACGGCATTGGGTGCATCGGACGGAGCATTGGTCTCGAGCATGCCCGACTTAGTCACCGCGTGGTATGTCAAGTCGGGGTGATCTTCAATGCGCTTCTTGATCTCTGGGAAGACCTCTGGAGAAACCAACAGTTCCAGGTAGGCCTTCTGGTAGACGTAACCCTTGGACGGACCCCATCCGTGTACTGGGTGGGTAGACTTGACGCCGTTGACAGCGGGCTGAGAATTTACCGTGATCAGACCCCGCTTGTTGAGATCGAGAAGATAGTCCTTGATCACTTCGGCCTCTTCGGCGACTGGTGCCTCACTCCATGGGAGATAGTCAATCTCCTTGTTCAGGTAGCGGACAAAGAGGTTGGCAATATCGCGGATGCAAGTTGGCTCGCCCCACTTCTGGCGGTTTTGCTCGTTGGTGCCCGTCAGACCGATACCATAAGCGTCCAGTTCGCCGAAGGCCGGTGACCTGGAGTCACCCCAGCGACCGTTGGGAAACTCGTCCCAATCTTGCGTGCGAGCAACATAAGATTTGTTGCGATTGCGCCAGAAGATGGGTCGGACATCCTCGACCTGGCGACCCAAGCCAAGAGACCGCTTCCAGGGGAGTGCCTGCTTAACCGGGCGATCTGGGGATGGCATCCAGTCGAGCTCCTCCAACACCATGCGGGTGGCCTGCGCCAAGTTCATGGTATAAAAGTGTAAGTGGTGAATGCCGGCCGCAAGGATCTTTCGGCACAGCTCAGCAACAAGCGTCTTTCCAATGTCTCTGACCGCCACATCGTCGTTCTTGACCGGCTCGAGTCTATGCATCCACTCCTCGGGGATCTTGCAGTTCATATGATTGGCGCGGCGAAGGAAGCTGGCGTAGGTAGCGATTGGCATGATGCCAGGGATGATTGGGGCGGTAATTCCCCGAGCTCTGACCTTTCCAACCCAGCGAACGAAGTTGTCGGCATCGTAGAACATCTGAGTGACGATAAAGGTGGCACCAGCGTCGACCTTTTCCTTCAAATGATCCAGCAACAGATCCTCGTCCTTGTTGTCGTCGCAACCCTCGGGATAGCCGGCAACGCCAATATCGAAGTGTTCGTGGTAGGACTTTCGAATGTGTTGGACAAGATCGCGTGCGTAGCGGAAACCACCCTCAGCAGCCTCCCACTTCTCCTTCTCACGAGGTGGATCACCCCTCAGAGCCAAAATGTTGGTGCACCCAGCCTTGTAAGCCTTCCGCAGGGCATCGTTGACCTTCTCCTCGCCCATGTCGGTGCAGGTAAGATGCATGCATGTCTCGAGCCCCAGGTATGTCTGCGCCTGTACCACCATCTCGCACGTCAGTTCGGCAATGCGGCCGCCAGCACCCCAAGTGATGTCGATGAATTTTGGCCCGAAGTTGTTCATGCGTTCCATACGGTCGTAGAGGTTTTGAACACCTTGTGTCGTCTTGGGAGGAAAGTACTCGAACGAGAAGGACGGTGCACCGGTCCTTTCGGCATCGGCGAGCATCTCGCGGATATGCATGGTAGCGGGATTGAAGAAGAGAACAGGCTAGGTGTCTGTCGGTGAAGTGATGGTGGTGGATGTCGAGTGCTGTTGAAAGGAACGGAAGGGCCCGCGTGGTCAGCTTCGAGATTCGAGCTTGTGGGAGTAATAGTGGGTGTATTAGAAATAATTGGGCTCGTATAGAACCGTAAATAGTGCAAATGAAAATAACGGAAGGGTATGAAGGTGTGGGTAGGATGAGAACAAAGGCTCAACGTGGGTATCTCAGGAACCAGTACAGCTCAGTTCGGGAAGAACAATTGCAACACAATAGGAAGAGCAAAAAGAAAGGAGAGAGAAAACCGAGAGGGCATACTTTTGGTGAATCAATCTTTCAGATATAATAAACTCGGTCCTCCCGAGGGGCAAAGGGAGCCTGTCCTCGTGGCTCTAGCTTATGCAACTGCGCACCGTGTAAGGTACGTTTCTCGAATTCCCAGACCGAGGAGAGCGGTGACTGAAGCAATGACAGGAGAAAAAGGAAAAAAACTGGAGACAAAACCCAGAAAAAAAGGGAAAAGGCGTGATGAAAGCACCACGAGAAGCCTGGGTGGGAAGAGGAAAGCTAGGAGAAAGGCCATCGCGGGGACCGGGAGCGGGAGTGCACCGGCGCTTTAGCACACAGTGTGCGGATCGATGACCTTCCAAGGTGGATGCAGGTGCTCGAAGCTCGCCGTACCCGGAGTAAATGTCATTGGATGACGCTGGCCTCTCCCCACGTTCGTAAATCGATCCACCCCTCTTCTTGTGGGAGAGGACCCCGAACTTCGTGCCAGCGACGGGTGGACCGTCAACTTTCAAGAACAGAAACCTCAAGCGAAATCCAGCAATTGAGGATCAGCCAGCACATCTCATGCCTTAATAGACTACAATATTATACGAACCCACCTCTATTTACTTTGACATTGTGGCTTGACCACACAACGACACCGCTGTCTTGTCATAGGGCCGACAACACATTCCCCCAACATCCCACCTTCAAACAATCTACACAGTGCCAGGCGCACCCCAGCCCCGATCACTGCATGTCTTGTCAAGTGCGAACGGCAAGAGCAAGAGGCGGTCAACTCGGCTGCAGCTATCCCAACCCTGGAAGACCTCCACGACAGCTCTCCACGAAATTAATCTAGACATCTACCATTGACAGGGCAGGCAAGGTGTCAGACGAGATCCCATCAATCACAGAATCACACACAGCACGAGATGGCATTGCTCCTAACCGGGTTACACCTCCCGCCCACCCGGGGGGAGGGGGCTTACCCGTCAGCCCGTTTTGCCCCCCGACTTACATCTTTGCTACACAATCACACCTCAAGACAAAAATCCTTTGATATTCAAGCTAGCACCAGGAACCATAACGCAAACCCCCACTTCCATCTCTCTCCCAGTCTCTAGAACTTGAACTAACAAAAACATAAAACCCCACCATACCAACTGTCGCTACCGCACTCGGGATTGCGTGACCAGCTTCCAACACTGGCCATCCCAGTCCCGCTCCCGTTCGGCTCGAGATCAAAAAAAAAGTCGCCGAACCGGACAGCTCGGTCTTATTCGACTCTTGCTCACTCTTCATATGACTGTTTCACACAACCCAAACCCCCAAGAACAAGACAAGCAGTGATCAGCATCCCCAGCCCAGCAAAAAATGTTACTCCTCCACCAACCCAGGTAGTTGGTGTAAGGGAGCAAAACGATATGGACGAGCTGGGAATCGAACCCAGGACCTTTCGCATACAGGTGAGTATGCTAAGCGAACGCTCTACCAACTGAGCCACACGCCCTATGATGATTTAATGAATTGGTGATATGTTTCTCCAATCTATGTGGGGCATTACTTTTGGGGGTCCTGAAGCATACCTCCATCCTCCGTCCGAGCGTTCATATCCTAAATCTGAGCATACCTCCTAACAACGATCTCTGAAGGCATTACAACATTTTCCAAAGCACGGTTTTATTACATTAGTAGTTGGCATGTTTGTTTGTTTTTATTTCCTCTACCTACCCTACCTTACCACTATACTATCATATGCTTCAAAAATGGCAATGCTGAATATTAAACGAAACCACCAACACTCCCCCCTTAATGCGCCATGCTAAGCTATGCTAAACCAGATTCCTCTTAAAACACCATCTGATCCCTTAATTACACTGGCAGAGGTTATCAATTCGCTATTCAAACATCCTTATCTTTTCCTCCCTCCACCCTCTCAGTGGGAAACGAAGGCCCGGTGGGCGTAGAAACATCACTTCCAAAAGAATCATGACTCAACGCCAAACTCGGTCTGCTCAACAACCCCAACCCCGGCGTGCTTGTCGTCTGTGCACCTTGTCCCTGTCCTCCCTTCGCACCACTGGGTCCCGGACTCAAACTTCTACTCGTTCTCTTGGCCGTCTTTCCCCTCCCCACAATCTTCTCCGTCCAGTTCCAACTCAACGGACTCGCGCTCCTCATCATAGCCGCCGTCCCCAACGCCGTCGGCGACAGCGGTCCCGACTCTAAGGATGCTCCCGCGGTAGTAGTGACTGTTTTCCCTTTATTATTAGCAACAGCCTTCTGAACCCCTGCTTTTGGTGTCGGGTTTGTTGGGGTAGGGGTCGTTGCAGCAGAAGAAGAAGGAGGGCGGGTGTGAGTGCTGGTTGGCTGAGGTGTTGGTTTCTTCACATTTGCACCAGCAGCCATCCTGCTCCAGTAACTTCCACCACCGCTGTTCTCGTCGCTCTCATCCGCGCTGTCCGCCCAGTCCCTGTCACTCCAAGACATGGAGTCGTATCGATCGAGTAGAGGGCGCGCCGCGGAGTTTGTGGGAGTTGTACCGACGGCAGGAAAGACACCCAGTGTGTTTGTGCTTCCTTGTCTGCTTAATGACCTCGGTGATCGGGGACTAGGGGCTAGCTCGGGAACGACATCGTACCGTTCGGCGTCGATGATATCCTCGTCTTGGGCAGCATCACCTTCACGGACTGTAACATTCCTGCCTCTGTAGTCATCGCCACGAACTGTCTCCTTTGTTTCCTTGCCCGTTTCATCGGCACTTTGGTTCAAGCCTTTAGCTCTTTCCACGCCCGGCTCGTTCTCGTCTCTGATTCTTGCCATGGCTTCGTCACTAAAGTGGGATTGGACAAGGTGGTGGATGACGGGCCAGCCGAAAGCATTGGCGAACATACGGCGGACCACGATGTTGTTGTGTGCATCAGGTTCAAGTTTGACCAGTACCTTGCGCCAAGACAGGCCGCGGTGATAGGCGCGCGCGATCTTCTCTTCAACTCGCATCTGAGAGGAGTCGACAACTTCGGTCGGCTCACCATGGGAAGAGGACGGCGCGGTGTGTACGGTGGATTCATAATCCGCAGGCACGGATTGTACTGACTTCGCTGATTGTTCGGATTGTTGGGAGAGGCCAGTGTCCTTGTGGCTGATACCAGGTGATCCAAGAGGGGAGTTGCCCTCGCTCTGGGCCGTCCTACTGGACCGAGAGAGAGAGCGACGGCGGATCTGGAGAGGACTCGACGTGCGGTCTTTGACCGGTGGCGGAGGAATATCAGATGGGTGGTAGATTCTGTCATGGAAAATAGTTCGGTGCCGTTTCGATGGGTCGATGAGATACTCGACAGCGGGTAACTTTGGGTTAAGCAAGTCACCGGCTGACTCGAAAATTGATGTTCTCGGTGGTGCAGTTAGACCTTCCATATCATCTCCAAGCTCAGTCCCACTAGTCACCCTAGACGTGGATGAGGTAACCGATACGGATGTAGAGGCGCTCTCAACCTTGAGGGTCTGGCTCCGTTGGTAAATCTTATTTATCTTCGGGGATGGAGGTGGCTGAGGCTTGGGGCTTTCAGTGCGGAAGAAGTTAAACAGGCTAGATAGGGGGTTGGAAGTGCTTGTCGTTGAGCTTTGCAGTTGTTGCAGGTCTGCTGAGGGCGGTGGTTCTTGAAAGGGGCTGACAACAGCAGATCTTAGACTCTGTCGATCGTCTTCCAACATGGCATTAGTCGGTGGTTGTGGCACTTCATGAAGCTCATCTGTGTCTGTCGGTGTGGTCTTGCCAGTTTCGTTGGTTTCGTCATTTTCTTTGCTCTCTACTGGTGACCATGGTACAAGTCGCGGAGTTGTAACATTTGCGCCTGTTAATTCCGCCCATCCAGCTTGCACGACAGCTTCAACTAAACCAACTTCTCGGCGTGCCTTTTCCACCCGTCCCAAACCCTGCCAATCGAGGAACAAGAGGCAGCTGGTTCTGAGTGGTACAATTCCGTCATTTACCACATTCGAATAGACGGTCCTGTTTCGGAACTTTTTCAATGCTTTGTGCGCTGGCCCGGTAGGCAGGATACGGAGCAGAGGTTTTGATTCCGGTTGGGCTTCACCATACACACGCTTGTGTGCCTGTTCTCCAAGATTACCCACAAGCGCACCCCAACCATTTCTTGCAATCGTTGGAGCTCTCCAAGTGAGGCCCAAGTCTTGGCCTGTTCTTCCAACCAGACCAAAATCCAAAGCGAACTTGACGTACAAAGGGTTCTCGTGGTTCAGGCCGAGAAACGGAGAGGCCATGGCAATAAAATTGATGGGCTTGATCAGATCGAAAAATTGCGGTGAATGTTTTTGAATATAAGCAACAGCGTAGGTTTGTACCAGACCACCGAGTGAATGGCCAATAAAACTGATTTTGGTGAATTTGTAGAGGCGATTGCTCGGAGATGGCGCATGATGAATTGTACTGTGTTTGTGTGCCTCCTCGCCGCCGTTCTTCTTCTGAGAGCTTGCCTTGAGTGTGGCGGCGATTGCTTCTGAAGCTGCCTTGGCAGTCGGCAGACAGGGTTGGTCAGGGTAAGTCATAGACAGGATGTGTCTCGCCAACCGCTTGCCCAAATATTTAATACCTCTTTCCGTCTTTGTTGCATTTCCAGAGAATCCACGCACAACTACCTCCTCGTCATCTTCATCCTCATCGTCTTCATCTTCCTCGGCCACTGACTTGCGAATCTCGCTGCTTACATTTCCTCCCGAGTTTGTGCCGGCAGGTGCTTCTTCTTTCTTCTTGGCTGCCCGCTCTTGAGCTTTCCGGGCTTTGGCGTCTACCTTTGCTTTTTTGACCCCGGAATCTATGCTCTCCTTCAAGAAAAGCATATCGGCCCCAAGATTGCTGTGTAGGCCATGTGTAAGAATCACTAGATGAACCTTTTTCTGTTTGAATGGTCGTTTGGGTCGCTTGTCTTCGGGCTTGCCACTGGCCATCACAGGCTCTACGGGGGCATCAGGTCCTCCTTCGCTTCTTGCCCGTAGCCAGCCTATGTCATCCCATCCTGGAAGTTGTGGTGTGTTCCACAAAGTTGCTGTGTCCTCCACTTTCAGGTGTACTGCCCTAGAGAAAACACCCTTTTGCTGGGCCGGATGGTCCTTAATAGCACCGGCACTTTGCTGAAAATCACTGATGCGCCCTGGCTGTGGTGTCTGGGCCTGGCCTCCTATTACGGGCACAACAGAGCCCAAATTCAGCGACTTCTCGTCTCGTGCCAACAGAATCTCGTAGTGTACAGCAGCCGAAGTAGAGAATACTACTTGCGAAGCAACCTCAATAATCCAAGATACACTCTCTCCATCATGTTCAGGACCCTTTCCAAAGTATCCATGTTGGCTGCTACCTTCCCCAGCAGACTGTCTGATATTGTCGGGCACTACCAAGTGACAGTTCCAGGCCGCGCCGGCCTTGAGCATGGGTTCGAACTCGGGGACGCCATAGCGACGAGGCTCTTCAAATTTCTCGTTCGGGTTGAAGTTGGATGGGTAGGCGGCGACCGACAGTGTATAGGGACCATGTACGAAAGCTGCGCGGAGGGCAATGGCACATGTATTCTTGATGCGCAAATAGAGGAACTCTGGCGATGGTAGGATGCGATCTTCCGAGGGGGTGTAAGTCACTGTATAGCGCACCACCTCGCCAATCTTGACGCTGCCGGATTGGTGGAGGAGAAGCATCGTTGTTCGTTTCGCTCAAGACTGCGCGTCAAACCGGCAAACAATATGTGACGTATCTAAATCATCAGCTTAGGGTAGCCAAAGGTGCCGTACTCAAACAGACGGAAGCTTCGGTAAAGATCGTGTGAGTCGTCGAGTGCACTGGGTTCCTGTCAAAACATTGGTCCCATGCTGATGTAGTTGCGGAGAGGCGAGATTTGTTCGAGAAGGGCACTGGAAACGTTCTGGATCCGGTTTGGCCGGTGTAAGGCTAGGATGGTGGCTTGAGGTGTTGCGGGAGATGGAGCTCAGTTAGCTAATTAAAGCTTATCCTTCTAGCGTGCCCTTGTTCTGGCCCAGTGAAAAGGGGCGTTGACACATGGTGAGGTCACCGAGGCCAGCAAGATGAGACGGTCGGCTTCTCAGGAACGGAACACAAATAGCTGTGGATGGTGATCGATGGGAGAATGAGGCTGAGCAATCAGGCTTGAGGATGCCTGCGTGTGCCCCGAAGTGCCCGCATGCTCCGCGCGAGAACAGCACAGCACACACACAGCACAATAAGACCCTGGCAACTGGGCTTTTATGCCATCACCAACTGACGCCTGCCAAGAACCCGATGGGCAGGATGTCGACTGGGGTAGGGGAATTCTTTTTAATGACCAGCATGCAGGTAATTTGCTACACACCATACAGCAATATTACCCATGCGAGAACCGCAGTTAATTAACAGATGTATGTCGACCTCATGCCTAGAGGGGCAGGCTTGTGATGGTTGACTTTCTTGATTATGTACTTGGCATCTTGGAACTTAATAACTGCCAACATGTCTTGGGCCAACTTCCACCTCACAGACGGATAATTTGGTCTTGATTCGTTAAGTATCGGAAGATTTCAATCCGTTTCACTGAAGAACAGACGCAGGGCGGGCTGTGGCTGGTGAACCCGGCACCTGGGCCCCACGTGACCCACCAGACTGGCATGGCATTCGTCCCAGCAAACCTTCTGACCGCCAACTTTTTTAAACCGGCAGTATTTTCACATCACCAAAAAGACCCCTCTCCAACTCTCGCTGTAAACCGTCACCGCACGTATATAGCCTTCGCCCCACAGACCGCCCGGCCGGCCGTTTGATCGCGACAATGGGCAGACGGCCAAATGCCCTGATTCTCCAATACTTCGAAAGAGGGCCCAAATTGCAGGATCAGAGCAATCGCTACCCCCATACGTGCAAATCGTAAGCCCACCGCCTACCGCCAGAGCCAGAGCCCACCGCCTTTGTATGCGACATACCGACACCCCGTTCAATTGCTAACTGTCTTTCGTGGAATCAATGCAGATGTGGTGAACACTTCCCTCGCGGTCGCCTCGACAGTCTGACGAGCCATCTCACCAAGAAATGCCCGGCCATCAGCGAAGCCGATCGGGTCAGCGCGTTGCTCACCCTTTCGGGGATGGGCCATGCAGCATCGAAGACATTCCCGCAGAGCCAGCAGGCTCATGCTCACCCCCAAGCCCCCGATGGCTCCTCGGTCGATCTTCCCATGACATCGCGCGACTGGACTGCTCTTGGTGTTCTGGCTGAAGTCTCGCGACAAATCGATCTGAACGAGAAGAATGACGATCGCGGGCAGGCGAGCGGGGCGCTCTCAAACTCTATGTTGGGGAGTTCACAGTCCGGGGAACGCTTTGATATGCAAGATCAATTCACTTTTGACAATCCGCCATTGAATCAAGAGATTGGCGCGCCGAAAGATTTGAAGGGTGGGTCTCCTGAAGGACATGTTGGGGGAGGAAGGGAGGGGGGATTGTTTTGCTGACCGCCATTCTCAGTTGAACCACCGTCACCGATCACCGGCGACAGACCACTCATTTCCGAAGAGCGACTTCAAGAAATTCTACGCGCAGAAAATGAAGCCAACACGGATTCTGCAAATATTTCAATGGCGGCTGCTGCGACAGCTCGACTACATCCAGCATTCCTTGATCCTGAGCTTCTTGCCGAGGATGCGACAGCTGCAGCCGTGGCGGAGGCGGAGGCGGCAAACCAAGCGAACAGCGATGCTGTGACCGCCGCGGAAGCTGCTGCTGCTGCTGCTGTAGCCGTTGTCGTTGATGATAACAGCAGTATTTCGACCCCTGAGCAGTCTGGCCTAGAGGAACAACCACCACCGCCGCCAACACCGCCTGTGCTTCCCGAGTCTATGATTCAGAGCCCGGGAATCCCCGTCACTGCCATTCCCAATGCACCTATGATTCCCATCACCAGCGATGCGCCGCCTTGGGCAGATACCAATTACGTGACGGCTTCTTTTCAAATGCCTCTCAACAACCCTTTGCCTCCAGCTACCGCTCCCCACGCGAAAGGAGGGTTTCGCCTCGACACGGCCAATGGCGCCAAGTCGCGGCACTCTCGTGCTCGGTTCAACCCTGATAGGAGAAAGGAGGTTCAGGAAGTCCGAAAGATTGGAGCCTGTATTCGCTGTCGCGTACTTCGAAAGACGTGCTCTCAGGGCTCGCCCTGTGATACCTGCCGTAAAGTGCTATCACCTCGTGTGTGGCGTAACGGTTGTGTGCGCACCAAGTTCTCAGAGCAGCTAGATCTGTACTCTGCTGGAGTGCAAATTGTCCTTGCCCAGGCCCGAGTGAACGGGATTAAGCATACTGTGGCTCTTCAAAACCATGGAGTCCTCATTGAAGCCTGTCATTTCCCGGATTACGAGTCCCGACTTCAGCTGCAGGTTTTGCAGAGCGAGCCTGAGAGGGATACAGAGGGAAAGTTGCTTGAGGCGACAATAGGAGAAGACCATCCTTCCAACTACAACATCGTCATGCTGGACAACGATAACCAAGACGTACCTGCTCGAGTCGAGACGTACATGCGCGAGGTCTTACCAGAAATGATCAGGCGTGAGCCATCACAATTCATGCGAATTACTTTGCAAACTGCTGTCGACGTTGCGACCAAGACCAACGACGAGCTCCTGAAGAAGTCTCTCGAGTTGTGGGGTCTAGTCGAAATTTTAGATCGCGAGCGACAGTGGACCATCACCGTCAAAAATGGGAACAATGAGCTCCAACCCAAGATCATCAAGGAAGAGACGGACGGCGAATTGTTTCACACAATCTGTCTTCAGCTCGCCGCAGCAACAGAGAGAAAAGCAGCAGCCACTAGCAAAGCGCTGTTGACCGGCATGCAGCGCGTGTTGCAGGACAGCAAAGTCAAGATTGATTACAACATGTACTTTGCCGTTTTGATTTTACTAAACTGTGTTGAAAAGTCCATCTGGGCTTTCCGAGCTTGGGAACAGCCGAACCTAAGGGGCCAGTGGCCGCTCGAAAAAGACCCGAGCAGTTTCTCCCAGCAGGGCTCGGTGATAGCTGAGCTGTTGCACATGTTGCTAGGAATTCGCAAGGCGCTGCCTCGCACATCACGGCGGGAGTCGGATGGGAAGCTGGTGACAGATGATGCGAACCCATTGATCCAGGCATATTTTGAGGCCATCGACTTGGATTGTAAGTGCTCGTCTCTTTTTTTCTGTTTTTGCCCTTTAAAAAAGAAGCTAACTTGCCATGATGTACAGTTGCCACAGTCAAGGCCAAGCAAGACCAGCCCAACTTTTCGCCTACTGACCCCCGATCTTTTGAGCTTCTCTTTTGCTCCACGCTTCTCTTGCCCCCATCTACAGACTAGGCGGCTGGGTGGAGGCACTAAAATTGACATGGCTTTCTCATCTTAAAGATCTTGGGCAGCATTGATTTGCCTGCCCGTCGAATCTATTTAATCTTGTCTTGTTTGCTTGGAAGCGAAGCGGGAGTTGGAGTGATGGGCTTTTGAGACATGGGCCTGGAATGGATGGATACTCGCGTACCTGGACAGTGGGAATCAACAAAACAAAACTGATATTATATTTTTTACGCTGTCGGTATACCAAAAGAAAACGGCATCGCCGCCACCAAACACCAAAACACCAAAACCCCCCCAAAAAAAGAACACTATGATATACACATGTACCATGCGTACTGTACGACTACCAACGAATGAGGAGTTTAGAAGAAGGCGGGGACAAATGAAAGATAATGAAGGAGTTTTTATTGTATGACTTGGGAGTTGTCAAGAATCCAGCAGGGAAGCGGGGGGGGAGGGAGGTGATTTCAGGCGCTGAATGGATGGGTCAATAGACAAAAAAAAATTACCCAAGTATAAAATTGAAAGATTTCTGTTCTTATATTGTAAAACCATGGGACTCGGTCGCTGAATGTTTAACAAAGTGTAATGTAACTCATCATCAAAGTTGATAACGTGGTTCACATGCAAAAGCTCCAAGAAATCACGCCCACACATCCTCAATCGTCTTTTTCCACTTTCTTCTCACAACACAACATGCCTCAAAAAAACAACGAAAGCAGCATAATCTTGGCGCTCCAAGCAACGCAGAATGATCCGAAAATAAGCCTAAGAGCAGCAGAAAAGATCTATTCTGTGGACCACAAAAAGCTCAGTCGTCGGAGACACGGTCAACAACCGCGGCGCGATATTCCAGCCAATTCAAGGAAATTTACCGATCTAGAAGAACTGGTTATCGTTCAGTACATCCTCAATCTGGATTCTAAAGGATTTCCTCCGCGCTTGTCCGGTGTGGAAGATATGGCCAATCGACTACTTGCCGCACGCGACGCGGGACGCGTCGGGATCAATTGGGCCTCAACTTTCGTCAGACGGCAACCAGAGCTCACTACGCATTTTAATCGGAAGTACGACTACCAGAGGGCCCTATACCGGTGGCTGGGCGATCCAGTCATTCATCATTGTCGAGGGAAAATATCACCTCTCCTGCTGGTACGAGAAGAGCCCGTTTCCCAAAAATTGGGTTATTACAACATCTGAAAATAGTAGGACTACAAACGACAGAGGTCTAGAATGGATTCAGCACTTCAAAAAGCATACTAAGGCTCGAATAACTGGGGTTTATTGCCTCCTTGTCCTCGACGGCCACGAAAGCCACCACTCGACTGACTTCGAACTCTACTGCAAGGAGAACAATATTATTACTCTCTGCATGCCTTCACACTCATCCCATGTTCTCCAGCCACTCGATTTTGGGTGCTTTAGCTCACTGAAAACGGTATATGGCAAGCAGATTGAGGAGATGATGCGGGCGAGTATAACCCACATCACCAAAGAGGACTTCTTTCCTACGTTTTTCTCAGCCCACTAGGCAGCAATAACGCAAAGCAATATCCAAGGGGGTTTTCGGGGTGCTGAACTTGTTCCCCTCGATCCCGAGAGTGTGATTCGCAGCTAGACATCCGGCTTAAGACGCCAACACCCTCAACCTCTCGGCCTGGCAGTGCCCACACTTAGGTCTCTAAAACACCACACAACCCAACTGAAGCTTCCTCGCAAAGCAATCTCATTAATAGCCGAATTGCCCAGCATCAAAATAGCTCTCCGACTGAGCTTTTGAAGGCAGTTGACGTCCTTGCGAAAGGGACGTCTAAGATAATGCATCAGTGAGCATTATTAAAGGAAGATAACCAGAGTCTCCGAGCAGCAAATGAAGCACTAAGCAAGCGCCGGAGGGCAAAGAAGCAACGTATACGGCAAGGATGATCGCTTTCTATACAATATTCACAGGATTTGCAGAGCCAGAGAGATGTTGAGATGCAAATTAAGGAGGAAACACAGGCGTGTAGTGGTCGGAAGCCGAGGACTGAGACGCGTGCGCGACGTTGTGGCAACTGCGGCGAGCATGGTCATAATGTGCATACCTGTCAGATAGTTGGAGAAACATCTGAGAAAGACGATTCCGAGTAATTTCAATTGCTTTGAAGTGTTGTGGTGGAATAAATACAGATTTGGTTGTGAAGCTGCAATTTCGTACGGCTTTCGCATGTGAACCACGCTTATTCACTTTACAAAATCTCCCATACCACACTCAACACGTTACTGCTTTCATCTGAGCTTTCTTAGCATTCAGCCCGAGCTATCGGTGGCCGTCTACCTATCTGAGCATGATCTAAGCTGTTGCTTCATCTCTATCCCCGCTTGCAGATTCCAAGACTCAAAAAAACATAATCCTCAAAAGTACTTTTTTGATATTAGAAACAACCTAAACCGCCAAACTAACTCACCAAACCTGCTTGCTCTTCCTTTGCTCTCTTTACCATGCCCGCAAACCACCAATCATCTAACATGCCCAACCTGCTCTGCTCGTAATATGCTAAAATAATGAACATCCATACAATAGTTAAACAATCAATTATCCCTACCCCTTCTCCCCCTCCCTATCCCCTCACAAACTACCCACACTCCCCCCCGTCTCCCTCCTCTCCAAACCACCACCGCTTCCCCCAATCCCTCCCGGTCCCGCCGGCCTCTTAGGCTTCCTAAAACAAGCAAACTCACTCTTACTCGCCTCCCTCAGTCTCTTCAACACCGCCCTCATCTCCGGCAGCTCCCCTTGCAGCCTCGCCCTCGCCTCATTATCCGTTCTCCCATCCAACTCCTGGTAAATCTGGCTCTGCAACTCTGACGCCCTGTCCGTGGTGTAATGACTCAGCGTCTGCGCGACAAACTCCACGTCCAGCGTTGCTTGCATCAGTGCCTCCAAATTATATCTCGGCCTACTTTTATAAGCTTCCAGCAGCTCCTTTGACGCTTGCTCCAGCAGGTAAGATAAAACTTGAGAGGTTAACGTAGCGGCTGTGGTGCTGACTTGGGTGTGCACCAACACGAGGGAGAGTAAAGCTTCATAGACATATGATCTGACTTCCTTTGGTCGAGAAGAGGAAGTAGGTGCCCAGTTTATATCAGATACCCCAGCGCGGATAATACGCCTCAGGGTTTCAATCGAGGGGCGGGTGTAGGATTGGAACAACCTCGCGTCGATTTGGCTGAGGACGTCACGGATGGTTTTTGTTTCGTCGGTGAGCTTGACACTGAACGCGTTTTCGAACTGGGAGTTGAGGTCGGGCACGATTTCGGAGCGGAGGGCTTGGAGGTTGGAGAGGGTTAGAAGCATGCGGACGTTCTATCGAATGGTTAGTAAACTGTGTGGGGCAAGGGGGGGATAAAAGGAGTCTTGCCCTATCGCCAGCATCGATGGTACTTCCTCCTGCTGTCGACGCTCTAGGTGCGGCAGCACTGTTGACAAGGACGTAACCATCTACATCCACCGTCCACTCATCATCCGTCTTCTTCACAAGCCTCTCGGCATTTTCCACCATTCCACTCAATGCCTTGTAGAGGGTAGTTACGTATTGACTGCGGACCATCTGCAGCAGCTTCGCTGGCGGGGGCAGAACAATCTCTCCAGCACCTGGTTTGTCCATAGCTTCCGAGATGTAGAGAATGTTCTGCATTCCAGCCAACAGCGCCCCTTCAAATGCTTTAAAGCTGGCTGGCATCTTGGTCACTTCCTTTCTGTCCGGAGACCTGTTCCAATCCTCGACATATTTGATGTTTTCCGCATCTCTATTCCATGCAGCGCATAACGCAGTCACGCATCTTTCCCTTGCCACGCCGACCAGGGTTTTAACCCGCTCGACTTCGGAAGGATCTCCTTGCCCAACTGGGTCGATCGACGCCATGTCACACGCCGCCGCACCAACGAGGACCAACATGCGGGCGAGGTAATGAACACCGCTCAGCGAATTGGACCAAGGCGGCCAGAACGCAAACTTCTCCCAGGCTTCGCCTCTCCTGGGTGATGGTGGTGGGATATTGTTTGGGTCAAGGTTAAAGCGAGGGTCTCTTGGTGTGAGACTACCAGAGTAGGCAGGTGTGCTTGGAGTCTGTGGCATTGGTGAAAACAAAAGTGATATATCTTCCGGGGGAGGTCCAGCAAAGAACATCAAGACACTTTCCCGAATCAGACTCACAAGCTCGACGGCGCCCTTTTGAAGATCCACGGTGCCCTGTTGAGACAGCCGATGGTGCTCCTTGGACTCGCCCCTGTAGCCAACTGGTAAGCTCCTCTGCGTCTTTCCCTCAATAAATCCCTGAACTGTCTGCCAGAACTCAAGAACTTCCCCCAAGATGCCCTGAGAAGAAAGCAGATTGCTCATATAGGCAACATTCAACTCCCACAACTCGGCAATATCAGCAGAGTCGAAAGTTTTAGTCTTTGGCTCGAGGGACTGACGGCCAAGAGCCCGCATGTGAGACGCAATCGTCTGAGGGCCTGGCTTCTCGGAATTAGCAAGACGGCGCCTCAGGATTTCAATCTCGACCTTAGACCGCTCTGTCGTTGACTGAATCTTGCTCTTCAGGTAGTCGTAGCGACTGAGCAGCCACACCCAGATCGGGTTATCTTCCACGCCAAGCTCCAAGAGGAGAGTGATCAGCTCCATATGCTGGTCACCCGACTTCTCAGAGTCTGGCTTGACCATATTGTATGGAGATACCAAGCTCCTCCAAATGTCACGCTTGAGGTTCGTGATTTGCTCTTCCACATCATGCCACATACGCGCTGCCAAAACAATTCGATACACCTGGTCGTCGTCTGGCTGCAATCCTTCGAGTTCCTGCGCAAGCTGCTTTGCTTGTTCGGCAAACCTCCTGGCCTTCGTGTATTCCTCCACCAACGATTCGTGATCATTGCGCTTGATGCTGTCAGCAATGGCTGCGCTTATCTCGACGTACTCCTTATAACCATCCAGCGACGAAGCTACCGTTTTCAAATGCTCTTCTTTATCTCGACCACCCAATGCTGGTCCCCAAACATCCTCTGCCTTGGCCGATACATCGAGCAATGGCGCTTTGATACCCAGGATACCATATTCGCTTTCTTTCGCTAAAGCATTCTTCTTTCGGGGGTCTGTCGCGGGGTTGAGGGGACTCGTCATGGGCGCACCGCTGCCACTCCGAAAACTATTCCTGCTGGCATGTCGAGAGTGCGCCCTGGCCCGAGGTGGTGTGGGATCGACACCACGATATTTCATTTCTTTGTAGACATTGTCGATTGTAGCCTTTGCGCGGACGAAGCGCTCAAAGTTGGATTCGACAAGCACTTTGAGAGAGGCAGATTTCTGGTCGATCGATCTCGATAGTATGTCCAGCCCATTGAGTAGCGATTGGGTATCGGCCGTGGCGTGCATCTGAGATAGAAAGAGCGCCGGCGAGAATGTCGTTGATGAGAGCAGGAACCGGTTTCCTGGACATATCGAAATAAGCATCACGGCATAGCAGCGTGTCAACTCCTTCCACGAGTTATAGAATAGACTTACGGAGCTTCAAGTCATCTTGAAGAGGAACTCCTAGCTGCTTCAACGTCCGAACAACACTGTCGGTTGAGCCTAGAGGATCTGGCTCGTCTCGCTGTACCAAGTTCGCAACACCACTCCCTGAAGTTTCAGAGCCAGGAACATAGCTACTCCTGGTGCTCACAGCCCTTTCCAATGCCTGATATCTCGACTTTCTCCTGTTCGCCTTCTTCTTGACACTCTCATCTTCGGAAGCATCGCTCTCGCGGTCTTTCTCTGTTGGCCATGAGACCAGCGTTTCGGGTTTCAATGACGATATTTGGTAGAAGTCGAGAACCGCCCGCTCTCGCTCGATGTCGGCCATGGCGCCAGCCTGGTGAGGATTTCTGCTCTATCGGAGGTTGATATATTAGACGCTCTCGTTGTTAAGGGGCGTGCAGTTCGTCAGTCATGCATCGTGGAGGTGCTCCATTGTGCTGTCGTCGTCTGTTTCTGGTGTTGCGTCCGCGGCTGTCAATGCAGTCGTTGGCGTTGGCGTCGTTACAGGGGTCCCAGCGGGGTCGCACGCCCTGGACAAAATAATTGGTACTGTCGGTCAATACATATAGCCCATCTAATTTATAGCTCTTGTGGTATCATATAGACCTTCTAACCATCTTCGAAGGCATATTAGCTATCTTCAAATGCCTGCTAAGTATGCTTTAAGGCATGGTTCGGAGGGTCACCATGTATTAACGCGCTCTGCAGTGCCAGCTTTTTTGTCCACAACGTGGGTGGCAAGGATTTGGAGCTTAGAGCTTGGCATCCCGCGTGCCTTTGTGGAGAGATAGCATCGGAAACCAAAAGTCCGGCGGCGTTATCGGGCGAAGAAGAACAGGTGTTCACCGCCCGCGTAGGGTCGAAGAAAAGCGTTGATTCTGCCGTTAAATTCAAGGCGGTGAGTGATTAATTATCGCTATCGGCTACGTAATTGAACAGATTTAGCAGCAAAGCTCCGTCAGCTCGGTCTCATTATCACAAGCCCTGTCCCTGCAAAGCACTGGCCACCAGCCGCTGCCGTTGCGTCGCTGCCAAAACCTGCATCAAGCTGTGGGTTCAGTTGGTTGCATTGAAGTCGGTTTTTATCCTCCTGCTCTTCTAGGAACCCCAAACTCTGCCATTCTTGCTTCCCTAAACTTGACGATTTTCCTCTTGGTCTTGCCGCTCTTTCTTTCCATTTGTTACCCCGTGCTTTTTAAGAGGGCATCATACCAACACCGAATCTATCAGACACTCACAATGTTTGCCCTCCGTGCCATTGCTGCCCCTGCGCAGCGCCAGGCCTTCCGCGCAACCCCCCGCGCGGCCGTCACTCTTTCGCTACAGGTGCGACAAAGATACCCAACGTTTCCCCGACCACTGTCTCGATCACACAATTAACACCGGTGTCTTCAACAGAACCAGAGATTATATTCCGAGAAGGTCGCCAAGTACGAAGGAAAGAAGGATGGGCAGGTATGTGTTGGTTCCAGAGGCGCATGCGACAGCCTGCCACAGCGAGGGGCTTGAAAATCACTCAAACGGGACTCAAGCCTCCACGCCTCATCACCAAAACAACGCATCTGACTGACATGCTCAGGGTAATTACACAGTCAGCTTGATCGAGGGTGATGGCATTGGCCCCGAGATTGCCGTTGCGGTCAAGGACATCTTCGCCGCCGCCAAGGTACGTTTTGCGACAGCTTCCGTTCACCCGACACCACTTCTAGAAAAACAACAGAAACTAAACCAAAGAACAGACGCCAATTGCCTGGGAACCTATCAACGTCGACCCTATTCTCAAGGATGGCAAGACTGCTATCCCCGACGATGCCATCGAGAGCATCAAGAGAAACAAGATTGCCCTCAAGGGCCCTCTTGCTGTATGCCCCGCCCCCACTTCGATCGTGTAAGCTGGCGCATGCTAATCTGAGCTCGCAGACCCCTATCGGCAAGGGCCACGTCTCTCTTAACCTGACCCTTCGTCGTACTTTCAACCTTTTTGCCAACCTCCGTCCCTGCCGGTCGGTTGCTGGATACAAGACCCCCTACGATAACGTCGATACCGTCCTGATCCGCGAGAACACCGAGGGCGAGTACTCCGGCATTGAGCACGTTGTGGTGGATGGTGTCGTTCAGAGCATCAAGCTCATTACCCGCGAGGCCAGCGAGCGCGTCCTCAGATTTGCCTTCCAGCATGCCCGCTCCATCGGCCGCAAGAAGGTCCGCGTCGTCCACAAGGCCACCATCATGAAGATGTCCGACGGTCTTTTCCTCCAATGCGCTCATAACATCGCCAAGGAGTTCCCCGACATCGAGTTCGACGCCGAGCTTCTTGACAACACCTGCCTCAAGATGACCACCGACCCCATTCCCTACAACGACAAGGTCCTCGTCATGCCCAACCTTTACGGCGACATTCTCTCCGACATGTGCGCCGGTCTCATTGGTGGTCTCGGTCTCACCCCTTCCGGCAACATCGGCGATGAGTGCTCCATCTTCGAGGCCGTCCACGGTTCCGCTCCTGATATCGCCGGCAAGGGTCTTGCCAACCCCACCGCTCTTCTTCTCAGCTCCATGATGATGTTGAGACACATGAGCCTGAACGAGTTTGCGGACCGCATTGAGAAGGCTGCCTTTGCCACTCTTGCCGAGGGCAAGGCTCTTACTGGTGATCTTGGTGGCAAGGCCTCCACCAAGCAGTTCACGGATGCTATCATTGAGAAGCTTTAAAGATACCACAAATTGTTTATAGACTGTACTTGTACGGCGAACCGGACTTTTCGATACTGATTGTTTGGGGCGCTGTTCGATAAATAACGATGACGATTGTAATGATCCCAACTCCTTGGTTCCTAGACTGTTGTTAAAATGTGGTTGTATAGTAGTGTACTTCGGGGTGAAATGAACAGTTAAGATTATACTGGAGATGGTGTATGAGGGGAAATACTTACCGAGTTACCCTCCTATTACCCCTGAGATCCCCTGTTACTTGAGGGCGCTAAGTTTACCGAGTCAACCGCGTTCAATAGCACCGCAGCACCTATGTATCAGCATTAGTTGAAGTTGGTTCAGGGATAAAAAGCTTTTCTTACCCAGAACATTGAACTATTATGTGTGCCTGACGTGGCTGCCTGCCATGGAAACGATAAAGTAGAGCTTCATGTGGGAGTGGAGTGGCCCATGCCGTCTCATTCAATGTAAAGCTGCATGAAAAGTGAGAAGAGATAAGGTTGGTGATGGTCGGATACCAAAAGAGAAGCTGGTTGCTGATGTAGTTTAAAAGTTTCAAAAGGGAAGGGAAATATTTCCAAGCTACGGGAGTTTGTTAAGGATGAACTGGAGTATTATTGTGTGCATATGCGTGTGTGTGTACTGAGAAGGGGTGGTGAGTTGTGGGACATTGCTGATGATAGGGGTGTGGTGGCTGTTATTGTTGTTGTATGAGAAGTCCGCGTGGCGTGGTAGAAAATTATTGGTAGGTAGTTATGCTTGGGAACGGTAAACTAGGCCGATACATATTCTTTTAGATTGTTGGTAAATAGCTTGATTTGGGTGATATACGGTCAGGATGATTGTGGGGGCGGGGGGCGGAGGGGGATGAGAGAAAAATGAAAAAGAAACTGCGGGTATGGAAAAATAGGTAGGCTTGCTTGCGAGAAAGTGTGTCTGCTGGAAGCACTAAAAGATGTCTCCCTCATCTAAGTGAGATTGATGTTGAGATGAAGTTTGTCGTTTGAATCATGGGATAAGTGATAGTATGGATAGGCCCTCTAATGCGAAATCAGAAAAAAGAAAAATTCGTCCACGCCTTGCGAGTTCCTTTCACCAGGAGAGAATTGGTGCAATTGTCAAGTAGGGTTTTGTTTAGAAAAGTTTAGCTACCTGGGTTTTGGGGCATCCAAGTCTCGGGATATACTGAACCAAGTGGGCGTTGTCAGCTTAGTTGAAATCTAAGCGCTGCAAGTCTCGGTGGTCCGCTGTGGATGGGGGAGATCATTTCCACGAAACGTGAAATGTTTGATCTTGTCTAGGTTTATTCACACCCCGATGGTTTCTCAGTGTATCATGTCTGGTACTTTTATGTGACGAGCTGGAATTACCTAGTGGGTAGTTGATAGCTACCCAAGCATCGTTCTCGAGTTGACCAATAGGAGTTGTGTTGATCATTGCCTATCGCGCATGACCATCTCCAGTGAGCTATTAGCATTTTATAGGGATTACCAATGTGGGGTATGCAGAAGTGTCAACTTTTAAGTCCTTACCGGTCTGTATCGGGTGTGGTGTCCATTGTTGCCTGTCGTTCTGAACTCGGAAATTCTCACCCTTAAAAGCTGGCCGACGTTGCTTGTAAAGTTGGAAGAGCAGCATAAGGTGGCTGACCCATGCTGACCCATGCATGGAGCGGGGAGCATATAGGTCCCCCAAGTTGGACATACCTGCCCTCCAACATCATCCTCCCTTCACTCTGGGTCAGACATTTAGGTAGGGTTTCCTTATTCCTGGAACCACTCACGTAACAGAAACTCGTAATAATAGAAGGACCTAGGCTAGCAGATGTTGAGCAACCAATCTGATGAACAATCAACTGACACTCTTCTGGAAGTAGGGTTGTAGGTAATGTGACATAGGTGTTGCACTGCATATGTAACACCCGGCTGGGCAGGGGACCTCGGTCAGCTACATCGCGGGTTTCCTCCGTCTTGGGAGGGTGGCACGGGCTTCGCCATTGACAGCGGCTTGTGTAAAGGGGCCCGGATTGGCGGTTTGGTCGTCACGTCAAATGCCTGCTTGCATTTGCTGTCAGACTGCCGTGCCGGGTGCTGCTCACCTACGAAGAGACAGCACCGCACTCGCAGATGTGGTAAAGCCAGCTGGCACTGACTTCCAAAGAACTCAACACGGAACCATCGGCTTGGCCAGCGTCGCACGATCCACCTCGTGCAGAAAAACCACTAATCTTGAGTAACGTTTCGACGTCTAACAGAGCCTTGGCGGCTCTTTGAATAGGATGGGTGATAGTTTGATGAAGATGAAATTCTGAAGCATCTCGAATGTCTCATGTGCATATCGTGTCGATGCCAAGGAGATGTTACCTGGACGCCTCGTATTCAGGAAGGCATCCACGTTGCTTGAGCTCAAGCTCGTTCTGAGTCTCTATACAGGTCTGTGAGCGGCGAGGCGTTGAGGTGACATGCTCGGATAGCCGCAGCATCGTTCAGATGGTCGAATAGTGAGAGTGTGACCTGATACTTGTAAGGTAATGTGGGAATAAACCTGACCAGCCTGCAGGCCGGAAAGGTAACCACCCGCTGGTTGGAGTGGTGGGGCTATTCGCGAGCAAATTTCGTGGTATTGAGATGGTCAGTCATGCATTGACGACATTTGGAAATGTCTTCGGTTTTTCCGGTGCATCCATGCCGTCTAGAGTTTATGACAACCACGAACAGGTGAACAAGACGCGAGTGCCGCCGAACCCGTTCCTCTGAACCGCTTATTCGGGCACGCAGTTTCTACTCGTAGTTGTTCAAACAAGGACGAGGTATCCCCATTGTCGGCTCGCGACTTTTAGCTCCATTACGGAACCACACGGAATGGTGGAGACCAGGCCATGGATAACGCAGGGATCCCTGGTGGTTGTTATTGCTGTACCCTAACGACGCCGCTGCAACCAAAGGTCACAAAAGACCGCTGTCTCATAGCATGAGAGCTCATTTGTTCTGGTAAGACACGGTCTTGGTCTTAATCGTAGTAGCATGGCGAAAGCGGGTACCCGAGACTTTCACCTTCAGAAGGAGTCTAGAAGAAAGTTAAGATTCCATCGCAGGCAACGGACCTCGGGAGTCCGTGCTTTACTCGTGCTCGGCTTTATTACTGGAGAATATGATAAAGAGGTGCTGGGTAATGCCGTGAATCGGGAGGCGTGAGACTCCCAAGGCTAGCGGGAGCCAAGAATTGGCTAGAAAAACCATGGAACAGTTGGGATTCCCTCATGACTCGGTAGGGGAGCACGGGCGGAACATTTACACAATCAATGAACAACTGGATGGAGCTGCAGTGATGCGCTGCTGCGGCGAGAATCCAATACAGCTGTTGCACTCCCCACACCAAAAATGAGAGAACATGCAGGTAGCATTATCCGTTATTATTCCTGAGTCTGAAATGGAGGCGGCAATGCATCTCTGCAGCAACAAGGTGGGTGAAGCAGTACACGGATATCGATCAAGACACTGGAATGAGGTGTCGTCAAGGTATGAGTGGCCTTGAGACTTGGCAGCCGGCCTGGCTCGCTTGGCAGATGTGGGAAATACCCCACTTCACCGCCACTTACCAATCCGAGAAATCCACGCGCTTGTGATTGGTCAACGGCTGAGCCAAGGCGCCGGGAGAGACAAGCTAGGACCACACCCACAGGGTCAAGCACAATCGTTGGGAAGTGGTCGAAATCGAGTGAGACCCTAATCCACTGCACGTTATCACGACACCAGGCTGCACAAAATCCACTTCATCCGTCTTACACCTGGGTGCCGGAGACTGACTCCAAAAGCTCTTGGCACCTTACGCTCTAATTTCCATTTCACACGAATGACGCCTGCTCTGTGTTCCGAGCTCTCATCGCGTTGCGGCCGGAGATGCTGAGTTTCATCATGTCGAGATCAACGCCTCCACTGCGCTCTCCTTCCAAGCTGGTTTACCGGCCGGAAGGGTCTTCGGCCACGCTCCCCTACAGATTCTCTTTCTGTCAATTCCGGCATGGTATTCTGATGCCCTCAGCACCTGCCAAGGCCTGGACAAATGAGATGGCTACACGCACGTAACCTGCAGCCACAATAAACACGGTGGTGTTCTGCAGTGCAGGGCACCAGTTATTGAAGACTAGGAATTGCGACTCATCAGCTCTCATCTTTCCAGAACGATGTGATCGCCCGAGACAGGAAACCTTGGCGCTTCCATTCGTACTTTGGAGCCGTGCGTGCTGGCTGGAGAACTTTGGGACTCAAGCTCTACAGCCAAGACGGGAACGGAGATCATGGCGGCGTGGCTTACAATACCAAGCCGGTAACCCTACCGTTGATACCACCTGCTACTACTGCCCACAGCAAACGGCTGGCTGGTTTGCGGTTTCTGGGTCGAATGTGGTGTGTGGGCTGGGGAAACAAGCTGCACGATAACAACCTGAATCACGACTGGTTAGTTGCCCATTTCCAATGTCATAAATTGGGATAATGATCCCTTTATTTCCGGGTTCACGGCAACAAAGTGCTCGCATGAGAGCCAAGGTGTGGGCCCAGAGGTCGCGCTTCTCCATCCTCACACCTCCCTCTAAAGTAG
The DNA here is from genome assembly GCA_033296915.1 of Triangularia setosa. Taxonomy (NCBI): domain Eukaryota; kingdom Fungi; phylum Ascomycota; class Sordariomycetes; order Sordariales; family Podosporaceae; genus Triangularia; species Triangularia setosa. The sequence goes on along the minus strand of MU866121.1, from coordinate 95,147 downwards.
CTGCAGGTTCGAAAAAGCGCCGAGATAGGTATGCCATCACACCTATCCCTTATCCCATATTGGTGATACGCGAGATGCAAAAAGGGTTAGGTGGTCCAGAGCTGGCTGCAACGTTCTTTTCACTGCAGCTGAGAGAAAACATGGGACTCAGCCGGCTGAAGGCCCACAAATGCAAGCGGGCTCCTCCTCGCTGCTGGAGTCGGCGGTTCGCGTGCTTGAACTTCTGGATTATTATCAAGGTACGTAGGTACGTACCTGAAGCTAAACAAAATGGCTCATGATTAGGGCAACTCTTCCTGCGCTTTAGGCTTCGGTTGTATGCGTTCCCCCTCTCGACCCACGGCCTACACACACTTTCCGATACACGCGCAGAGACTCTAGGAGACTGGAAGAGCCGAGTCCCCGAACCCGTGTGTATCTCTCCATGGATGTTGCGTGCTAGTGACACCCGGCAGGAGAACGGGTAAAACCACCCACTCCCCTGCCCAACAAGCTAGAGACTCCCCTTCCATACCTTGTGTCTGGTCTATATAATTAACGCTCTGCCCCGTCTCTCGTTTCCTCTTCTCTAGCTTCACTCTTCCAACATCTCTGCTCTACTCGGACTGCCTTTTCTCTACTGACCTGCCCACTTGCCCCTTACCACCTCCGCCTACTTTCCATCTTCAAACAGTCGACAGCCAGTCACATATCCCCATCATCATCATCATTAATTCATCAAAATGGCTTCCTCGCCTACCACCAGCACCCCTAATCTCTCCGCTTCCTCCAGCGCGGTCGATCTCTCACACTACGACCCAAAAGTCCGCAACCTCCTCGAGACCGGCAGTGTCAAGTTTCACATCAGGACTGCTGGTGCCAAGTGGGAATGCACCATTGTTGACCGGAATACTCAGTATGTTCTTTGTCCTCTACCATTTCATCACTCACTGTAGCTAACCAGCGACCAATAGCGAGAAAAGAAAGGCCACGCGCGGCGACTCCTCGTCTTCCATTTCAACGCTTGACTCTATTACCGCGCAAGCCGTTCATACTAGCCCTCACTGATTCCCCTTTCGCACTTACGATATCTCTTTGAGTGCTGATCGTGGCGGGGATGATGACCGATATCGCTCGCTCTGCTGTGAAGCTGAAGAAGAGTGGGAGCTTTAAGTGCCTCCCCCGGGATCAGCTGGATAGGGTTCAGGGCTCCCCCCGCGATATGTTTCTCCACGATCCCGGGGTTCGGAATCTGGGGATAAACTCTTTTCTACTAGCTGAATGGATATATCGGGGGGTGGATTCCCTTAACAAATGCGGTGGATCCGATCAGACGCAACGCTGCTTGGAAACGCGCGCAATTGTGTGGAGATTTTCCTTGTTCAGCTTCTCGCCCTCGCTTTCCAGAACGGCTGGTTCGGAAGCATTCATCACCACTTTCGGGATTCCGAGAGATCGCGGGTTTTTACTTACCAAGTCAATTTCAGCGGGATTGGGAAAGGTGTTCATGGCGTTTGTAATGATGTTTTATTTATTGGTCAAGTTTGAAGATGGAAGATGGAAAGTAGGATAATACTCAAGTATGCCGAAGACAATAAAAATTATCAAAATTACTTTTACCTACTGCACCTGGTCGGTGTGAAAGGAATTTTGGGGATGCCGTATTTCTGTGATACTCAAAACAAAGGAGGTACTTGCGCGCGTTTAGATAAAAGTGGAACCAAGCTCAAAGTTTCGGAGTTCTTCCAACAAGGCTCAGGCGTATACCTGTTTTCAAATATGCTCACACTTTGGGAAGCGGACGGTTGTTCGGCAACCGTTGAGTTGAGTCCACGGATGGAAAGTGTGCCCCAACGAAATTCTTGATTCAATTCATGAGCCTAGCTTTTGCCTCTTTTATGATTGATCAACGGCTACATTTCTGTGCAGCACTTCTTACCTATTCCGAAGAACAGAATACATGAGGGCAGCAATGAGTGCTATCTTGCCATACCAAATTGGAAAGACAGTGTCAAGATCTGCACAAGGGGTAAAGAAACGCTGCAAGAAAAAAGCCAAGCCAGCCATGGCGTCGCTTGGCTTTGAGCTTGTTTGACTTGGCCTTTTTCTTGGCGTGCTAAGGTACCTACGTACCTACCTATCTATATGCATGTATGTCACCAATTCAATCTATATCACCACGTTCGCTCCCACGGGATAGTGTGGTTAGATCAGGTTATTTTGTGCTACACCTGCTAGGCCGTTGGCGGTAGTTGAGCGGCGGCATACAGTGAGGGCCAACTACCTACAATGGAAGTGAGACACTGTTACTTCTCACTGTCGCTGTGGTACACGTTATATCACACGTGGTAGCTCCCGAGCTGGAGCTGTCAGTGAGGTAGGGTCAGAGGCTAAAGATGAGACTAGATTCGATATCACTTATTGAAGAGAAAACTCCAATCAAGACGTCACCACTGGATAGACGCTGTATCTTCCTTTGTACAGCATGACGAGAGGCTCGATGGACTGACAACAGGCGATTCCAAACTCATGGCAGAAATCTATAACTCACAAAGCTTGCAGAATGTGAAAAAGAGTGGACAGATGCCAGGTGGTTTAAATCTAATTATAAAACACCTGGCTACCAGGACGGGGCTTCTAAAGATATTATCATTCTTTCTTTGGGTGGGAAGAGAAAACCACAGTCATCGAAGCATCTGGGTGATACGAGTAACCTACAGCGTCATAATTGCTCTGGAATCTTTGATTTCGTGGGCGGACTGCTGCATGGTGTACAATCATACTACCCAAGCAAGAATGATGATGATGTCTGATAGAATTTGTTCACATTTGCAAGTCAAATTACCATAGGAGGTAGAGGAACTTGAGAGAAGCTTTACACTAATGCAATTGTGCCTGAAAAACAAGAATACATCAAAAAGACCCCTCCAGCCATCCCTGCCCAACACGATGTTGAATTGTAAACTGATGCTGATTCAAACTGAAGCCAATACCAGAAACCTACTACACTGCTCCTTATCACGTGACCGTCCAGATCGTTATTTAGAAGCAGCCTTCAACCCAGTATCCCTTTCAGAGGTTCTGATCAGGGGTTCGTCACAAGCAAATTGTTTTCATAATTAGTGCTTAGAATAGTAGATTCTAAGTCAATCTGCTTTGCAATTTCCCATCTTCATGGCGTCCACAGACCTCTATTTATGCTTGATCAAGTGTTTCGCAAGACTGCAGCCTCAGGCATCCAGGTACCAAAGACTTGCATTTCAGCGTTACAATGTATACCTGGGGTAGGCCCAGAATGTTACCTTCTGCAGCCGCCATCACCTTTCTGGTGCCCTCATCACCAACGACTTGGAACACAACCGTTGCTCATTAATCAGGTGGCCTGCTGCCAAGGCCTGTTGGCTGTGGTCCAAGCTATCTTGCCAGGTTTATTGTCTTGTGCCTCACTTATAAAGATAAAAGCTCACGAAAAAGGAACGGCGTTAACAAGCCGTCAATACAGTAGCACTTTGTGCAATGCAAGGAAGCGCCCATCCATCATTGTGGAAAGCCGCATCGGTGTGGCATGCCTCACACTAATGCACAGAACCATAGTCGTAGAGAGCCTTGCTAGGGGATAAGATTGCTCAGGTGAGTCACCCTTGCCTCGAATTATCAGCCACAGCAGCTCAGGCAAGCTAGGAAAGTTGATTCTATCACGCTGCCGAGTCGAACCGCTGTCTCATTTTCCTCACCAATAGTACACCCATCCTTCTCTTTCAGAATACTCCTTGATGCTGACAATCTCAATAGTTGATGTTAAGTCGAACTGCTTCTTTTCCTCCACCAAAGGTACAACCGTCGTTCTTTTACGTAAATATATTTGGTTGCTAACGTTCTCGAAACAGTTGAGCGCATGTAGCATGGCTTCCGACGGTCGCAAACAACCACGATGGATCCCCCCCCCAACCCCGCCTGATGCTCAGTTACCTCAACTGAAGATCTACAACAGCTTGACACGGAGCAAGGATGACTTTATACCAGTCGATCTGTCAGGGAAGTTGATTACGTGGTATGCGTGCGGCCCTACAGTGTACGAAGATGCCCATCTAGGTCATGCCAAGAACTACATCTCAACCGACATCATCCGCCGTATCATGAAGGACTATCTCGGCTTCCGTGTCAAGTTCGTCATGAATACAACCGACATTGACGACAAAATTATCCTACAAGCCCGCCGTCAGTACCTGCTCGTGCGCTTCAAGCAGGAACATGCTGCTGAGAACGACTCGGTTGGCGACTTGGTTCTGGCTGAGGCCAAAGCCGCATTTCTGCAGTACATCTGCAAGAACCTTCCATCTCTGCCCTCAGATACGAGCCCAGAGACCTTCTCCCATGCGGTGGACAAGTCATACAAGGAAACACCACAAAGCCAAATTCTTACTGTCGATGACTTGCTTCTAAGGGCACACATTGGGACAGCACGGTTGGCTGCTGAGGCCCTGCAAAACCCAGGAACGGTGCATGAATTTTTCGCCAAGACTGATGATATGTTGCTCCCATATCTTGATGCCTTGCATGGTGCCGAGATAGACTCCAACAATCACCGGATTTACCTGGAGCTGAGCCAGAAGTTTGAGCGCCGCTTCTTCGAGGACATGAATGCGCTCAATGTCCTGCCTCCCGACCAACTAATGCGTGTGACCGAGAATGTCACTCAGATTGTTCACTTCGTAGAGAAGATTGTGGCGAACGGTTTCGGTTACGCTACCCCTGACGGCTCTGTATATTTCGATATCGACTCGTTTGAGAAAGCTGGGCACAGCTACTCCCGACTGGAACCGTGGAACAAGAACGACCCTGCTCTCTTGGCCGATGGTGAAGGTTCGCTGTCCAAGGGAACGTCAATGAAACGGAGTCAGAATCATTTTGCATTGTGGAAAGCCAGTAAGCCAGGCGAGCCGGCCTGGGAAAGTCCATGGGGTCGTGGGAGGCCAGGATGGCATATTGAATGCTCTGCAATGGCGTCGGAAGCGATAGGGAAGACAATGGATATCCATTCCGGAGGTGTTGATCTTCGTTTCCCTCATCATGATAACGAGCTCGCACAATCGGAAGCTTACTGGTCGACTCCCGACTGCCATGTGCAGTGGGCGAATTACTTTATCCACATGGGTCAACTGAGGTGAGTTTTCGAGCCCCGATTTCATGATGCAATGATGCTAACCGATGATAGGATTCGAGGCTTGAAGATGAGTAAGAGCCTCAAGAACTACACAACCATCCGAAGTGTTTTATCCGAAAAGGACTGGACTGCACGGTCTCTCCGAATTTGCTTCCTCTTGATGCCGTGGCAGGATGGTATTGAGGTAACAGATGAGCTCATGAAGGTCGTAATCGGGTGGGAAGGCAAGCTTAACAACTTCTTTTTGAAGAGCTTGGACCTTTCCAAAAATTACCGCCTCGATACTGCAGGGCAAGAGCTTGGAGATGCCGACCAGCAATTGCTAAACTCTCTGGAGAAGGCGGAGACCGATGTCGACACCGCCCTTTGCGATTCCTTCAATACCTCCGCTGTTATGAGAATCCTTTCTGACCTTGTTACCGAGGCTAACTCGGCAGAGAAGCTCTCCGATCAGACAGTCATCTCACTCGCCCGCTGGGTTACACGTATGGTCACCATATTCGGTCTGGATCCCGAAGGAGATCTCAACAAGCCGGACCGCATAGGGTGGTCGGGCCTCGATATTCCCGCGCCAGCAAAACCATACATCTACCCTGCATCGCAGTTGCGTGACAAAGTTCGAACTCTGGCTTGTTCCGGCTCGGCGGTTGATCATGAAGCTATCGCGAAGCTTGCTGACGAAACAACCGTCGCAACAACGTCAACATCAATAGACTCTTCCCAGCCGTACAATCAGGTGCTGCAACAGTTTCGGGCCAACGTCAAGGGCCTTGCAGCTGAGAAAGTGCCGGCCAAAGACCTGCTCGCCTTGTGTGACCAGCTTCGCGATGTGCATCTCTGGAACCTAGGTATCTATCTCGAGGACCGTAACAGCCCTCAGCCAGCTTTGGTGCGACCTCTTGATAGATCTCTCATCGAAGCACGTGCAGAGCAAGAATCCATTGGTATCGTCAAGGCCAAGGCGAAACTGGAGCAGGGGGCGAAGGAAGCTGAGAGAGATAAGGAGCTGCGTGAGCGTGCCAAGATTGATCCGCTGGTGATGTTTAGGACCTTGGACGAGTACGCGGAATGGGACGAGAGCGGCATCCCAACCGTGGATGTAGCGGGAAATGTGGTATCTAAGAATAGGCGCAAGAAGCTGGTGAAAGAGTGGGAGAAGCAGAGGAAATTGCACGATGAATGGCTGGCGACGCAGCAGGCAGCATAGGATGGAGCGCTAAGCAGTCTCTCCCTTCATTCCAGGGTCAGGTGACCTACAACCAAGAGTGATTTCCCTTAGGAGTTTAAAAAGATTGATGACAGTGCCGTCCGAGATGAGGTTCATGAACCATCATCGCGCAGAGGGGATAGCAGATGTCTTCCTTTCAATGACTGCCAAGAGTTATGGTGGCTTGGTCTGGCGTTGTCGCTTCATTGATGTTGCAAGGTTTGGGCCAGCTGGAGGCTGGTTGATCCCATCAATTGGTGATATAAATAGTTGATTCCTCAAGACTCGTTCAACTAGAATACCTGGATGTTCAAATCCTAGTTACGCTTCTACTTACTACCAGATTTTTTGTCACGAGATAAAGGGGAGTTATCCTTTTCTGCTAAGGAGAAGTCCACCTCAGGCCCGCCTTACCAGCCTGCACTCTGCATAACCTTTTGAGGGGGAGGGTGTTACCGTTGGGGTCAGCGTACAGTTACACAAGCCCTATGAAAAACAACACCGTCCTTTACATTGAAATACACCTTTGGCTCTATGACACTACGCGTTATGACACGCGTCAACCATCACCATCACTATACATAAGAAGCTATTCCTAAACCTACAAAGTAAAAGTAAATTGGGACTGGAGATATGTAAAGCTAGGGCTGTTTAATATGAAGTTGGGACTGGCGACATGTAAAGTTGGGACTGGAAATATGAAAAGCTAGGACCATTAATTTCTTCAGTTCAGCCACCAACCTGATACCATACTATATTCTCCAGAAATAAATCAAGTTGTACCGCTCGCTGATCCAGGACCGCTCCAGTTGAACGGTGTCCGCTTACAAGGCTGAAAGAAAAGAAAGCAGAGACTTCCCATTTCAGGTACGAAGACAACGAAAGGTCCAGGCATACCAGCATAACTTTCCGACCATTGAAAATAATAATGAATTAAACAGGCACCCCGCATTCACAATGTCAACAACTTTGATATCGGTGTATGTCTGGGCCTGCGGAGAGTATAGCCAATCGCAGACTTAACCGCCCAGTTGCGGCACAGCCGAGGCTGACACGTACTCAGGCCAGGCCTCGTGTACGTCTTCGAATCGACGATGTGAGACTCATCGGCAGGTTTTTGCTTCGCGTCCTCTCATTGCCAGTGCGGATTGTACTTAAGCGCAAAACTGAGCTGGTTCTGTCGGCGGCCATTCGCCAATTGCACGCAGCTGCATGAACAACTGGCTGGACCGGAATGCCGTTCTTGTCAGAATTGACCGCTCATTGTATTCAGCGTGTCAAACCTCCAGAGCATTGGACCACCTGCTCGTAAACGCCCGCCAAGGTTGAATGAGTTTAAAGTGAGGGGAAGCCCCCATGCCTGGAATACCAAACTGAGTTCCGATTTTATGGGAGAAGAGGAGGTGTGCCTCCGGTCCGCCTTACCCGCCAGCACTCTACGTAAGCTTTCCAGGGGGAGGGAGTTACCATTCAGCACACGCAAACCTGCTTTGCCGCTGCCGGTCATTTGGGACCTTCTCTTTGACTGCTGTGCATGTATCTTCTTTTTCCTCTTACAATCACCGCCAAACACCCCGATACCAGCAGGTTGGAGACTGCAGCCGTTTCTCTCCAAAGATGCCTTTGCCAATCGCGGCAAAAGGTAAGTTATTGTTAGCCTCCCTGTCAACCACAGCATTGTCTTTCGCGTTGTCCCCCGCATCCTTGCCTGCCCCGCCATCTTCAGTGCGAATCACCACCGTTAGGTCAGCACTGGCCACTCCCGTGACAAGTGGCGAACGGACGACACGCAAGCCTCGAGGTAGCTCATTTTAATTGTTGGCTATTTGAGCTCTTTGGCTGCTTTTCGAGTTGGAAAATTGTTGTTTTCTCTTTCAGCAGGAGCCAGAAAAAGACCAGTAGCGAGGAGCATCTTCAAGTACTCCCAGTCGCGAAGTTCCCAGCACTTGATCTTGCCCCACTCTCTATCATTATCAATCTGCTTATCGCCATTGTTCAATTCACATCATCCTTACACCAGACATCGATATGCCCCCTGTTAACCACGCTGTGCTTGCATCAGTCAGCATAGCTGCTGTCGGCGTAGCTGCAGCTGTAGCTGTAGCTATCTACGAGAGCCCCGAGGTTCGCCGCGTGGCCGAAGATTTACGCAGACGCATTGCTATTGCCCTCCGCTCTCTCGGTGATGATTTCGACCCAGACAACCGACAGCCCCGTTTCAACCGCCCAGAGGACGCTCACGGATTTTACGAATCTCACAATGTTGACGCCGACGATGAGACGAGGAGAAGACAACGGGAAGAGTTGATGTATTGGAACGCTCGCCGCAACGAACAACAGCAACAGCAACCGCAATCGGCAGAATCGCCCACTCCTCGCCTTCCAACGTTTGACGACTTCTTACGGCCTGACAACTCCGGTGAACGTGGCACCCTGGTTTACAACACTGGTGCCAACCCTGCAGACAATTCGAAGAATGTAGTTAGACGTCGTGGCAACCTCAACGGCGTGCGCGGACTGAATGCTGCTATGGTTTACAATCCTTTTGCTGATGAACATGGTATCGAACTGGAAGAGCGCCCCCACATCGATGATAATGAAACCGCCAATCTGTTGAAACCCAACCACGACGAGATTGTATCAGACATCTACGCCGCTACTCCTCGCAGCCAGAGCCCTGAACCCGCGCAAAAGGCCGTCCCCGCAACTACCCAGGAAGTTCTCTTCGATTTCGATTCGCAATCCAACGATACCAGCCTTCGTGATCAATTCCCCGACGCATATGAGAAGACCGAGGATGGGGCTCATACTCCCACCGCGCGCAGCGAAACCATGGGCCGTGAGGAGGAAGAGGAACAAATGTCGGCCAGCTACAGCAGCTCCCAGTCTGATGCCTATGCCTCAATCCAGGCCTGGGCCCAGTCCAATACTGGCTTCTATTCGCCCCTTCCCGTCACTCCTGAGCCACCAATGTCTGATGGTGAGTTTCTCAGCCAAGGTCAGAGGACGCCAACTGATGATACTGCCTCCATCGCCGAGTCTGGCGTTGACGTCAACTACGATGCTGCCTCTTCCAAGGACGGAGACTATGGTGTTATGAGTGATAGCGATGATGGGATCGCTACTCCTGGCAGCTGGTCTGAAGTCGGGAGTGTGATCAGCGAGACTGAGAGCGTCACACGGGCTTAGATCTGAGGTTGATGTGTTTAATGATGTCTATACGGGTCTTGCATCATGTGTACCCACGATACCACCGACCATTTTTTCCTGTTCCTTCGTTGGGTGCACATATGTATTCGGTGTTACGGCGTCAAGGATGGGCTCATAACAGGGAACAGGGTGTTCAGACTTTGGAGTTCATGTCGGGATATTTGTAGACCTGGGTTATTTTCTTGACAAATATAGCAAAATATTACCAAATAAATATACAGGTGGCGAACTTAATGAGATTCATGACCCTGGTAATGGGGTCTTTGAATCCCAGCTTTGACTGTCTCCGTCCCCAACAGATGAGTAGCAGCTGCTCAAGGGACAAAGGGGTCAACCCGGAGATAAGGATATCGATATTTAAAACGGAAAACCAATCTATATGCCATAGTCGCATCTCTTCCTAACTCGTATACTAATATTCTGTCAGCACCATTCAGTGTGTGAGTCAAAGATCTTGCTTCTTCTTGTTCCTCTCCTCCTCTTTATGATGCTGAACATAACCCTCGTATAGCTCCTCGACCCCGAGCCCAAACTGCTCTTCCCAGAAGGAGTCCTTGTGGTATTTGTGATGACGGAGCTTTTCGTTAAGGCGACGGATGGTGCCCGAGCCAAAGATATCTTCGAGGTACTGGAGGAAGTAGGCTGTGTGCTGGTAGCCTCTGTCCCATGCTTTTTTGGTTATGTTAATCATAGGGGTATTGGTATGGAATAAGGGGAGCATTTACCGCCATCGACCTCCTTCTTCCAGTGGGGTGGGGACAAATCACAGTTTAGACGGACCCAGTCGGCGATTCCTTCTATCAACCCGCCAGGACAGGAGTGTTTTGCGTCCCATTGGTAGCAGTGAACTAGCTCGTGGGTGATGACGCCGATGATCTCGTCGCGGACGCGGGTGGAGTTGGAGGAGGGGGAGCGGGAGGCGGTGTTGGCGATGTGGTTGAGGTTGAAGTGGATCTCTTTGTGGTCGTGGTCAAGGTCGGTGCCGGTTGTGTAGGCTACGCCGTCCATGTCCCGCAGGATGAGGGTTACGGAGCGGGTGGGTGGTGGGTTGAATTGGTGGGATTGGGGGGTGTGGTATAAGAGGCGGAGGACGTTTTGGAGGCAGTCGGGGAGGATGGTGGAGGGGTTGATGGAGGTGAAGAAAAGGGTGGAGGCGGGGTGGGTTAGGTGACGGATTTCGAGGCGGAGGGTGGGGAGGGGGAAGAGTTTGGGGTATGTGGTTGCTGTTGGAGAATCATTGGGAGAAGAGGAGGAGGAGGAGGATTTGTTGTGGATGGGGATGGGGGTTTGGGATGCTGTTGGGGCGTCGGATGGTCGTGAGGTTGGGGGTTCTAGGATGGTGGTTGGCCTGGGCGCTGGGGTTTGTTCGTAGAAGGTCATGATGAGAGTTCAAGGATGCGTGAGTGAGTGCTATGTAAAAGGTGTTGCGAGGAAAGTAAACAATGGCATTAGGCAGAAGCTATTCCCAGCTAAAGTTTATATGGGTTCCAGCTGTATGCAGGGAGGGGCGCTCACATGGAAACAGTGGGCTGTTCTAGAAGGCGGGGCATATCGATAAGAAGTGGGGGAACAGCAACGGGACGGTGGATTGCGGGGAATTGACTGGATGCCGGAATGGGCCCGAAACCCCTGACAGGCAATCATTTCATGGCCCGTGCTCCACTTGGCGCGGCAAGGGTGTGACGAAAAGCAGCAAAGCTCCCGCAAACAGATTGTCCCTCTCATCAACGTCGAGCCAAATTTACTTATCAGTCCACGACAGCACCGCCGGCGAAGCTTCAAGTCGAAACCACGTGTATTCTTTTGGCCCTGCGATTGCGCGTTCTTATAATCCTACAACGAGTGCGACTCCTGAGACACTGTCGCGAAAGCTTGCTCATAACAACACCGGGCGGCAACTGAATAAGCAACCCGTTTTTTGTTTTGTTTTCTTTCTGCCGCTTTCCCCAACCTACCACAGTGACCGACCTCAACCACGCCACCTCGACTCTGTCCCCGCACCTCGATAACATCTATCTATTTTGTCGCAATCATATCTGAAATCCTCTGCCTGAGAGGACATGGCGGACCCAATCTCTGAGCAGCAGGTCATCGACCTTACCAATATCCTGCGTACCGATGCTCCTGTCGATACCAAGATTCAACACATCACAGCAGCGAAATCCTGTATCAAGTCGCACTACATCCCCGAGCCATGTATCGCGCCATTATTCGATGCGCTCCGTTCCGCTTCCAGTTCTCAACATGGCGTTCTCGTTAATGCTGGGTTTGGTACCTTTAATCACCTCCTCACCCGACTGAGAAAACAAGATCCGAAAGTCCTGTCGAAAGAGGTTGCCCGCACGGGCACCTTACCATTACTGGTTGAGAAACTGGGCGATCACAAAGATAAGATTCGATATATCGCAACGCAGGCTCTTGTCACCCTATACAAGGTAGCGCCCGTCGAGGTTGAGCGCGCAGTGCGCAATTTGGCCATGACAGGAAAGAACGCAAAGGCGAAGGAGTCAAGTTTGCATTGGCTGCTTCAGATGCACCAGGAGAGTGGCCTGCCGTTTAGAAGCTATGTGCCAACCTTGATGGATTTGCTCGAGGATGCGGACGCTACGGTTCGCGAGACTGCCAAAACCACCGTCATCGAGTTGTTCAGGTATGCCATCTTCCTTATTCCTTGCCCCAACCTATGAGTATCTAGGAAATAAGCTAACATGAGTATAGGAATGCCCCTAATACGGCCAAATCCGACCTTAAGAGGCAGTTAAAGAACTGCAAAGTTCGGCCAGCTATCGAGCAAGCGATCGTGAAAGAGCTCATCCCTACCAGTTCTGCCTCAGCTTCGCAGGCAGACTCGATAGACGAGCACCACCCCCGTCCTGCTTCACGCCCGGCCTCCCGCGCAGCTCTTTCAGCGAGCGCATCTTCTCATGCAGTCGATCGCCCAATTACCCCAGCTCCAGACAGCTCCAAGAGCTCCGACCCGGTGGAGCCGTCGTACGTCAACACGAAGGGCGAACTGGACGAGATCCTACGAGATATGCACTCCCATTTTGAGGGTCGGGAGACAGAGCAGAATTGGATGGAGCGAGAAAAGAGCGTGATTAAGCTTCGCAAACTCATCGCTGGCAATGCTGCGCAAGACTTTACTGAAAGATTTCTCGATGGCCTACGGTCACTCTTGGACGGCATGATCAAGGCTGTCACTTCGCTAAGAACCAGCTTGTGCACTCATGGATGCAACCTTATCCAGGATCTGGCGAGGGCATTTGGCCCATGGATTGATCCTATGGTGGAAATACTTATGCAAACATTCATCAAGCTCGCCGCCTCGACCAAGAAATTGGCCAGCCAACAGGCAAACATGACGGTTGACGCCATCATTTCCAACGTTACAACGACGCCAAGAATAATGCAGCATATCTGGTTCGCCGCTCAGGACAAGAATGTTCAGCCACGACTCTATGCCTGTGGGTGGCTCCAGACCATCTTGGTCAAAGAAGCACATCACAAGCATCATGTGGAACACACAGGAGGCCTGGACATCATTGAGAAATGCATCAAGAAAGGTCTCGCCGATGCCAATCCAGGGGTAAGGGAGAAGGCTCGCGCGACGTTTTGGAAGTTCAATGGCCTTTGGCCTACCAGGGCGGAAGCCATCATGGATGGGCTTGATGCGACAGCGCAAAAGCTGCTCAAGAACGACCCCAACAATCCCAACCCTGTCAAGCGACAGACCACCGCAGGAGGAGCTCGCCCTGGGCTGGGCTTGTCTAAGAGCACAATGGAAGCTCCAAAGCCGAGCATCCGTGATGCGATAATGGCCAAAAAGAAAGCTATGTCCTCGACTTCAACCAAGAACCCCCCGACACGGCCTGGTTCGGCCATGGCACATTTTTCACCAGTGAGAACGGTTCAGGGATCCTCAGAAGCCTCAGCATCAACAGCAGTAAAGTCAATGGCTATCCGCACGCGACCTGAGTCGACTACTGGTGGGCTTTCTGGTGCACCCATGAGACCCGGGCGTAAGAGGCCCGAGGTTGCTCCTCGACCGGCGACCGCGGGACCTTATTCGGTAAGAAGTCACGACCAACCCTCCAGCGAGCAGACCAGCCCACCGGAAAATCGAAGGCCAAAGCCAGTAATTACCCCAAAATCTATCTCATCCTCACCGAAACGGACACTCCCTAAGCCGACCCGTCCGAATCAGTCATCTGAATCCAATCTTCCGACACCTACCCGAGCAGGAACTCCAAAATTTGCGTCGCCTCGCAACACGCCCTCCAGGATTAGTGCACCTCTCTTCAGTAGCCCGAGAGCAAGTACAGTGGATCTAAGTGTGCCCACGATATCCGTCGCCAAACACACGCCACCTCGTGATAGACACCATGAACCAAGCCCCCTCGAGTCTGTCGAGACTCTTCCCAGTCTCTCAGACACTCCGTCTCGGTCCAGAGAGGACTTTGCTGTCCCTTCTATCGAAGACCATGAAGAGATCGAACTTCCTCTGCCAACGTCAAAACCACCGAGCCCCACCCCCCAGATTGTTGAGCCAGTTTCCACCACGAGCCCGACTACTCTGAAGGTCTACGAGGACCCCTTCACAGCAGAACAAGCTCCAGCAAAACCCACCTTCGAGGCACCCGTGCTGGAAGACAAACCTGTCAACGAAGACGCGGCGATGCTCCTCCAGCCGGCACCAGTCATTGTCACGATCGGGGAAAATGGTGATGCCGGCAAGGGCAGTGTCATGTCCCCTGAGAAGTTCAAGCAAAACTCTCGGTTGCTAGAGAGCGGGATTACTAAGGTCAAGGCCAAGGCTCTGGATGTTCACGGGTTCCGAAAGTTGCAGTCGATTATCAGGGATAGCAGCAACCATAAGGGACTGATTACAGATGAGAAGTTTGATGCGCTGCTCACGGGTCTATTTGAGTACCTTGAGTCACCTTTGTCGAACCTAGCACCAGAAAAGGTGCAGGATGTCAAGGCTCAGGTTCTGGCTACGGTCAAGGTTATGCTCAAGAAGATGAGGGGGAGCTTCCAGCCTCATGTCTCGAGGGGATTGGAAAGTCTCCTGAGAGCCAGGGCGGGGTACGAGGGGAGGACGCACATGGTTAGCGGGCTGGAGTTGTTGGCTGGCGAATTGGTCATGTTAGGGGATGCGGGGGAGATTGTGATGGTGCTCGCAAGCATGTTACAGGGCTTGAATGTGGATGATGCGGAGAGGGATGCAAGGGTGGTTAGTATGGGATTGCATGTGCTGAAGGAGATGATGGAGCAGAGGGGGGAGAAGTATGTGCCTACGGAAGGGGAGTTGGAAGCTTTGGCGGGCCTGGCGGCGAAGTGTCTGGAGAGTGTGGAGAGCGCGGTGAGGATGGATGCCGTGTTGCTGTGTGTGGCGCTGCATGCGAGGGTGGGGGATGTGAGGTTTTGGGAGGCGGTGAAGGGGGTCAGGGAGGACCCGAAGAGTTTGATTACTTATTATATTGTTAGAAGGCAGAGGGAAGGGAGCGTGGGTGCTACTGCTGCCTAAACAATGGCGTTGGGTCCGTGTTTCATGGGAAGGCGGAGGGAATGCTACGAGAGTTAAGGGTTGATATAGCGGTGGTATTTTTCACTTCTGAGATGTGGGAGTTTTTGTTGCGTTGAGGGAAAAGGGGGATCTATTCAGCCGTTGTTCTGCTTGGTTTCGGGATGGTACAAAAGACAAAAAGCAGAAAATGGGAACAAGGATATGGGCTAAGGATTTTTTTAGGGGTGGGTAGGTCGTTTGGACTTGGTGTACAGGATTACACACATATATAGCCTTTTTGTTGATTATGCTTTTGTATTTTCAATGTCTTTCTCTTCTTTTTCTCCTCTTCTGCTTCTTTTTGGGGGGGGGTTGTTGTTACTGCACATCTCACCTCCATATCATTTATGATGTGGTACATCGGTTTCTTGAGAATTGTTAGTGTAGCTTTAATACCACGTTTGTTTCCTGGAAATTGAAAGAGTGTGGTGTAGGCGATGAGGTTGTGGTCGTGAACAGCCCCTAAATTGGCACAGCTGTGTAACAGGTCTTTTCTGGGGTCACCTTTAACCCTAACCCTTCTTCAGCATTGTCCCCAAGAACCCCTGATAAAGTCTTCTCAGTTTCTTTTTCCAAAGATACCTCGCCAGCGAATAATCTTCTCAGCTTTGTTATGAGCTCGTACTACCTTAGCAAGCACTGCCTTCCAGATTTCTTCTTTTTGTTGGTTGATATATTAATTTTTGCTGCCGCTGTTGATATTTGAAGAGTAATCGCTCAGGTGGCTGTTTTTGTTGATGGAGTCCTGTGTGTTCGAGGCGTGGTAGGAGGGGACGTGAGGACTGATTTGCCTTGCTGAAAGCCCGGCGCCGGGAAGCTTCGGGACTGGAGAGAGGTGATAATGTTGGTATGTAGGGGTTTTCTGCGGTTGTTGGCGGCTTGGGGGAACTGTCGTTTAGCCGTTTTCGGAGAGAGTTAACGTATAACGAAGCTGCTGTTAGGGAGATTTCGGAGAAGGAAAGGAAGAAGGGAGCTCCAGAGTGTTGGCTGTAACTCGGGATGGTGTTCAAGGTTACACAAACAGGAGATCTTCAAAGCTACCTAGGTTAAGGCTAACTGTGACAATGTTGGTTGTACAAGCCGGAAGAATGGATTTGGATTGTGGTAAAGTTTTTGCTCTCCCTTGAAGTGATGGTAAGGAAACTGTTTCTGGCGTTGCTCGACCCCAGTGATCATCCTGCTCAGGACAACACAAGTCCTTGCAAAACAACAGACCTCGACACTTTCCCTTTGAGTTTAATGAGCAGAGCTTCAAGTCAGAAAAAAGGGCAATGGTGAGATTAAACAGTTTTCACGGCAACTGAGGGAGGCTATGCGTGGCAGACCTGCCGCAGGCTGAATTCTCACCTAGGTATACCGTCGCTTGCCCTTGGGCAGCATCACCTGTGCCAAGGCGACATAGCCCTCTGCCCTCTGCTGTGGCTGAATGTATGTGTTAGTGTTCAGCGGTGCTTTTCAAGGTAATCCTAGCAGCCGCGCTGATATGAAGTCTCGGATTCATGTCTGCATCAGCCACGTATCCTCCCGCTGATAGGAACCAACGTAGGAAGCGCTTGTCATGTTCCCACAGTTGCACAGAAGAAGTGGCCAGAAGAGGGCATATATATGTTTCTTTTGATGTATATCAACTCTTGAAAACTCAAAGATTGTGTGCCAGCTTAGATGAAACAACCAAAAAGAGATAGAGAAATGAGCTATCTCTCGCCTGCTTGTTGGGGAAGAAATGTTAAGACTAAACTATGTGACTATGAGTGAGAGGTTATGGTTTGCATTCTTCTTGTCTGGTCCCGATCCTTTCCTGCCCCTGCTCACAAATCGTCGTCGGCTGGTCTAGATCGGGCGCAGCAAAGATGGAGCTTGAGCTCCAGCAACACCCAGCTCCACAATGACGTAGTTTCTGTGAGCTTAAAAAACGGGCATGCATAACGTAAGACCCCATGTGGCACCCCTGCCCGTGTGTTTAACGGGAGATCTAGGACTTGGAGTTGGTGTTTGTGACAGGCTGGGGGATGGATTCGCTTCGAGGTTTGAGCATTCGCCCCCTTCCGGTCTTGGCGCTGGTCGGTGTCGTGTCGAGCTTGAGCGTGATCTCTCGTTTGCGGTGGCCACTCCTGTGGTTTTACTTTCCTTTAAAATGAGTGTTTCGACAATGGAAGTGCCTCGATTCAACCTTCACTTGATCGCCAGAGAGGTTTTTGATATCTCCTGCCTCGAAGTTCTCGTCAACCACGCCTTAGTTTTGTTCGGGCTTCTGCCGGCATGTCTACCAAACAGCGAACCCCTGGTGGTAAGGAAAGACCCTCTGATCCTAGAGGAAAGTCTTCTCTTTCGGGAACCCCGTGCCAGGGCAACGAAGCCTCCAAAAACAACACGGCCACTCTCTCACAATGCCAGAAAGAACGTGACAGTAATTCCCTCAATGACGACACAGCATCTCACCTGGGACGCCCTCACAACTCTGACAGAATTTCCGACCATCATGAGGGCGGTGACAAGAGTGCATCCCGTCACAGCAATGTGTCTTCCTTGTAAATCTTCACGACTAAGAGTACCAATTCTTAGGGCAATAGCAGCAGGGTGGTCCCTCGCGACAGCGACAACGGCCCAAAATTTCCCGGAAGAAACACCAAACGCAGTAGGAAAGTCCCCAGAGAGATCGGGGCTGATCGGATGCTTGGACCATGTCGCTCCCTTGACTCAAAGAAGCGAGAACTCAACATTCAAAAGACGTTTCGGGGGGAGGATCCCCAGACTATCTTAGGGGTCAGCGAAACGGAGACTTGAGGTGATTCGACCTGGTTCCTGTACTCGTCAAGTCACTTTCCATACTGATTTGAGTAAAAGGACCCCGAAGTCGACCAAGAAGTGAGAGTCCCCGCTGAATACCAGGTAATAAGACCCGCTCAAATGTGATTGAGTCGGTGAGGTCGCAGCATCATCGCGCTGGATTCTGGAATTGTTCGTTTCAATTTCGTCGCGGTCAACTGTCGAGGCTTCGAAATTCGGTTGTTTTTTTAAGACTTTTTTGCTTCTTTACTATACTGTTAGAAGAACTCGAATCGCAAAATAGCTAATGATGAACATGCCGGGGAATGAGCTAGCTGCGAAGTTATTGATATAGATGGAACACTCAAGTGGTGATAAGGCTTGTGCTGTCCCTATATGATTGATCTGATAGACTGAGGAAACAAAGGGCGAGGCTCAGACAGGTAAATAACACGAAACTGTTAAGTCATCAACCCATGGTGCTCACTAAACCGATCGCATATCATGTCATCTGTTTCCAAGAATTGGTGCAGCATGATACCACCGAGCGTGGTATGATGGAGGATTGGAAAACCAAGAATTTGCGGGACGATAGTCAATACATAAGCTAGGTTATCTTCGTCCTCCTCTTTCATTGTTGCCTAGGATGGGCTTCATGAGGGAATCATGGCTAGGCAGGTAATTACCACATGACTTATTTCCCACTCTCCGGTACTGTATATGCTTTCCAATTGTTTTCTGACGGTTACTTCAGAAAACTTCATCTAGGTACCTAGCATCTACCCCGTAAGATAAAGATCAAACTCTGTTTCATAATTGCTGTTGTCGTTCTCGGAGAAACACACATCTAAGCAAAGTGCCGCTTTATAACTCCTCAAGGGTCGGAAATCTTCGAAGTGCGCTTCGAGTGAAGACTTCGATCAGACGCGTAGAGCGCCGTTACTTAATGGATAGATAGTAAGGACGTGGTTGAGGATGCGGAAGCTTCTCGATTGAACTCCCTGACAGGCAACAACCACACCACGATGCCTTTCCTCTTCAGACTCCACAGAGAATTAGACACCTTTTCAACATCTGCCTGGTCATATCTTTCTTCCTGCCCGTCAAACACTTCTTCCTTCTGCTAGCAAACCGGAGCGGCCAGCTATCAAAGATGGGTCAGAGCTTCTTTATCCTGACTTTCCCAAACTTCTACCCCAGCTTTCCCAGCAACCCATCCTAGCTTTCCAACTTACCTAATACAGTGTAATTTAAACCATTGCTCACAGTAGTACTCGGCAATCTTCCAACGAATAACAAAACGTCGAGTTCTAATGGTGACATAGATGACAGATGCTGCTTCTTGGTAGGTTAGGGTTAATGCAATACTCCTACATCAGTTTCTCATCGCACTGTAACCGAGCTTCTTATCAACCACATCCCAGCTGTTCTTTAGCTTAATTCCAGCTTAGAAGAGCCCAAGCTCAGCGTTTTCGTGACTTGATCTAAACTGTTTCCCAATAGAATCTTAGCTTTCACCCAAGACTTGGCGCTTTGCAGGCATCTTGTGCTGTCTCCTTGGAGGTGAAAGGTACTGATTGACAACATGGCCCTGTCTATGGGGTTAAACAACCACATATAATAGCCCTATATCGCCATCTTCTCAGTGACACAGGTGGCGGACGTTTTGGGGAAACCAAGGCGTTGATTCCTCCGACAAAGTGTCAATCTGAACCAGGGTGACGATAAAAAGAAGCATATCTGATTGGTGGAAACCCGATCGCTGTCACGTTTTGAATCGTCCCAAGTCACTTGGGCTAAAGATTCGGGGTAATGACTAGAATTCTGACATAACAAGAGGGCGATAAGGACAGCATTTTTTGATACAGGTATCCCTTCTAGTTAGTTAAAGTCAGATGGAGGGAAATGAGCTTAATGAGTGCTAAAATGAAGGGGTTACAGAATCCGTTCCCAGCGATTCTTGAAAGCGACGTTGGCCCTGCATCCACACCTAGTTATACAGTGCCAATATTCTGGAATGGTGCGCCATGAACCGGGAAGAAGCATTCCTTACTCCGTAGCTCGCATGGCATGACATGTCTTAGATCATCGTAGCTTGTTTGAACCTCACCTGTTCGACAGGAAGGAGATGTTCTGCACATACCTTCAACGAGTCTCCACATAGCCACCAGCTTAGCGATAAAAGCGCTTGTTAAGCCCGTGCAGCCTCTCCCTACCTGACACTTTCTCTGTTCTTGCTGGATTGGAATGGTGAACGCAAGGAACAGAGGCCTAGTCACTGGACGAGCGAAACGCGCTTCAGCGAGCTTGGGCGCCTTCCCCGGTTCTCCGTACTTAATGCCACCCTACGTGCCTGGACACAAGCAGTAGTCTAGGTATCCCCGCCATTCGGGCCCCAGAAGCTCTGGAATCCCTGCTCCACCATGACCCGAACATTCGGTAGCCTGAGGCTAACATAACCTAAATTTAACCTCCATCGGTCACTCAATGACTGGCTACCTGACTGCTGTTGTATCGTTGCATCCATCGCCAAGCACGATGTAAAGCCCTCGGATCGATCGCATTTGGGCTTCTCTTTGTTGGTCCCTCGTTTGCTCACGTTATGGTTCGATAAAAGTTCAGATGGCGCGATAGGGTCACCGTTTCGTCTTGTCGAAATTGAATAGTGTTTTGCAAAGGTAGGTACCTATTCAACAAGTGCCTGTCTATTGTTCAGTCTTTCCGATCTGCGGTGTCAATTCCTGCAACTAAAATTAGTCTTAGGGATACTCTTAGTCTTTGCTTCATTTCTAGCAGGAGACTATACCTGAGCTCATCCAACAATTTTGCTTGTCTAAAGGGGTTGACTGTGCGGTTGGCATCTGGTAATTTCGCTTGCTGCCGCGACACAGCGCTTGACAGCTTCGAACATGTTCTCCCGGCGACTGATAGTGGGCGTTCTCGTTTCGCAAAACGCATCAGGTCGAGGTCGAACGTTTCGGTGGGTGAAATACCTGTCCTGCCAGCTGGCAACTGCTGATGAATCAAGACCAGGACAGTTGGATGTGAACAAACAGCTCGACAAAGTTGGCGGTCTAGGAGAAATTCCCCTCATCGCCTGGCATACAAGAGACAACAACCAAACTCACATTGGCTTTTCCACAATCATAAAGGGCGACACGACAAGATGAGTGGTCCGATTAAGCTATGGTACTCAAACATGTGGAGGTTCAAATATAGCAGCATCGGGAACACCAAGGAGGAGTAGTGGTCACACAAAAGCGCTGTTGAGCCTCATCCAAACCACCAACCGGGGCTCTATCCTTTTCCTCAGTCACTTGCCTACTCGCTTTCCATCTGGAAAGGGCGCCAGCCCTAACACGTCTGGAGGAGGGCGGCTTATTCGGCAGTGCTCTCTCCCAAGAACCTTGAGCCCGCATTCATTGGACGCCATCCCCCCTAACCACCCATGGTGCATCTGGCCAACCCTGTTCACACAGAACGGCAGCAGTTCTCTCCCAGCTCACTTCTTTTTGGATTACGGGGATTCTGCCTCGGCACTTTCGTCTCACTGAGCTGAACTGGATTGGTGAGGTTTCCGGACAGTTCATGTGCAGTGGAGTCTCCCATGGAGTGGGCTGGTACCCAAGCGCCTGGCCGCTGCGGAGCGGTGACTGCCCATATGATAGGATGGATGGTAAAGCCGGCTGCGGCAAGTCATGCTCGTGACTAATCGCTCCTATCTTGCCCTCCTCCCTTCGCTCCACGACAAGGATTCTGGCCGGGGCAATACCGTATCTAGGTATTTTTCTCGTCAGATCTCGCTCTTTCATGACTTTTAACCTCATTTCCTAGGCACCTTCAAGTAACCCCACAGGCCACGTATCATAACGTTCAATATCATAAGCTGTCACCTCCATGCAAGCAAGAGAAAGGGGGCGCAAATTGCAACTCAAATCTTATCTATATGAGTTTCAGGACAAGCACAACATCCCGCTGAATGAGCCGGGCAACCCGGACAAATGTCCTACCTATGAGAGCTCTGAATCCCTGACCGGCGACCGGTGACCGGTGATCGCACAGGTCTGTGGCTCTAGCCCCGCTAAACATTCACTCGACACCTGTTCCGGTCTTCGAAGCGTGGACTCGCTAGTGGCGGAACGTAGGTATTGTCGGTGAGGCCACCCCTGGAAGCGTGCTTGCTTTGGCTGTGGCAAGGATTCTTATTGAGGATTGGTGTCTCTTGCACGAATGAGCATACAGATTGGGGAAGGAAGACCAATTCCAATGGTAGTAGCTTCAAGTTTATCCTGGTGTCTTTTGAGAATATTGCAATTGTCACCTTCATGCCCATGGTCAAATGCCAGGACGTGTCTTTCCGTGTCTGTTGGGCTTACAAAGACTTCGCATCGAATGGACCCTTGCCATGACCTTGGTGGTAGCACAACCCGTGTTCGCGTTCCCTGGGGTAGTTTTTGGGAGAGTGCCGGGGGAGGGAGGGGCTCGATCAAAGATGGGTCGGGTGAACCACACCGGGAGCATGTGGATACGTTGAATCATTAGTGTCGCTGAAATGTCGACAGTCTCGCTTGCCACCATGTCGCCCTATTTCAGTCGCCGTCATTGTTCTCGACATCTCAGCATCCATACCATACCTACCTTAGGTATACAACCTCGCAACGCATCTCGCTGAGCATTCCTAAAGCTGTGCCTTCTTCCTGAGTTAAGCTTTGCTATCGCCGTGTGCTGTTAGTCATACTCTTATTGACAACCAGGCCCATTAAGCACCCGTCGGATCACCGGAGATGGACCAGAGAGGCAGGCACATTTTTATCCCCTCTTCCCAACAGCCTCGGCGCCCTCCGACCAGCCGATACCCTGATAGAAGCGGGCGTATAATCGTGGTTACACCTGTTCCAAAACCACCAAGAGTAATGAGATCTTACTTACTTTGGAAATGCTCGCTTTAGCTGACAGCCTGGTAGCAGACAGAGGACAAAAGGAGTGAGAGCCCCGACACCGAGCCCGACAATGAACCTGGCAAATAACTCGGCTACCCAAGCTCGGAACACTTTCGTGCTTTCCGGGCGCCGTCGTGCTTTGGGGAGGTCAGCATTCTGCAAGCCCGTCAGACTTCAAAGACATCATTGTGCTCAGGCAGTGACATTGTGCTCAAGCACGGTCACAATTTTGGGGAAGTGCTGTTATGCCGGGAATACCGCTATGCTTTGGATGTATAATGACGCTTCAAAGATATTGCTTGCGGGAGAAACTGTGTCAGTAGCTGAGTTGATGATGTCATCGAGAGTGCCTCCGAGATCGACCCTGGTTGGTATTGTTGCTGTCAAGTGGCCAAGATATAACTGCTATTAACACCTCGTCAGTCATCAGGTATGTCAACTCACAATGATGTTCAAAGAAGACCTTGCCGTGATCATTGACTGACCACTGCTATCCTCAAACAATAGGACAAACTGACATATTGATGGGAGAGGTGAAGGGAAGTCATAGGAAGTAAATGGATATATGATGGTGACTTGCAGCATTATCTTGGAGGGGTCCGAAGCAGTTCGCGCATGGGAACCACCACAGGCTTAGATGACATAGATCAAGAGAACAAAAAACTACATGTAGAGAGGGAGAGAGGCTCTCCTAGGAGATATAGACGAATGGCCAAACCACTGTACTCCTCTTCATGGCGGCCACATCCATATCACATCTTGAATTTCATTAGTTGCTGCGGCTCAGTTTTATTGGTTTCATGGCGTTCACAAGCGCCAAACCAGATCGGAGGCGGGGGATTAGCAAGCGCCCTCTCCCACCCTCCTCTTCAAATCATGGAGATTGCAAATAGCTTCTTAGGCGAACTAATCATGCAATTACAAACTCTCAAAGACTCAAATTCATCATAGGATATATTAACTGGACTTTGGGCACAAATAACTGCCCGACTCTGCTGTTGTATCCCAATAATTCATCTACGATGCGGATTACCTCGAACTTTTCGAATGCCATTATCCAGACAAGTTATTCCACTGCCTCGGAGCCTTGTCGGCAACACCAACACAAAAGCTCGCCGACCTGGTTGCGCCATAGCATCTTAGCGCATATATCAGCCTCCACTCATAGGCACGGTTAGGAGATGGCTGCTTCAACAACAAAGACCGGGGACAAAATGCGATAATAGGCATTCTTCGACCTATGATCGGGCAGGACGAGGCTCTGAGCAACTGGAATGGAGCAGAGTAGGTATTAATCGTGGCGAAGCCCGGTGGTCGATGTCTCTCTCTAAGGCTTCAACTTCTCACCGCGAAGCTCGAAAGAGGGACTGCGAAATGACAAATGGGGAGAAGCGAACCGGATTATCTCGACCTCTCGGAGAGAGGGGAAGCGTTCAATGGAACTCCCAGTATGTAAAGGGCACCCACGCCGTTTGAAACAGAGAAGACATCCTGTTGAATCTAATGTCGTGTCAACGTAGGCAGTGCTAGCCCTATCAGTCCTTCCGCCACTCTGAGCAATCTGAGCAATCCGAAAGGTCCATTCCAACAGGTTGAAGAGAACAGGGGTAAGTGGATTCAGTATTCCTCATTTGCACGAGAAAACTATCTGACTCGGAGCAGATACATCTAACGAAGAAGTACTTGGACGTATCGGTTGTGCTCTCTCGAAACGATCGTGCCGCGAGTGGGCCTTCTTCCCAGCGCCCGAGGCAGAGTTCTCGTTGGCTTTGGATGAATGGGCTACAAAAGCTCAAAACAGTTTCCGACAACTAAAAGCCTTGGAACGAATGAATATGAACCGAACGGATAGGCGAGAAGACGATGAGGATCACACGCCCGGATACGCATATGAGCAAGAGAGGGAGGACCTGATGATAAATCTTACCATTGCACTGGAGAAATTCAGTATGATCTTGGATATAAAACAACCTCTTTGTAAATACCTAGCCGTTCGTGTTCCAGCCTAGAGATAGATGTTCATTAACAAGCCGGCATTATGAAGCAAGTAGGCCGACCGATCAAGCACTTCTCGAGAAGCCTCACGCGATTTCTTTCCCCGAAATCATCGTGACCAGAAATGTGGCAACACCAACGTCATCCCTTGTGCACGAGACGGTCTCCCGTCTCGTCACCGCCCAATTCTAAAATCGCGAGTTGAGTCCGCTTTACAGGATCCCCGAGGAGCTTGTCGCCATGGTAATCCATGAATTGGATTCATCGGTACTTCTCGACATGGCTGCTCTCTTCTTCCTGGCTCGCGTATCACGGCTTTTTACGTCAATATGCTTTGGGCATTTACCCTCTTGACAATCGCAACAAGTTCTTTCCAATGTTTGAACCCTGTTTCGGTTATTCTAGTGATATGAGCCATCATGCACGGGAGTTTTGAAATGCACAGGGGATAATGGCAGACGATGAGCGGGTCTGTATTGGCCGGGAGGGAAGGCTCAAGTTGTGTGAGCACCACGAAGGGGTTAGATGGGCCGACCTGAAGACAAACATGATTGCTATCATGAATGAGAGGTTTAACGGAGACAAGGCAGTGTTGCAAAACGAGGATCGTGTGGCAGCCTGTGATCGTCCAGAAAATTTAGGGTGTCCTTTTAGCAAGGGCCACGCACCGATGTTGACGCTCGAGGTTGTCAGTGATTACTTCTACCTAAACATTGCATGGGAAGCACACGCGAGGATCGAGGCGGATGAAGAAGGCTGCCTTCACTCTGGGAATATACGGGCCATGTTTCGGGATCAACGTCGTTCTGGCGTGTCGTATCTTCAGCAGGACGTGTCAATGAATGGGAGTTGCTGGAATCATCTTCCTGAGATGAGGTGCTTTGGTACAGAAAAAGGATGTACTTGCTTGAGCTACGCTCCAGGGCGCGAGCTGAGGGCGGAGTCTGGGACAGATCATCATCATCAGTGAGATATTAATACCATTGTAGGGGAAGGCCAACCCCGCAGGTACGAGAAATGTCTTGAGCGGAATAAGCACCGCATCCGTGGAGTCACACTTGCTCTACGTGATGAGTCTGGCAATTCTGATGATCGGTGCCTTGTCACGCAATACACCATGAGTATTAGACTAGGACACTATTGGGCCCGGTATGGAAGCGACGGGAAGCCACGGATTGATCCCAACCATGGCTGGCTCCACGCTTCGGACCCAGATTCATATCAGCTCGGTGACGATGAAAAAAAGTTTGGCCAAGTTTGGTCAAGTTTGGCCTTTTTGTTAAGACTCATCTTGTCAGAACTTTTACCGCACATTTCAGTCCTTGAAGAGCGTGTGATGAGCTGTGGTTATAAGTTCCCTACTACTGAATACCTAGCGGTAGGATGGCGGAGATCAGCTTTGCAAGAAGAGAAAGAGGAGGATTAGGGAGAGGAATCCTTGGCGATGCCCCGCTCCAGCGGCCCCTTTCCTTCAAGCGCAGACAAAACCAAAATAAACAAAAATAAGAGAAACAAACAGGCATATTCTACCAGCCAGCCCGCCTATTCAACGATTTCACTGGTCGAGGTAACCCCTCAGGCGACAGCCAAGATACCCATCCGGCATGGCCATCAGAACCAATACCAGGCGCAAGCAGCGCAGGACTTGGAAAAGGGGGAGTTGCCGCGTCGACGTCGGCAACCGCTTAGTCACCGGATACGAAACCTTACTCAACGCCACACCATGTGCGTAAACAGCGGGTGAAGGCTTTCTTCAAGACTTCCAGGGTCTACTTTGACAAGATTGGCAAGGCCTTTAGGACAAACAAAAGCCTTCAGAGAATTAAGCGAGGGACTATGGAGGGGGGTAACGTCAATCAACAAAATAAAGACTATATAATTTCTACTATGCATGGTAGTAAATACATACGACCATAACCAACTGAAAACTCGGGATCCCGTCCGCTCTCCCCTAGATAAGCAGTTGAGTGCTGAACTAGTACTCAGGTGGGTGACCACTGGGGAATCCTCGGTGTTGTATGTTTTTGCATTTGAACTCTTTTTTTCTTTTTTGGACTTTTTCTATGACATACCGTCTTGATATGGAATGAAGTGCAATTAAGGCTTTGTTTTGTGACTCTGTTTGTATCTCATAGGTAATCCTTTTGGCACAGGTTAATCTTGGGGATGGTGAACTGTGATTGGTGGGGCGCTTCACAGTGCGATATCCTGAGCATAGCCACTGTTTGCCTGACCTGCTCATTTTGAACCTCAGCGTCAAAAACCCCATCGAGCCAAGGAAAAGTAAGCCAAAGCCTACCGCGTGTTTGTTCCATTGAGTTAATTTCGGTTCAAGCCTGTGTTAAGCTTTCCCACAAGGCGGAGAAGCTTCATCGCGTGGGTGGCTGCAGCGACCTCAACTGAAAGGTTTTTGACTCACTCGGCAAGCATTCAGCTCAACCCAACAGTCACACTTCAGTTTCAACCTCGACTACTCGGCGGAAAGAACGACCTTGGGAGAGAACGAGCAGCATCTTATAAAGCTAGGGTGGAGCCACCTTCACAAAATTGACGACTGAATTTCTGACGAATGCTCATTCAACTCAGCATCGTACGGGGATTTCATACTTATCACAAACCTCATGCTCTAGGCAGTGCTTTCTTTCTCATGAAGCGGAAGTACAGCGACAGCACAACTGAACCTATTTTATCTTCCTCCTCACCCGCCAAAAGATATCGACCTTATACCGCAGTAATGGTTTCGACCATCAGCCTCACGCCACAGGAACGGCAGCTCAAAAACTTGTTGCTTGATGTCGCGCATTTCATCGACTCCTCCAATAGCGATAACAGCAAGAATGAGCCGGTTGTTCTCCGTTGGGCTGGCGGCTGGTAAGTGTCAATCCCTTGTTGTCTCCTTCGCCTCAGTGTTCCGATTACTCCCAGAGAGCGAGTACAAGTTGATTATGCTCACGAATTCAGGGTTCGGGACAAGCTCCTCGGCATCGAGTCGCATGACATTGACACGGCAATCAACAACTTGACAGGGGAGGCATTCGTCGGCAAGCTGCGTGAATACGTTGATATCCCTGGCAACAAGCAGCTCCATAAGCTTCAAGGCTCCGATATTGGCCGCCTGCACACGGTAGCCCGCAACCCAGACAAGTCGAAGCATTTGGCGACCAGCACCATCAAGCTCTGCGGGCTGGATGTGGATTTTGTTAACCGTAAATTCCCTTGTTGGCTTCTTTATCCCCGTGCTCCGATTGTTCCCAACGGAGTGAGCAAATGCCGATGCTAACGAGTTTACATAGTGAGGAAGGAGACATATACGGAGGATAGTAGGAACCCTCAGGTGGAGTTTGGGACGGCCGAGGAAGACGCAAGAAGACGCGATGCGACGGTCAATGCCCTCTTTTACAACTTGGTGACTGGTGAGGTGGAGGATTTTGTTGGTGGCTTGCCAGATTTAGAAGCGGGGATTATTCGGACACCAATGGAGCCACTGCAGACTTTTATGGACGATCCGCTACGCGTACTGAGACTGGTGAGGTTTGCCAGCCGGCTAGGGTTCAGAATCGACAAGGCGGTGGAGGAGGTTATGGCGGATGAGAATGTGCTGAGAAATCTGAAAGTCAAGATCAGCAGAGAAAGGATTGGCGTGGAGTTGGAAAAGATGCTCAAGGGTGAGTTTCCTGACAACCATCTACGGTAGGTTACGAGAAAGCTGACATGATATTTAGGAAAACACCCTGTTGAGTCCCTGCGATTGATAAACAGGCTGGGGCTATACCATGCTGTATTCACTGTCCCGGAACGAACCGACATGCCAAAACCAGATATCTCCAAGTGGGACCGCGCATATGAATGCTTGTTCTTCCTTGAGAGCAACAACACACCCGGATCGATCTGGCAGTTGCTCGTCAGCACAGAGGAAGCGAGATATTTTGCCTGGTCACTGGCTACGCTTACGCCCTGGGAGCAGCTTCCTGATGACCCCCCTCTAAAGTCAGGAAAGGCCGCTTTGCCCCTTGCTACCCAAGCCGCGAGGGAAGGATTCAAAGCACCAAACAAGCTATCTGACGTGGTCACCACTGCTCACCGGCACCGTCCTGCTATTCTGGAACTCAAGGCAATTGTTGACGAGAAGAAGGACGAAATGAAAGACAGAGCCAAGTTTGGAATGGCCATCAGAGAGTGGGATGCGAGAGCTGTAGGGAGCTGGCGGTTACAGCTTCTCTTTTCCATCTTGGTTGATATAGCAGAACGGACCAGCACCCAAGAAGAGGTGCTGCTTGGGTGGCAGAATTTCCTGGACCACTTAGTTGAACTCGATATCATGAACGCAGCATCGCTCCGGCCTCTAATAGATGGGAAGTACCTTTCAAAGGAACTCGGGGTTAAGCCAGGGAGGTGGTTGGGGGCCGCCTTGGAGGTTGTTCTTGAGTTCCAGCTCCGACACCCAGAGGCTGAAGATCCAGCTGGGGCGGTTGAAGAGGTACGCAAACGGCGGAAGCAGTTGGGGTTTTGAATGAGACTTGATAGGGGCATTATGCCCCCTACTATCTTGCTTACTTATAATTACCTTCTTTAATTAACATCACGGTAATTAACTCGGAGGCTTACACAATTACAATAGCTCGGGTAAACCTTCCATCTAGGCGTAGGTGTGGGTGTGGATGTGGTTGATGAGATCAGGCGGGAGTATGGCTTGTATTAGCTTGTGGGCAGTAAGAATCGCGTCAAAGCTATCTTTTGCTGCTGAAATCTGTAAGTACTGGTTTTTATGTGACTTTGTATATAAAAGAATGCTACGCGATGCGAAATATGGTGCTTGATTGTCACAGCTTGGTGGTGAAGGACAGGATTACACAAGATGCAGGGTTAGGGTTGAGTGCAGGAGCGGAGCTCCGGCCTGGGTTGTCTGGCAAGAAGATGGAGCTGCAAGCCCACACTTCTTCCTTCTCTTCTTTATCTTACGATTACATTGATAGACTGGCATGGTATTGGCCTTTGGCCACTTAAGCCTCTCATTCGTGACACTGATGGCTGGTGTGTGTGATAGCTAGTGTGGTGAGGTTTTCTGAGAAATGTATGTTGTGGTCAGAATAACAAGATCGACATCTTTGTTACCTGGATGCACTATATGTAGTGTTTGACGGGCACAGCCACCGTCACATATGTGGGCTAATGCCCTGCTATAAAGTCTCATTTAAAACAGGCATAAAGATGCTTAAAACAAAGAATACATCATGCGTTCAAGCCATGATGTTGTGTTTTGAGCCTGGCCTGTGTTCTCTTTCCATTGTATAAGATACTATTGTGCAATTGAAGCCGATGGAACAATTGGATGGGGCGCAGAGCGCTATAATTACAGCGCTCAATGCCCCCACTTTCAGACTTTTGCCTAGTGGACAGCGGAGGCCTTCATCGGATTTCCACACAACAACTCATCAGCTCACCATCAAACAATTCCAACACTTGGCCTCATTCGACACTAGTGATGCTGGCGTTGAGAACTGAATCAAGATTCATACATAACTCTACATTTAGCCTCTGAGTACTCTCATAAAACGGTCTGCCTTCCTACAAGCCATGTCTTGGTACAATACGCTGCTGGATGCGGCACCAGCTTTGAGTGATAAGCCAGATTCATGTGAAGATGTAACTCGGGCTTTATCACAGGGTATGAATCCTGATGAGTATACTCCTTTCTGAGAGCTCGGTATTAACTGACTGTCATTGTATAGAGATCCCTGCGTCAATCACACTTGATGAGCTGCTCACAGGGACGAATGAGACTATCGCGTTGTCTGACAAGACGAAGCCCCAGGTTAATAGACCCAACATCAACAACAAGCATTACAGATGACTGACGTGTGAAAGTAGGACATCAAGAGAGTACAGAAGGCTTTGCTAGTTACACTCACATGTCTACAACATCCAGACAAGATCCAAGAAAATGCCAGCGACCAGGACACTGCACGGAAACTCGCCAAAGTAGTATCAACAGCGATTGCACCTGTTCTGCCTGTTCTCAAAGAGGACACGGACTTGCCAGCATGTAAGTTTGAACTACCTTCTACAACTATCAGCTGTGGGCTCTGTTCAAGGCTAACTAAACCAAGCCTTCAACGATAACCTCTCCAACACCAGCAAAGTCCTCAATAATCACTGCAAAGCCGCCTCCACCGTGGGCCTCCAATGCCTAGAAGCCATTGAGAATGTCTTTAATCCACCTACCTTAGACAACGACACCCTCCTCACTCTCATCGCCTACTCTCACCCCTACCAAAACTGGTCTGATAATCCCTCCAAAACTTCCAAGCTAGCCGGCAGCATCCTCAAGACTTACCCCTTCCCCAATAAAATCGAGTTCATCACCTCCATAATCCTCCAGTCGTACCTCCGGCCCCTCTTCTCAAAATCTAAACCTTCCACCATCACCTCCTCCGGTCGCAAAGCAGAATACCAAACCGACAGCTCCCGAGAAGGCATCCCCGACGACACCGCCGCAACTAAACCATGGAAGTTTACTGATCTTCGCCCAATCCCAGTGTTTTCATGGGCAGTAACAGAGGCAGACGTATGTATTATTGACCTCTTACTGTCCTGTCCCAAGCAAGGAGTAATGCCATGTTAACACCGTCACTAACCCCACCCAAACAATGAAACAGAACACCCTCATAAGCACGCACTGGCCATCATACATCCCCGTTCTTCTAACTCTTGCAGACGACTCCACCACTTCTATCCGCCGGACTGGCCTGAACATTTTGACCGATTTCCTCACCAAGATTCCTGCCAAAACCCTCCAAGATACCGGCCTGGGGCAAGTTTTTGCCGATGCTGTCTTCCCAACATTGTCCTACCTTCCTTCCTTGACGCCCGAGGATGAGTCCCTTCAGCTGTTAGAGCCAGCGTACGAGGTTTTAATGGTTTTGGGTGGAAAGCAGCCTGCCACAGGCAAAGTCGGGAATGGAAGTCCCAGAAATGACATGCTTGACAGGCTAATCCGAGAGGGTGTCTTCACGGGATACTTCCATGTGAAAAACCATGTCCGGATTGTCGAGCTGCTGTGTCGGAAGACGGTGGGAGTTCTAGAAGCAATGGGTGTGCATGCTGTCAAACATCTTAAGGTATCTTCCCCTATTCTGCCGCTGATATGTGATGTCCAACACTGACGAGCCTAAAAAGGATCTAATCCCCATGATATCTGCCATCCTCACCGACCCCTTCGCTTCAGCCGCGCCCCAAACTCTTCTCTCTGCCATCAAAGCCCTCCAGGCCATCCTCAGAAACTGCTGGCCTCGGCTCCTTCCAGGGTCGGTCTGGCAAGACGAGATCATCAATGCTCTTGTGACGTGCTGGTTGAATCTCGACGAGCCAACCAACAATACCAGCAACAACTTGGAAGAGATCCGAAAGGAACTCATCACTTCTTTCCAGGCTTTATCTGCCATCGCAAAGACAGCGGGAATTCACCTCTCTGCGCGAGTTGAGCCCTTGGTGACGAAAAAAGCGTCTTTGGCGACCTTGTTTTCAGTTTCATGTTGATTCGCTACGGACTTTGTGTACAATAGCAAGCATCATCATGAATATACCTTAGAGATAGCAAACAGGCCTGTTCACTATCTTCACACTATCTTCAAGGCCTAGCTGTTATGTTTTAAGGTATATTGCCGAGTTTAAAAGGCCTGTTGACTATCTTTAAAGAGACCTATCGACGACTATCTTTGAATGCACATCGATTATCTTTTAAGGCTTCCAAGATAGTCCATACGTCTCCAAAGTTAGTCAACACGCATGTAATTGCCTCTTTAATGCCTCTTTAATGCCTCCTTGAGACACAAGAACACATGTAACTGTCCTTTTAACACGCGTTTAACGCATCACAGGAGGTCTCAAAGGTCTTGAAAGATGTATAAAATATTCTCATTACTGCATAAAACCTATCCCCCAACACCACCCCCAACACCACCCCCCTACTTCCCAACCCCAATCCTTCGCCGCAAAGACAGCGGCTCCAAGCCCCTCCTCGCAACCTGCACCACCCCCCGCGATGAAAAAAGCGTCTCCAATGGCCTTATCTTCAGCCCCATGCTGATAATACTACTTCCCGTCTCACCTGCCTGCATAGAAATACCACCGCTAGAAGAAGAAGAAACCACCCCCTCTACCCCCTCTCGCGCCTTCCCTTTCTCATCCTCCCCTTCCTCCGCCGACGGTTCCTAATCCAGCGGCTGTTGTTTGAACAGGCTCTTTCCACGGAGCCATTTTCTGTACGCTTTATACCGCTTTTTCTGGGCATCTTCCTCCGTAACTGTAAGTGGGTTATCAGCCACCGTAACCGTTTCCATATATAGCTCTCTGTCTTGCTCCTGTTCCTGCTCTTCTTCAAAGTTATCGCGCCTCGGTAAGCCTAGTTTATTGGGCCAGGGGGTGGATATTGGTAAGCCTTCGTATTGCCAGCTTCCGTTGACGTATTCTTGGTATTCGGGCTCGATTTCGGATAGGGGGATCTCGGTGGAGACTACCAGAGGGAGGTTTTGGGGGTGGGAGATGTATCGAGCGTAATCCTCTGTTTCTACCGCGCTGACGGTAGGATTCAAAGATTCTTGGACGACTTGGGTGAAGGTCCACTGGGCGGCACGAGACTTTTCGAGAGCGGTTTTCTTGTTTTTGGCTTCATCGCCGCTGTTGGAGTCGTTGGGGTGGTGAGAGGTGTCTTTCATTATGCCGTGGGTGGCGGTGGTGTGCTTGTCGGGTTGGAGCCAGCGGTGGGAGAAAATACCTTTGCTACCGCTACCTGTGCTCGTAGTTGTGGTTGGCGCTGGCCCGCCATGACCGTTCTTTTCATTGATGGAGGACGTTTCAGCATCATCTGCCATGCGAACCATATCCTGCGGAGCAACAATTGTAACTTCCTTTTTTGCCTTTTTCTTTTCTTGGGCTTCGCTGTCGCCTAGTTCGGTGCGAACTCGGAAGGGGCTGAGGTCGTACCGGCCATCGAGGGTTGATTTGAAGGGGATGTATCTGAGGGTGGAGTTCATTTTGTAGGGAAACATCTTGAGGAAGGAGGATAACGTGGAAGGGCGGTAGTACTCAAGCCAATAGTCATCGTAGGTCGACATTGATTTGCTGGTGTGTGGAGACTTTCCTTTGATGGGCTCGTATGGTGGGAGGACTCGCGGTTCGAGGAATTTTGGTGTGTACCAGTGAATGTAGTCTCTTTTTCTTTTGTCAAGCCACGTACGGGGGTTTTCGTGATGGAGGTAGTAGTCTGTTGCTAAATCCCACAGCATTGGCTGCCCCTGAGTGAAGATGTAGTTGCCCAGGAAAAGGTTATACGCTTCTTGGCGTTGTCCGTCAAGAAAGGAGTTGTTGTAGTACCGTTTGAAGCTTTCTATCATGTCACGAGAGTGACTCGTCCACTGGTTGATCTTGCGGTATGTCTCCATCGTGTTGACGAGCTGTGAGCCGCCATACTGTACAGCTATGGTATCGCCATGGTCATGATACATGTGTGTGAACAAGTTGACGGCGTCGGTGTCGTAGTTGATGCAGGTGTCTCCCAGAATACCGAGGGCGTGGAGCTGGTGGCCAAGTGCACGCTTGCCAATGACAAACTGAGCTGCATTGGTTCTGTCCAGGCAGTCGATGCAGTTGGTGCGGGCCACACCGTTCTGAACGCAGATGGGAGAGGTGTGGCCATCTCCATTGTGGAAGAAGCCTGTTGTGATCAAGACATCTTCGGCGATGTTTTCGAGTGTACCAATAACATCCTGATCACGGCTCTTCGCGGCACGGGACATGTCCCAGGCGCGGTGAATGATCTTCTTATCTGCTGGTAAAAACTGGTTGAGATAATTGATGGCACGCGTGTATTCCTCTAGCAATTTGCTTTCTCTCGGAGTTCTTTCACGGGCCTTGACCAGATTAAGGGCGTAGATAGGTGCCCCATACCGCTCGAAGAGATTGTCAAAGTGCAAGGCTGCAGCACTGTAAAAGGGGTCGACTAGGTTCAGCTCGATTGGAGGTTTCGGAGTCACGCCGGTATTGTCCTGTGTCCAGTAGAGAGGGATAGACCCGCGGTGTTGAACATACGAAGTATACGCTGGGTTGGCAAAAAACTTGGGCCCGGGCGCATGGAAAGAGGTCGTGAGGGCCTCTGATACAATCTGCTCGGTCTCCACGTCATTTGCAACATATCCCAGATCATTGGCGCCTCTCTTCAGAAAGCGAGCGCCTGCAAAGTAGCGACTGCGACGAGCAATGACAGTAATATGAGCTGTCCGGCCATAGACCGAAACGGCGGCCTGGTCGATGTACCCATGGATTATAGGGCGACACCAGTCATACGGTGCATTGAGGAGCTTCGCAACTGGTTGAAGTAAATGGTTATTCCACACAAACATGGAGTTGAAGTCATCGTCAACCGCACAAGGGTGGCCATTGATCAGCGCAGCACGCTCTCTGGTGATATTGTACTGCAACGTTCGTGTGATATCATACGAGTAGCTGTAGTAGAAGGAGCGCGTTAGATCCAGGTTGTTCAGGATGCCCAGAAACCTTGACTCCTCCGTATTGGTGTTCCGTTGATCCACCTTGAGGTTGGGAGATGTCAAGGGAATGAGGTCAGTGCCGTCAATTTGGTAAACATAGTGCCCCCCTATCATGGCCACAGTGCTCTTCTTGGTGATGAGAAGCATATACCAGGGCCCGGTGAACTTGATGAACCCCAGCAAACCCCATGTCGTACATCGAAGTTTTAGTCCACCCGTTCCCCTATTCCCATCGTCGATAGTATCGAGCAGCTCGTTCATGTCCTTCTGGGTATACACGGTTTTGTCGTCAGTGATGCTCAGTTCCGACTCATCATCGTTGGTCCTGTCAATCTTGAGGATACGATAACGCTTCTCCGTGACATCGCCGCCGACAATGTAGAAGCGACTGGCCGTCTCGTATAAGCTGAACCTATGCATCTTGTGCATCAGCCTCGACCTGGGACCAGCCCCATCGGTACCCCCGTATCCGAGACGAGCCTCCTCGTCTTCGTCGTCTTCAGGCATTATTCCTAAGCCTGGGCGCGATGATGCCGGGTCGGGACTGGATGTGCGCAAGAAGGGCCTCGCTACAGCTGGTTCATCCTCGTCGTTGTCGTCGGTTAGCCCCACGCCGCCAGCGCCTGTGCGCAAGGGTACCGATTTACCAGAGGCGACCGAGTCTGTGTTGGCACTGTTGTGAAGCGGGGGGAAGAGGACGGGCTCGGTAATCGTATCTGGGGGCTCGGGGACTCGGAGAGGGCCATTTTGGCTTTGGGTTTGGGTAGCGGGAGCGGGAGCGGGAGCCTGTGGAACTGGTGTCTCAGGAGGACCTGCAGGCGTGGCGGCAACTATGGCGCTGATCGCAAGTTGTGTCTCCTCGGCAGCCATTTTCACCAGTCCCCCATTGCACCGGAATTACTGCTCACAGTCGTGATAGGCAATAGGGTAGCGGGGAGGAGGCCTGTGTGGGTTCAGTTGAAGTCGGTCAGCGGCAGGTAGCACGATGATGTAATTCGTGGTGGGGCGGGCCGCTATAGTGACTGCTGCAGCTGTTGGTGGAAGGCACCTAGGCAACTCGTGCCTAAAATGCTGAGTCAGGCGCGCAGCTAGCATGACCTACAGAATGCGAGATACTCTTACTACTTAGATTGGAGGCTCTGGGGGATAGTCACAAGACACTGAAAGATAGCCATTGGGTATTAAAAGATGATTTAATAGGTGTTTCGATGTATTTTCAACGCCTTCAAGTTATCTTTTGAGGCCTCTTGATTATTTTTGGAGGCCTATTCCCTATCTTTCAAGGGCCTGTTTAAACTATTGTTTGCCATCGTCTCATCCCAACTCAAGCGCAGTTCTTGTTAAGATGAACTCGACGACAATGAGCCTCATATAATACGACGTCTGATACTTTTTAGCTTCGATTCTCATACTGAAAACGAAACGTATAACTGTGCACTCACAAATCTGCACTTGCCGTTTCTGGCTGGGAGAGACACGGTTGACATCCTTTTAACTTTGCGCCCAACACTCTCCGGTCCAGAGATGGCCGAGAAAGAACCACGACGGCTTCAAGTCTGGGCGCAAAATGCCCCAGCTCAACGTTCCGTGCCTCGGAAGAGCAGACGGTCAGGGTGTTTCGATGGGTAATTCTCGTCGCCTTTGTTCATTCTGTCACTTGCTAATGTTCCAACATAGTTCTTTGGCACTGGCCCAGGTTCTTCAGCACCAACATCTCAGGAGACATCTCCATGAGACCAGTCGGGTCTTTCTCAGCACCTTTATTAGTGTTCATGGGGGAAACAAGCTGTCTCTCCGTTTTTATTCCCGCTTGTCAGTTGTTTTCCTTGGTACCTGGCTTCCACAAAATAAGCTTCGGGTTGGCGTCCAAGTGGCCCAGCATCTCTTCCAGAAGTATGCAAGTCGTCCGCGCGTCATCTCACAACTCCTTCCCGTCGCTCAGATTCAACATTACGGCCTTGTCCTCCCCAAAGGACTATGGCCAACCCGACGACCGTGGTCGGGCTTTTGTTGAGTCCGCGCGGTAAGGACGATAATGTCTTGATCGTTCCCGAATCTACTCCTCCGCCGCCATCGCTCCCTGATTATCGTGTCGAAAAGGTTGCGCCTTTTTCTCATCCTGATATCACTCGCCGGTGGCCCTTGCGACCTACTACTGTCTTGACAGAGTATACCACCATCACCACTGCCCCAATTGTCGTTGTCCTCGATGAAGGTCCACTTACCACCATACCAGAAGTAACACCATTCATTTCTACCAAGCCAGCCACACTTCTCACCAGGACGCGGTAGGGAAACTTTTGCCAGCTACACGGCCTCATAGCTCACACCAGACCTAGGCTTGCTGGCGAGACAGAGGCCACTCGAACAACCTCTGGGGTCATGGATGACACGTGAGTAACCTCGATATCGATAGTAGTTTGGCAGACAGTTTGAGCTGACGGGTCCCTCCAGTCCGTATACCCCTCCGCCGGAACCGACAGATTTCCCTCAGCATCCAGGAAATGGAGCGCTTCTTATAGAGGATTGTGCGTCAGCGCAATATACCGTCATCGACTACGGTGGGCCAACCATGATATATGCGCCTTTTGTGGGCTGTATCAACGATAAGCCAGATTGCTGTCCCTATACCCCCGTAACTACGGCTCTGAATATGAGGGCCGTCGTGGCAGCCAGTTCCGACGTTTTTCCCAGCCCGCAGTATCAAAAAGATGCCTCAATGAGAAGTTGCGCTTCAGATTATTACTCGGTGTCTGGAGGCTGCTGTCCAAGGTACGTCATATTGTCGTCCAAAAAAGAGGCCGTGAGCATCAAAAACTGATTACAGGTCATAGCGGCTTCACACCTTGGACCTCCGCTATGGGTAGCCAGACGCCATGTATCAGCCCTCTCACAGCAAGCACAGAGGCACCGCCCATTACAAACGCGCCCGCCGCGACGACGACAAAACCAACCATGGCCGTCACGGGCGTTGTCTTTGCAATGCAATATCCACTGGAGCAAGCCTCAGGGGGCCTCTCCAGTGGAACAATCGCGGGTATTGTAGTCGGCATCATCATGGGAGTGTTTCTTCTGGCGGCCATAATATTCTTCATCTGCCACTGTCGGCAGAGGAAGCAACTCGAAAGCTTCAAGAAAGAACTCCATCAAAACTTCTACGGCGACAATGGCACTGGAACGTCCGAGGTCCCGACGCTCGTCAACAACACCAACGCCAACAACAGCATACGGGGAAGTACCACCACCACCATGAGCCATAACCAACGACAGAGCTCGCTCTGTGGGAATCAGTATATCCACCACAACAGCATCAAAAGAGATTCTGCCGCGCCTATTGGAGACAAAGAACAAAGAGATCATTCCTGGGTTTGCAACTCTACTGAACCGTACACCACTGATTCAGCCTATCCTCAAAGACCACAAACAAGGGGAACAATGGTAGGGCGGGAATCAGCCCATACTATAGCCTCCGAGTTTTCGTCACCAGACGAGGACTTTTACGATAATATCCCGCCTATCCCAGGGACACCGGGTGCTATGGCGGATGGAAGTCATAATTACAACAGCCACAGCAGCACTCGCGATGGCTTTGTTTCTGGATCGGAATTACATCTGGCAAAGCCGCAGAGGCTATCGAGAGGGTATCCGAGGATAGTGTACACTCATTCTCACGGGCAAGGTAGTAGCACTAGTGTGCCTGCGACGGAGAATAGTGGTAGTGGTATCAGCGGTGGCGAGACTAGCGGAGCGGGGAGACGGTCAACTTCGACGTCGGGGAGTGTTAGTGGGCGGGGGAGCATTTGTAGTCGGCCGCCGACGAGGTTGGATGTTATGCCGGGCACGCCGGAGGAGGACAACAAAGAAAGTGGAGGGTGTGAGAGAGAGAAAAGGTTGGGGCTCCAAGATTGAAGTTTTGAAAGGGGTGGGTATACTGAATGATGGGCGTGACATCAGGATGATGCGGATG
Organism: Triangularia setosa; assembly: GCA_033296915.1. Lineage (NCBI taxonomy): Eukaryota > Fungi > Ascomycota > Sordariomycetes > Sordariales > Podosporaceae > Triangularia > Triangularia setosa. The sequence goes on along the minus strand of MU866121.1, from coordinate 55,809 downwards.
ATGGATATGTATAAAGACGCCTTGGGATATGAATTAGGAAGGTGAAGAAGGGGATCTGGCTCATCCCCACGGCAGGATATGACAGACAGACAACAACCGTGGAATATGAGGACGACACGACGGACAGATATGTTTGGGCGGGTGAGCAGCATGGTAGGGCAGGTGACAAGACCATTGGGCTTCTCAAGCCGTCCTGTGGTTTGAACAAGAGGGTGGTGCTCTTGGCATGGATGGAAAAAGAATGAGAGTGATCTAGAAAGGGGAGAGGATATCTGTCTGCCCTCGTTTTGTCTCATAAGCTGTCAGTGGGTTTGTTAGTACATGCCTTTTTTTTGATGCGTCAAACAAATGAACATATGTCGTACATGGATAAGAGATGGAACATAATGAAGAGAATAAGAACCTCGGGTGGGAGGGGGGTCTGGGGAAATTTTTGGTCACCAAAAAATGGTAGTTTTTGGGTAACTGGCTTTCTTGGGTTTGGGGATACACTGTCATTCTGCATCTTTTCCTGGGTTATATTTCGTTTCTGTTATCTTTCTTCACTTGGCCTACACAGAAACGACTGGGAAGACGACTCTTTCTTCTTGGAACATAGATATATAGTATATTTTAATACCAGGCTGTGCTTCCCTTTTCTTCTTGAAGCTACTATTTTTCATCTTTGTTAATCATATTCGATGAAAATGTCTAGGGACTCAGTATCACCCTCTCATACATCAGAGAAACTCCTCGAAAAGAGAGAAGTCCACAAGCCGAGCGTCGTCCCGTTAAATGTGGCTTGTTAAGATATCAAAACCTATAACGTGACATCAGCCCAAGGCAAAATCACAGAATCTCCTCGAACAGTTCCCCCCTCTTCGGATTCGCTGAACCACACCTTACCACTTTCCATATCTGCGCTCGGTTATCATGCCGAACAATAAATGTCCGATCTTAAGAGTCCTTTCGTTGTGTACAATTTGTTTGCATACCATCAACACGGCAATTATGGCTACGCGTGGGATGCACGATGATATCAGGGTCTAGGCTCTGACCGCCTCAAGCACCAATCGTTCGAATCGGGACGTTGTGTAACCCATCATTTTCTAGAATTTTGTGCGCTGTCATTTGTGGGAAGGTGGTGCGAAGCAAGCCGCGATTGGAAGACGATAAGTGGCTCGGGATATAAAAGTTGGGAAGTGATCGACGTGGAGTGACGCAGTTCCGATTCTTGGGCCCAGCAGAGGAGTGATGAGTGTGAGGGGAGACAACCAAAAAAAAAAAAGCAGGGTAGTGGGGGGACGCAAGGAAACAAAATATTTTACGAATACTTATATGGCTACCGAGATGGGAAAATGGAATTGTGTGAAAGTGTGTTTTGTTACCTTCAGCAAACCTCAATGTCAACTGGTCTTGGCAGATGGAAAAAACAAAAGGGGTCACTTTTAGACTCAAACTCATCAACATCAACCCTCTATCACATGAATTTTTATTCTGCACTTTATGATTTATGACCAATAGAGGAAACAAAAAGATAGTCCATAATGCCGAAACGTCCAGCAAGATTACCCCGTCGAATCAGCCATTCTACACCACCGAGCACTACTCGTGCTCGGTATTACGATGACCACGATCATGAGAGCTCAGGCGGCCGGAGAAGTTCAACAAATAATTACCATCATCGCTCGCACAGAAGAAGAAGTGCCGATTCAGAAGATGACGACCCAAGGGATTACCATTCCCGAAGAAGGGAAAAAAGCGTCGACTCAGACGATGAGATTTACCACAAGCCAAGGGATCACCACTCCCATCGAAGTCGAAGAAGAAATAGAAGCGTCGACTCTGAAGATAGTGCTCACCATGATGAGACACGACATCATCGCTCCCACCCAAGCCGAAGAAGAGACAGGAGCGTTGACTCACAAGACAAGTACTACCACTCGGGCGACGAAGATCATGGACCCCCAAGGCGAGAACGACGACGATCAGTGTGGAACCCCCTGAGAGGCTCTTACCGATCACCGTCACGGTCATCGTCGGCCTCCTCTTCAGCATCAGACAGTGGCTTTGACCGCGCCCGGGACCCTTCCCCCAAGAAACCCGGCCATCTCCGTCGCATAGCCCGCAGCGTCAGCCGTCTAGGCCGCCGCTGTCAGCCATCCGTCTCGTCACGCTCATCTTCGCCTTCACGTTCCCCGTCCAGGAGCCGCAAAGACAGGGCCGACTCGCACTCTGACTCCAAGTTCCGCTCCAGATCCCACCCACCTCAATCCTCCTCAAAATACAACGAGCCCAACTCTCCTGTCGATATAATCTACACAGCCGCCCGCACAGCCTTCGAAGCAGGAGCAGTAGCTGCTCTCAAGCTTCGCAATGACCCCTCGCCATTGCTAGGTTCCAAAGGTGGAAAGATTGTCGCAGCGGCGGTAGGGGCTGCTGTGGTCGACACGTTTATCGACCAGAAGCACCCTAAGCGGAAAGGGGGGTTGAGACATACTGTCATGAGGCAAGCTACTCAGATGGCGATAGGAAACTTGGTCATGCCGGCTGTTGTTCAGGCTGATAAGAGGCATGGGACGGGGGTTCCTGTTCAAACTAGTGTAAGAGGCAAAGGGGCATGGCCCGGGAAGGTGAAAGGAGGCGGTATGAAAGCGGGAGGGGCAGTGAGAGCAGGAGGTGGAAGGAGGTGATACTTGCCAGTATTTCCGAGGCAGGATCGATTTCAAGCCCTACTCCTTTGTCTTTTATGGGATGCATTACTGACTACTGCTGTATGATGGTTGGTGCTGTTTCGAGCTGAGTCCCTTTTTTTCGTTCTGGATGTTGGTTGCCTGGCTGGTGTCGTTCTGGATGGTGGCTGCAATAATGACCTCATGGCTGTAATGAAGGAAAAAAGAAGCGGAGAAAAAGAGATTAGAAATAGCATGAAACAAGTCACTTGCATTTACATACAGAAAACTAAGTAAAGAATGCAGCCTGCATTTGTCAATCAGTTTTCTCCGAAACTGTAATAAGCGTGCTGTTTTGTCTTATAACTCAAAACAAGACAACATAAACTCACCTAGTCTCAACCGCCATCCATCACTTTGGTAAGATCTTCAGTTGTCTCTCAAACGCATGGGGATTTGATAGCGATCTTCACAAGTAAAACAGTGGACTGTTGACATCTCCGCATTGCTAACCCCTATTGGTGCCGACTCGCCGTCGGGTCTTGACTGGAAACCGACGGCTTTTCATCCGAAAAGACCAGGTCTAAGGACACTGAACGGGCATCGGTTCCTGGTCCGGCTCCTGTACGCAGGCAGGTTCTGGACCTTGGCATGAACCCGGTGTCCGGCAAAACAATACGAGAGGAAATGTCGGACGGCGGTTTGTTGCCGTTTTCGAGGCATTCAGCTCCAACTGGTCAGCCACGGACTCTCTCCAAATCGGACCCCGAACCAGCTTATGTGAGGCGCTCTGCAATCGGCTTGCAAGCAAGACCATTGCCGTCGTTTAAATAGAAAGCTAACGATCGTAACAGTTTGATTTGTGCAGCCAGCCTCACTGTCAAGCATTTCCCCAGTAATTTTCTGTAGATAATATTCAGACTTACAAAGAGCCCCTGACTCAAGTCTACCCTCGATCTCGACCTCGACCCCTTCATTCCAACTTTGAATCCCAAAAACGAAAAACCAGCCAGTCAGAGAAAATGAGAATTCTAGGTCTTCATGGCCAAGGCACTAGCGCCTACATCTTCAAATCACAAACAGGTAAGTTGGGATTTCTCGAAAGTTGTCAGACCAAAAGACTACTAACCAGGGATAATAGTTGCACTGAGAGCCAAGCTCCCAAAGAGTTACACCTTTGACTTTGTTGATGCTCCTTTCCATTGCGCCCCAGCACCAGGCATCAAGGTATTGTTTGACTCCAGCCACTACACCTGGTGGCCGAAAGCGACCATCAACGCCATCAAGGGCGCTCACAAATGGCTGATCGACTATATCGACGATAACGGGCCGTACGATGCTGTGATTTGTTTTTCCCAAGGCTGCTCATTAGTCAGTAGCTTCCTTCTCTACCACAACCTCGAAACACCCGAAGAATCACTCCCGTTCAAAGCAGCCATCTTCATCTGCGGCGGTCTCCCCCTCGGAGTCCTCGAAGATCTCAATCTACCAATCACGCAGAAAGCCCACGATGTGAACGATGCCACTGGTGCTCTTCTGAAGAAGAAGGCCAGTGCGTTAATAGAGCTGGCGAAGAACCTCGACAAGATCAAACCAGGAATGGGGCTGTGGGATGATGTCAATGGGTTACTACATGACCCATCAAAGATACCAGACGAGAAGGATGTTTTTGGGATAGACTTCACCGCCATGCCGAAGGCAGCTGTGATCAAGATCCCGACGCTTCACATTTATGGCGCCAAGGACCCAAGGTGGCCATCGAGCGTTCAGCTGGCGCACTTTTGCGAGAACAGGAAGGAATACGATCACGGCGGTGGACATGATATTCCTCGGTCGACGGATGTTTCGGTCAGGATTGCGAAGATGTTGGAGGATCTGATGGAGGAGATTGGGGCATAGGCGTTGTCGGTAATCAGAAGTAATAGCACGAGAACGGCGTTTGGATTTTGGGGCGGGTTTCTTTTGTCCTGGATCGGCTGGCCGCGTGGGGGACTCGGGTATCTGGATTATACTGCATGGCGAGGGGGACTCATGAATGTCGATGATTTTGCATTTTTGAAGTGTAAGAACCAGGATAGAAAAGCGACCATAATTAACAATATTCTTTTCCGAATGTGTCGTTTGCTCAGATGGAAGGTACGAGGGAGAGGTACCCGGCTTTGGCAAGAACCCTGAACACGTAGGCACTGGCGACAGGGCCTCGTTGTAGTTTCAAAGACATGGATAACTGGCTCACATGTTGATTGAAGGCTCTTCATTGCCTCAAAATGCAGGCTCATCCACCTCGACTTACACAGAGATGTCGAACTTAACCCTACCCCTACTTCATCCTCATGTCTAATCACTTCCACAGAATATTGACTCATTCGCACTTATCTTTCCTCACGCTGCCTGATGTTTAGTTCTCAGTCCATAACACAGGCGATTTATTAGACATCTCCGGAACTTTTGCCGTAGTGAAAATGGGGGTTCCGGCGATGGCCGACTCGCCGGAGACCGAGTTCGGCCTTCCGCTATCAGTGGGGCAAATTCCATGCACATCATCGGTCACACCCGACAGCTCCTGGAGATAACTGATAAGATCCTGGGTAAGAGAGATAAGCACTCGACATCATGACGGCAACTTTGAAGGATATAAGTAAGAGTATCCTGCCGCGCACTTCATGAGCTGGGTTCCATCATTCTCAGTCAAAAATTAGTGCTGCATCAATCAAGAAACTTCAAACCTCAAACACTCGCACACCATGCCTTCAGTCACTGGCCCCGTTGTCCAGCCTCTCACCCCTCCTGCGGGCTCCACGATCAACTTTGGAGCCACAGTCACAGGCATTGACATTGAGAACCTCACTGGTAAGACTTGAAAACTATTGTCTATGATCATGAACAATGTGACCTCAGTAAATAAGGGAGAATACCCGTGAAATCGGTAACCTCCTCGGTAAGCCCCTCTCTTCAGCTAACTTTTCAGAACTCTTCCAGCTGACATCGTCTAGATGCCGACTTTGCCATCATCTGTGAAGCCCTCTTCACCCATCAAGTCCTCATCTTCAAAGGCCAATCCCATGTGACCCCCCGCACACAGTATGAACTCACCAACCGTTTCGACCCTGCTGCCACTTCCTACGGTCATGGCAAAACCGTCGACGCCAAACGCTCCATCCTCCACCCCGATCTCAAAACGATCCCCCACCAGCCCCAAGTCCAAGTCATCGGCAACGGCTTCGTTCCAGAATACGAAGGATTAAAGAACATCCAACTCCGACACCCTCATCACAAGACCTTTCACGCCACCACCATCCCAGGTATGACCGATATTACCAAAGCATTCCCTTTATCCTCATCGCATGTGCTAACAAATCGGTTAATAGAAACTGATGACCTCACCCACACAAGGTTCTACAGGTGGCACATCGACGCAGCCTTCTACGGCCTCGCCCCGCCCATCGTCACCACCCTCCTCGCCGTCAAAGTCCCCTCTGGCCGCCGCCAGATCTGCCGTTACGACGACGGTTCGGGGGATGAGCTCTCCGTCCCGCTAGGCACCACCGCCTTCGTCTCTTCCTACACCAGTTACGACATCCTCTCCCCCCCGGACCAGGAGTTTGCCCGCACCACGAAAGTGGAATACGCGCCCCACCCATACATTTGGATGAGTGGTGCAAAGTCACGCCCCGACGGTCTAGGCATGGTTTCTGAGGGGAAGGAGATCCCGCTTGAGGACCTCCCCCCGATTGAGGAGGACAAGGTCCAGATTTTGCCGATGTGCTGGAAGAACCCTGTTACTGGGAAGCTGGCGCTGCAGGTGCATCCGTCAGCGATAAGAAAGCTGCATTTGGGAGATGGGACAATCGTCGAGGATCTGAAGGAGGTGAGGGATGTTGTGCACAGGCTGCAGAGGCCGGGGATCGGGCCAGAGCATGTGTATGCCCACGATTGGGAGGAGGGGGATTTTGTGCTTTTCTACAATCGGGGGGTGCTGCACTCTGTTGTGGGCGCGTTTGCAGAGAGCGAGGTGAGGCTGTTTAGGCAGTGTAATGTTGCTGCTAGTGAGTTGCCTGTTGGGCCGGATGAAGAATAGGGGGAGGTAGGTGGGTTGTAGGAGGAAGGTTTCTTGTAGCGTGCTGCGGTTTCTTTTTCTCCTTTTTCTTTCTTTTGACACTGGATATTTATTTAGTGTGTGAAATATCATGATATTTTTATATATTTTCATTGTTGCCGCAAAGTGAACCCGTCCTGCAAAGCCCGAGAGGGGGGAGGAGGTGAGTCTAACGGTGGTTGACATAGTGGAAAAGGAGTTCGGGATGGGAGCGTTGTTTTGAGATGTAGGTGTTGGGAGGTGGATGAGGTGAGTCTCGGAACTAATGACAGTAATGTTTCAAGGGAGAATAAATGCCCTCAATAACAGAGAGATACTTGCCCTCATGTTCTCTCATTCACACCTGTGCTATCAAATCAGACAAAAATCAATATTTTCTTTTCTTTCTCACGAGACCTCGCCAATTCTCCAAACACCCTTTCCACTACTTACTTGATCAAAGGCCCCCAACAATATGAAGATATACATATACAACGACAAACATTGACCAAACGAGGTAAAGACGGAGATCAAACAATACCCCAAAAAACATCCAAGAACCCAAAAAAAAATTCCCATCGTCATCGTTCATTGTCATCATTCTTATGCCTAAAACAATGCCTATGGTGATGATGCCTTCAGTCATCACGTACGTACCAACTTGTACAAGTTCGTTTCGTTCCCTTCTTATCATAACTTCATAAAAGAAAATCCCTCTTCCTTTCGTTCCTCAACGTAAATGATCACTTCGCTTGAATTTCGGCTTCGTTTGCTGTGGTGGTGACACAATGTGATAAAGAAACAGAAAACCATAACGTCCAACAAAAAAAAAATGAAAGATAATAAATCCAAAATAACCAAAGATAAAAATCCAGAAAGACAAAAGAGAAAATGCTATCCCACAATTGTCGCAGGCCCCATTGTATCCTCAGGCGGGCCAGGCTCGATATAGTTCACCCACTCCGACACTCGATGCAGACCCCTCCCAGAACCGCTAAGGCCAGCCTGCATCGACGGCTTCGCCTCCGTCTTGTTGTGCTCCCGGTGAGCCTGCGTAGCCCGTCTTCTAACATGAGGAGCACGCGGGGAACCACCGTTGGGATCCCATTCATGCAACCCCATCCCCATCCCCGGAGGACCGAACCATTCTGGGGTCGGCCCTCCCGGATGACGGCCTGAAATATAAATGTCCTCCTCCAGGGTATGCCTGCGAGGCATGTGTGAGATAGCCGGCGGCGGCACCGGAGCAACTGGGATTGATGGGCCCCCACCGTGTCCATGCATCGCAGCGGCCGGGTGCGATACGGTGCGAGAAAGGGGCGGTGGACCTCTTGTAGGGCTCAAAGGCCCCTGAGGGGGCACCATCGGGCCCATCAGCCCCATGTGTCCCATGTGCCCCACTGGCCCAACGGGACCAACTCCGATGGTGGTCATGGGGGCAGGGGGAACGGCGTGGCCCATCCCGCCCATGTGGTAAGCTCCAGGACTTTGTCGGCTCTCTGGGTTGAACCGATCAGCAAGCCGTCTGTCAAATGACGACGCTCGGCGTTTCTCAGGAGGCGAAGGAGCACGGAGCCTATCATCGGGATGAACGAGCTGTCTTTCGGGCATTGCCATGGGCCTCTCCGGCATCTGTTGTTGTCGCTCCGGCATCGGGGCGTGCCTTTCCGACATTTGAGCATAGCGGTCGGGTGTGGCCATGTGTCTTTCTGGAAGCTGCATATGTCTGTCCGGAGCTGGCATGTGTCTTTCTGGCATCTGCATGTGCCTCTCAGGCGCGAGCATGTGTCGTGCTTTCTGTGGAACTTCCATGGCCATGGGCGCTGCTCTTTCTGGTGATGGGAAACGCGTGGGAACTTGCCAACCATCGGGCGATTCTTCTCGCCGTTCCTGGGCAAATGGATGGTGTCTGTCCAGAGAACGCGGCCGTCTCGTGGTAGGGAAGGTTTGCCGTCTTTCGGGTGAGTACGGTCTTCGTCTATCAGCTGTATAATTTTCAGCGGCGAATTCCTCATATCGCTCTGGAGAGGCATAGCGCGCCGCTCTCTGAGCATAGGCCTCGGATGCATAATCAGCACGAGGTGCAGCTCGAGGTGGTACTCGGTCAAAGGCAGGGCGTGAGGGTGGCTCAAATGCTGAGCGAGGTGGCGGCGGCGCCATCGGAGCATGTGTTTGTGGGGGCGATGGTGCGACAACCGTTGCAGCTCTTTGAGTCCGGAAGTCGCCATTTCCAAAGGACGCCCCGCGACTCCGAGCCTCGATGCGGCGTCGAGGTTCCTCAAAGTCAAAGACGTTGACACCCGCCCTACCTCTACCGTACTCAGCGTGATCATCATCAACATGGCCGAAAGCATCATCAAAAGAATGCATCCGGCGAGCATGGTGAGGTTCTTCACGGACTTCCATGCGTCGAGCAAGATATGGCTCTTCCTCGTAGCTCGATGGACGTGGCTTTACAGTGCCCGCATAAGAAGACGGGAATCCTGTCCGTAGGGCCTGAGGAGAGGGAACACGGGATGCATATTTCGGCGCAGATGCAAACGGGTTCGGGGGTTCCTCCATTGGGGCCCTCATACGGTCTCCGGCTGGTCGAGGAACAGCCTGAACTGAGTTATTTGTCATGGGGCACGCACACGATTTCCACGGACCGCCACAGAGCATACAAAACTGGGCGCCACAGCGACTGATGGAGACAAGATATTAGCTGGGAACCATCAAGAATGTCGTGTGCATGGAGTTTGGTCTTACCACTTCATATGGTTGCAACCTTCAGCGAGTTCGACCATGTGATGGCACTGATAGCAGGTTTGGTATCCTTCTCGTTTAGCTTGTTGCAGAAACTGTGCCGTGTTCTCATCACCCGGGCAATTGTACTGAGGGTGCCACGGCCCATGGCAAGCAGAGCAGATTTTAGTTTTGCAGTGACTGCATCTTGTTTGCCCACGCCCGTTCTCTTGACGTATGTTGTCGGGCTGAAACCATCTACCACAGCGTTCTTCTGGACAATATATGCGACTCCTGGTCGTGTACTCGCGGTACTTCCGATTCCACTCAGCCTTGAAATCTTCATCCAATAGCTTGTCGACGTGCTTTGGTGGGATGGGCTCAGCCGTACAACATCGAGGGGGCATATGTTGTGGGCCTCTGAGAGACAGTTCGAAGCTGCGCACAAGGCAAGTGTTGCACATGCGGTGGGCACACTTCAGCTTGGCTGTATCTTCGACAAGAGTCTTGTTGTTTCTGCAAGAGACGCAAGTGGTAAACCTTTTGGGCTGCTGCCTCTCTAGTTGCATGTTATTGGCAGCGGTCGGATCAGCAAACATTGAGCGTTTGGAGCTGAAGCTTTGCGAGGAGGCATGGTGTGACCCTTCTATAGTGGTGTTGGCTCTTCTGAACACTGAAGGGGCCCTGGACACGTAAGCATCCGATTCATACTGCCTTGTCGACGGTCTATTGCCGGAGTTAGCTGTTGGTGAACCTTGGCTACTTTCAACTGCTAGGCAATACCTTCTAGTTCTGGACTTTGACCGAGCCCGATCGCCATCGAGACTCGGAGCGCGGGAAACATCTCTCGGACGACGATAAGCATCCGGCTTGATGGACGCGGCTCGAGAGGGCGCTCGAGAAGGGGCTCGAGACTGGGCTCGCGATCTTCCTACACCGACTGATTGCTCATACCTTGTCGAGGCAAAGTCTGGCTCCGGATCCGGGTCCTCGTAAACAACTTCAATCTCGGGTTCTTCGGTTCGCCGGTTGAGGCGCTCATGCATTGATGGTGCTGGCGGGGGTACGGGGGCAGTGGGAACAACTGGCACCGGCGGAGGCTTTCTCCTCCTGGTAGGCGGTTGTATAACGACTTCCTCCAAAGAGTCCTCGGTCACATCAGTTTCGTCCTCAGAATCGGACATGGAGGTGCGGGGTGAGCGCCTAGATTCAGGAGTGGACCTGTAGCGGTGAGCGGAGCGAGAACTTTGATCGCGACGAGAAGCCATCGTCTGGCGGCTTGCAGGCCGCGAGGGACGTATAGGTGGCTCATCATCATCATCATCGTCGTCGTATGAAGGGCGCGGTTGCATACGGCGAGCCATGGCCTTGGTGTCGACCAAGGGTATGGTGGAGTTGGGCCGCATGGCAGCAGTCCGATGTCGAGATCGGGACGGCGGCTTGGACGGGATGTCGGTGTCCTCGGAGTCGGTGGGACTCGGGAGTTGTTGACGCTGTTTCGAAGAACGTCGAGGTCGCTGCTGCTGCTTGGGAGGCGGCGCTTGGGCGTCGTCTGAGTCGTCAGAGGACTCAACAATGTCTATGTCTATGTCTATATCCCCATGACGTTTCGGGTGAGGCGACGGACGGGGTCGTGGCCCACCGGCTGATGTCCAATCGTTTTGGGACTGGGGCTCTGGCTTGGGTGATTTGGCTGTGCGCTTCTTCCGCACACTGTTCCGCGAAGTCCTGGGCCCGCCCTGTTGCTGGTCTTCGACGTCGGCCATTCGATCGATGATTCGTCTCGTCCCCGTTTTACTCGCTCACTTCAGCGACACCAGAACAACGGATCTGGAGTCAGATGGGGCACGAACACAACAAAGACGGCGTATTGACAGCCGCTTTGGCACTCTGTGTGCCCTCTGTGCCGCGGCAGGTGGACAGTGGAGGAGAATTGCGACGGGGGGGTAGACGAGCGTCGGCCAGATGGTCCAGTGCGGTTGGACGGTGAAGGCGGGTCTGCAGATGCCCCAGAGCTGCGATTGGGCTCACTGGCTTCCCACTTGCATTGCCAGCACAACGGGCTTGCCCTGGGCTCGCCCTAACCACAGATCAAAAACCGGCCGCAGCCTGATAAATACCTGACCCGTCCTAGCTCGCAAATGCTCTCTGCAGAAAAGCTGAAGGATCACCAGCTTGGGCACCACCGAGGACTTGCAAAGGAGGGATCAAGCCTGATGCGGGACTTCGGTCGGGTGGAGGAGAGCGGGTCTGCCGTGGGCAAGGTGAGTGAAGAGACGAGAGGAAAAGATGAGATGAGGGGTGATGACAGCCTGAGGCCTCGACCGTCGGAACGCTGTCTTGGGTCCTTCGCTTGTCGTGTCAGTGGAGAAAGTCCCCCTTCCGAAGCAATAGGTGCCGGCTTCCTTCCAATAGACTGCTAGCAGGCAGGGAAAAAGGCTCAGAGCATCACATCACCTCACGACGCAGCTGACAGACTAGAGTCGCGACCACTGTGACGATTGGGCACCACAATTCCTGCGACCGACTGAAAAGGAGATGGCTGAACAGGCGAGCATCACATCACGTGATGCGGGTTTCGACAGTTCCAATGGCAGCACATTCCTGGTCCCCAGCAATGCTAGCCAGCCAGCCCCTTTGGGAGACAATCTGGGAGGCAGGAAACAGGCTCTGATTTGCTGCGCTTGCTTTACGGCACCGATCAGATCGCGGGAAGCGCCGGGCGAGAGACAATTCCAATATGGGACGACCATGGTTCACCCCAACCCCTGGGGCTCAATAACTTTGTTGTGATATTGACAATCCCCATTGTCAGAACTCTGAGCAACATCCGGAAAAGTGATCGACATTCAGAAAAGACCCCGCCTCCCAAAGCTAGAGTTCTTCGCTCAATGAATTGTCCATGCGAATAGCCTCAGGCCTGGTTTTAGTGTCGACCCAAAAGGAGGGGCTGTCTTGACGACGATCTTTCCCCGCATTCTGTCAATGAGTGGCCAGTGCGGCCCCGGCCTCCAGCACAAGCCGTTCGGCGGCACGGGCGGCAGCGGTTCCTACCGGGCACAGGGGCCTTCCCCAGAGATCGGATCTCGGCGCTTGGAAGATCATTAGAGCCGAAGACTGCACACTTGACACTGCAGACGTTCAGTTCATCTTGACCGGAGGCCGGTGTATCTCGGACTGGTATCGGCATTGAAGGCAACGGGAAAGACGGAGCATATCTTGGCGACCAACGCTTACCCAAATGGCTCAGGATTCCACCTTCCGGTATTCCTCCACCTCTAGCCTCCAGTCATCGACACTTCTCCCTATCACCAGGCCTCGAAATGCCTCACGAGCACCGACCGTCTGCAGGGGAAGATGCCAGGGCAAGCATATTCCGACTCCCGAGACATGATTTCATCATTTGGTCGCACAACGCACCAACTACCGGCACGGTACTGGTACAGCACATCATGCCGTGGAACACAAGACGGCGAAGTGGCCGGTCCGGGACATGCTCAAGCAGAGGGGCCGGTAGTCGCAGCTTCAAAATGGACTCACCTTAAAGGCGGCATGATACAAGCCTTCCTCTTGTTGTTGCGGTCAAGGTTATCGGTATGACTGAACGCGACTAGTCGTATGGATCTTTCCCACTGCTCCGCTGAAACAGTAGCATCCCCAACAAACGACACGCAAGACAAAACCGACCGTTAGAAAAGTGCCATCCCGTCCAAATGCAACAATAAAAACACGAATATAGACCCTTCAAACATGGACGTTGGGATTGTTCCCGAATACTGGAGACTACAGCAAAAGTATCAGTGATACCATAGAAGGCTGATGCAACTTTGACAGGTATCGCGCTCGCTAATCATGCACAAACAATAGAAATCTACTACCGCTACCCATACAGCTAACGGCGTTGAAGAGAAGATGAAGCAGAAACAAGATGGACCCTTTGACGTTGCAACATCGGCCCTATTTTTTGGCCGTGCGTCAGTTGCCTTGCTATCTAACCCGGCAAAGACACGCCAGCGTTGCTTCCACGGCCCGTCTCGGATCGGATCATGATAAAACCATTATTAATAAGCCGAATTCAGGCGTCAACCACCTTTCAAGAAGCCACCGACGAAGCTAACTGACGGAATAATATACTTGTCTTGCTACACAAATCCTGCCCCCAGCTTCCTGCCCTGGTGAAAACGAGGCAAGTCGAGCCGTCTCGATGTTCGTTTTGGTTCCACCACGTGGTTCTCCAAATGAAGCAGGACAATGACTTGGTTTCTGACACTACCTCTACAACTCTGCGCAAGGTAAAACAGGCTTGATTATCTTGTCTCCAACAAAACATGTTGTATCACGGGCTGCTTTTTCGTGGCTGCCTTGCACCAGCACTACGAAGGCGTGCTGCGAATACCACCAGCCGAATTGGTCCCGGAGCTATGCTCTCAGACCTCGTCCTGATGCTATGGTGCTTGATCCACTGGTAATATCTCGCTCGAATCTAGTTATTTTCACCGTCAAGACGGTGAGGTTCTTAGGAGGTACAAATACCCACATCAACAAATACCAGCGCTAAAGAAAAGTGAAATTCCCACTCTTGGACACAAACGGCACCAAGCGAGATCACTTTTCACCTCTTCCAGACCCCCGGAATCATCGCGTAGACGGTCCCCTAGGCTTGGTACGCGGGATCGAACAGAGGTCCCTGTCCTTTCGTTTTGTTTCAGTTTGAGAAAATATTCCTATCTACTGTCCGATATCATCTCGGGTCCTATCTTATCACATATTGACAGATGTGACAGAATCTGACAATGCAAGAAACGGTGCTTAGAGTCGTGTATGCTTCATTTCATCTCCATCGTTCACATACACCATTTGCCGTCCAAGGAAACGGTACCTGAATATTAAACCCCAGCTACCCTGGCTAGACCATCTTATCACATCGCATATTGCAGATCTAGTTCATGATGTCTACATAATCAGGGTCTCACTCCGGTCCACATTCACGCCTCCACCCCCAAAGTACCCAAGAGGCGTATTCAAAAGAGCTAGCAAGCTCCACATCACCGTGAGGCCAAGTATTGCCACCAGACAGCTCCGCTTCCTCCTGTACCACCCACAACATCACCTTGATCTCTCCATCATTCGCCCCCTAACCACCATCATGGCCATCATCAAGCTTATTATATCAGCACATAAACCTCGCTACCATATCTCCATCCCCTCTGGCCAACCTCAGCAGCCCAAGGGTTGTGTAGTACAGCTCCACATCTCCTTCGTGGCAACAGTCAGTCAGAACTGACCAAATCTCGGAGATTAAAAAACAAGAAAAACTCCATCCTTTGTCAGCAACCACCATCAAATATTGACCACCCCAGCCACCAACACCTTGAGTCTAACACCCCCCCCCCCCCTTTGGCCACCTGCGTACGCAACACGGCCTCGGAGCTCACAGCCGAAGATCCCCATTCGCATCTCCATCCGCAGCATACATTTGCACCTACCAAGGTACACCTCAACGAGACAAAGAAGAGCAACCCCCCTGTCTTGCCATTCTTGTCTGAGCAAGAATCAACCCCCCCTTCCCTTCCCAAAGGAGACGTTTAACTGTTCGAATCTATCCCACAGATGAAGCTACGAGCCGTCTGTTTCTCCATATCTACCGTTTTTCTGCGCGCAACAATAGCTTTAAGTGCACATTACACACCAAATCGGTAGTGATACCCCAGTCTTCCCCAGTCTCCCCCAGCCGTTCTTGTTCTGCACGTCATCTCGTTTGGTGCTAGTTTCGTCTCATCTTTTTTCTTGTCCCCCTCCAGTCTGGGGGTCCATACCAATTGGCCCATGACTCTCTCGGCGGTTGACGATACATATACATACTAGCATCAACAACGATTTGTTAAAAATTCTCCTACCGAGCACCGAACTATTGAGTGTTAGGGTCTTGTCCGTGGACCATGGGCTTGTCCCCATGTCAACGTTCAGCCGCCCCCCCCCCCTCCCCTCTAGTAAACGTCAGGTATCGGTAAGTTCCAATTACCTAGCTAAATCGATTTTTGGGCAATTCAAATGTCAGCGTCAAGGTGTGCAAAGTTTTGGATGTGTTATGTAGATTAAAGAAAGCAGACTAAGCCAAATATTACTTTTTGAGCCAAGGGAAAACGGTTTCCTGGCCGTTGCGATGATCACGGAAAACGGGCTCAACGGTTTTTTTCTTCCCACGGTTAATCGCTTAAAAATTGATCGGCACCGTCCTTTTTTCTTGGGTAGTTTTTAGTGGCGTGGAGTTCTTCTGGTCGATCCAAGTGTAACGGTTCTGATATCGTGAGATCGTCCTCGCATTCCACATCAACAATTCCAAAAAAAAAAAAAGTAGTGTTTTGAACAGATATTTTGTATGTATAAATAAAAAGGTGTATGTAAACTATGTAAAAAAGTTACAACATTCAGAATCGAAGTCTCTCCAACCAAAAGAATAAAAACTAAAAAGAATTTGAGAAGCCAAAGCGTCCAGAAGAAGAAAAGAAGTGGTATCCGGACTGAGTGTGAAAAAAGGTATTTCATGCAACATCTCTCTCTGCGCTCATCCATTTCAAACCTGCCTGAATCCGTCCCCTTTCCCGATTGTCCCCCACCCCGGTGCCGTCGTAGTTTGTGCCATCCCCATATATGACAGATAAACCTGCGCTGCGTTATAAAGTGTGTGTGTCTGCGTTGCGTCCGTTACATTTTCACAATTCACCCATGGATATTCTTAGAACCTCCCTGCTTGCTTGCCTGCCTTGTAAACCACGCCTCCCTCTCGTCTTGTCGCAAAGAAATACCATCCACCGCCTGTTTCCAACTCCATGATATGATGATGTGTTGCCTGGTTTTTCTTGACCATCGCCCCGTGATGAGAACTGACAAAACAAAAACAAAACGTAGATTTCCAAGTTGGTATAACCCCCTTGACCCAGCACATATGGTCCCTCCGTCACTATGTGTTGTGGTCGTTTCAAATCGAAGAATAAAGAAAGTATCATGAAACCAATAATCGAATAAAACGGGTCGGATGAACAACCCCCAAAATGGAAAGGATGAGTTGACTTGATGGTTGAGAAAGTCCCAAAATGCGGGGAGAAAGGCGGGGTGAAAACATGGGGTTACGGGGGGCCGGCCCGGAATCCCCAATCCCAAGGACAATCCGTCAATTTGCGACCGCCGATTCCAACGAAAACGGAGGGTGTAGTTGCCCCGGAAAAAGATTCGCACACATTCACACACACAGACACACACACAGACACACGCACACACACACACACATACATACATCATACCCGGTCCTTGGTTTTTGCAGAGGCGGAGAAGAACTCATTGTGTGTATGTATGTCCGTGCGCATTTGCTGAACTGTGATGCCGGAGAATGTCTCGTTCGTTATGCGGAAAATGTCGGTTGTTTTGCCCCGTAGGATGCGCACCTATCGGCGCACCCGTGCCGGCGCGTGGTAACTCAGGCCCGCTCGACTCGTCCGATGAACCGGCTTGTTTTCGCCTTGGACGTCCACCACACTCCCGACCTCTCCGCCCTCAGGCCTTGCATGTGTTCATTGTCGTCTCATTCCCTCTTTTTATTTGGCCCGACATCGCGTTGTCATATCGGATAATGTAGGAACTTGATAGCAACTGGGGTACCGAGGGATTGCGCAAGTAATGTAACGGTTTTCGATTTTTGTAGATGAAGGTCCTTGTTGATATTGCCTTTGGACGATGCATGTTCCGGCGGGATGCTAGGTGTTCACGCCAGATGTGCAGCGGCTACCTGCGCATTTTCAATAAGCGAATGGCGGCGTGGGGTTTTTTGCAACCCATTAAGCGGCTGTCTTTCCCACATGACCGGAAGCGTGGTTCATGGGCACGTTGGGTGGGACATATGTTAGTGTTTGTAATCAGGGCTGTTGGTCCGGGTTCGGGGTGCGGGTGTGTGGGCTGGGCTGTCCTTGATTGTTGCAAGGCTCAGCCGCTGAGGTAGGTTCGACGTCTGACTTCGGCTTCCTTGATGATTTCAGCCGAGAGGCTTAGACTTGGCGACAGGACGGCGTAGCGTTCAATCTCCATAACGACGTCGTTGATAATTTGATCGATGGTATCGCGGTGGGGCACCAGACTCCAGAGGATGCTTGAGAGGGACGGCGACATGGTAGCCCCCATAACCAGGAGTGTCTGTGACACTATAGACAGAGCTCCTTGCCAGAGGTATGGCATATGTCCGGCGTGACTGCGGCCAATTCGTTAGATTAACTGTCAAGGAAAAAACCGACCAATTGGGAACACGGGGGGAAAAAAAATATACTTACTGCGCAGTAATGTGCTCCAATTGCCGGATTGACGCTTCTAGGCACTTTGTGCACGCTTCCCGCACTGAGGGGTCCAGCACTGCTTGCTCATTGTCAAGAACCGCCAGGATGTAAGGCCGATAGATGATGGTTCGGCAGGCGAAGAAGCGTAATCTGAGCACTGTCTGCACCGGATCGGGCAGCATCGTCCGTGTAAATGGAAACTGTAGCGGTAGTGGTAAGCTCTCGTACCACTGCGTCAGCTGGAAGTCGAGCTCTGCGACTACCGGCTCGAGACTGGTTGTTGATGCCATCGAATCCTTTGAGTAAATGAGCTGGCTGACACGGTTGAGAAGCCTCCGCAGGGCAATTTCGGCCAGAAAATACCATAGCTCATCGCGCCCAACCGCCTCCTGCTCATCTCCCTCGAACCCACAAGGAAGACCAACGTTTTCTTCAAATGCAACCACCCCGGAATGGGGGAGGTCCAACTCGGCCAATAAATCGCTTTCAAAGAGGAGGGAGTTCCAGTAAATTCTTTCGATCAGCTCTCTTTGATCGGCCGGCACTCTGCTGGGAGCCATGAGCAAAAGCTGCAGCTTCGTACTTGTTGTGCAGAGCAAGTTCCACGCCTCCAGTGGTCGGACCAGATAGAACAGATAGGCAGCAGCGAGCAAGTGACATTGTGCGGCGAGCACGCTGTTGGAAGTCATCATGCCTGGCAGCAACGACCAAGCTGCTGTGAAATATTGAAGTCCGGGAGGATCCTCGTGGGGTACAATTCGCGAGATGCTGCCTCTTGAGCTGGCCTGGCCCAAAGCCAGCACCAGCAACACGATGCAGCTTTCGGGTCCTTCTCTGAAACCGTTCGAAAGCGCTATCCTGTAGTGACTCCTCCATGTATACGGGTTGACGCAGGCGTACCAGATATTCACTCGGTCAAAGTAGGCTTCGATGTATGCGTTTGTGTTGGAAAGGTCGACGCAAGGAGTCTTGGCGAGAGAGTGCAGTGGCTCACGGGCCATCTCCAGCTGCAAGAGAATCTGAGGGTCGTACGGTCGTGATACCAAGTCGCGGATCATGGGCCATTGCAGCAAATGCAGAGCCGCATTCGTGTGTACCTTTGGCATGGTTGAGATATTGTTAGTGGCTGTGGCGGACCATGTCCCAAGTCCACCGCTGGGAATGATGGACACAAAGTTGGCGGCATTCGACCCTATTCCCATCAAGTTATCACCGCTCAAAGCTGTGCCATTGCTCATATTCGGCGAATCGTGAGACATTCCAATGCCATTGGAGTGTCCCACCATATTCATCTGGAGCAGATTCTCGATGCGGTTCAGGCGCTCCAAGATAAGTTTGTCGCCAGCATCCAGCTTAATGCCGGGCTCGCGATATATGCACTCGGCACCCAACTCGGTACATAGCTTGCACTTTGGCTTTGTGCCATCGCATCGTGACTTCCTCGAACGGCAAACCTCACACTGTAAAACCTGTCAGTATCCTTCCCGCTTGGCCCATGACTTTGAAATCAACATACTGCAATGGTTGCCCTCCGCCTTGGATAGTCGACGCCCGCATCGGTATTCCGCCTTTTAAGAGGGTTGATGCCCTCATCACTCGGTGCCTTCTGCATCCCATTCGATTCTGGCCTGTTCTCCGATGACTGTGAAAGATTGCGCGCTTTCTGCGCTGAACCAAGTATTCCTTCCCTGCTGAAGCTAGGAGTCCGGGCTGACTTGAGAGATGTTGGTGACTTGAGAGAGTTGACTCCGCCGCCGTTAATCTGGACCTGAGCCAGAAGCTGAGGCGAGGGTACCTCGATGGTGAAATCCCTGTTCGGCAATGGAAACCTTCCTACCACACTAGCACTGGCAGCCGCGGTCATAGTGGCCGTGGACGAATGAGGAGAGTCACCGTTGGACGATGGTGACATGCTGTTGACACTCGGGACGCTGGGTGGGTGCTGCGTCCAATGCGACAGACCGGTAATGATCGTGTTCTCGTCCAGTAAATAGTTGTAGTTAGAGTCCCGGGGGCCCGTGTTTCGTTCAAGGTAATCAATCAACCGGCGGATAACAGCAGCCGCTCCCGCTTCGACGGTTCTGTCAACTCAGACACCGCAAGCACCAAAGACACAAGCACTCGGTTGTTGCTGTCCAATTCGCATCATCAAGCAGCGACGACCAGAGGGAGCGAGGCGTAGGAGATGGAAAGGTGCGGAGGTAAGCAGGGCCGTAGGTTAGTGGTGAGTGGTGGTAGCAAAAGTAAGGGGGGGAGGGCAGGTCTTTTCGGGAGCCGTGGGATGTGAAGGATTCATATGGGGATAAGCTCGCCTAGAGGTAGCGTGAGCGGCAGCCCTTGTAGACTAAAACCCAAGACTGGTACGAAGGGGGGAGTAGAAGTACACAAATGTACCAAGCAGTGGCTTCGGAGATACCTACCTCTTGAGGGGGGAGGGGGGAGGCGTCTCAACTAACGGTGACTTTGATGCTTTGCGGGGGGAAATTTGCCCTGGTCCTGTTAATGAATTCCCAAGGCCGGGTCACAGTGATCCGCGGTGTAGCTACCGTGATGCTGATACCCTTGAAGAAGCACACGCATACGCAGGAAGTACACCTAACACTACCGTTGGATTGGCAGCGGCTCCAGGCTAGCTTGCGGCAAACCCCATCGCTTTTCTCTCACGCGATGGACTCCAAAATTCGTAGTCCAAAACGGAGACGGGACGGTGGGCTACAGGGGAGCTCCATGCGCTAGGCTCGACGAGGGTGGGAACCGCGAACGACCGATGGACTACGGACCCCTGCTCAGCGTTGCAGTGACGCTGAGCGAAAGCGCCATGTGGAGTGGTCCAAAAGTGGTTTTTTGATGGTGTTGTGGGTGTGCCCCGGATCTGGTGCGTGCTGGGTTCAATGGAGATGCATCGAGGGCCGAGGTCCTTGAAGAATCAGGAGCTCTTGAAGCGAGCCGCGAGCAGCTGGTCTGGCTGTGTCACTAGCTGAGAAGTTATCAAAGGACAGGAGACAGTACACTTCATAGGTCTGTGGAGGCGGGGCCGGGCACAGCATTTGCGGAGAAAGGGAAAAGAGGGAAAATGAGAAGGAGGAGTCGCAAATCAAAAACGCGGGGGTGGGGTTCCCCGAGGAACTCCATGGGCTGGGGAAGACACCTCACAGGAAAGCACTGACCACTACTACCAGTCAAAAGCCCAAGCAGGCTGCTCCGCTCGTTCCGTTGTCTGTTTGCGCTTCCATACTCTAAAGTAAGCAAAAGCATTTTGAAAGAGGCATTGACCAAGTGCCTTATAAATGAGACTTACGTGGACTCATGTCTTCTCGGCATAGACAACGTAACACGTACTCGTGCTTGCTAGGGGCCTATGTGAGACCCATATAGCGCAAGGGCAGCGACGTTAACTAATGTAATAGTATCGTGTACCTCGAGAGCTAGCCACGACTGCCATGGCGGTGAATGAAACTGCAAAGGTTAGCCGATCGGCTGAAAGCTCCAGCTTACTCGCCAGACAACTGCGGCTCGAGCAGATACAAGGGACTTTGACATGACAGAATGTATGAGGATGTTCATGGGTGGTCGGCATCACCAACCGGATGAAGGGAATGGTGCGCACGTTCACTCATAGTCTTACTCTTGCTTAACATACGAACCCGAACCCGGGCCCTTGGAGACCTCCATGTACACATGTAGGACAGAATGAAGCCCATGTGTAGGTAATCATCGTGGATTCGTGGACCTGCATCCCCAATTTGATCTGCAAAAAGATCCCCAGAAATGACCAGCCAATAGCCCCAATATTCTCAAATCGAGCTATTCAGTTCCTCCAGCTGGACAGTCGTGTACATCGACCCCGCATCTTCGCTTCCAGCAAACCACCCAATCACCACCACTTCTGGGCTCCGACGGCACGATCACCAGCTCACACATCACCCCTCTTAATGCTTTGAGCTCTTAACTCATGTGAGTGTTGATGTTGGCTACGACCACCACTTTCTCAAGAAGAGTTTAGGTGGTCGTACCAACCTTATAAGAGCGAGTTGTAAGGTCGTGCATCTGCTAGGGCCCCCCTTCCCCTAGAAGCGCGCCATACCGTAAGGCTTGATAAACCCTTGCAGTTTGTATTTAGCATAAATTCAACAACTGCCAGCGTCGCTCCTGGTAATCTCTGGGCTCGACGAATCGTCTTGTTCCCATGCTCGGGCCCTCCGCCCCGTCCGCCGCGAAGGGAGGTGGTGGTGGGGAGCAGACGAGTTCGAGAAGGCAAAGAAAGAACTCCACACCATACGGAGCATCTTCCTCGAACAAACAGTTCGTCATGATCCTCGTCGACCTAGCTGGTGGTTGTAGGTACCTGCATCCTGGAGTATCGATACAAGCACACCTACCTACTGCCACTGCAGGATCACCTTGGGAGTCGATCGAGCATTGTTGTGAGGCGGCAAACCAACGGATGGACGGTCATGTGGTGATCAGTTATTCCGCCTCTGTGGCCATAGATGACTCTTCTCATAACGGGCTTCGCTGCCTTCCATTCTGGTGGATGAAGCAGGATCTCGTGAACAGTCAACACAATGAACCGCTCCACCACATACTCGCCACCGCCGCCGACGAGCTGCGTGGCTGCCTCGACTGCCTAAGGGTCCGTCCTATTTCGGGTAACCGAGAGATTGCTGATATTGAGGGCTCGATAGAAGGGTGGTGGACCGCTATATTGGGAACCAAGTTTGGGTCCCTCTTCCTTCTCCAATGTCAACTTTCGTTTCCTGCCGTGTGACCACTGAAAGGTCTGTAAAGGACTCTGGACTCAACAAAGCTGTGATGGCCAAATTGGCCCAGGCATGTCACATCTCCCAAGTTCCCGTCTAAGAGAAGCCGCAATCTCGCCTTGTTCGCGATACCAAAATCCCGCCTTGTATGTGCTTGTTCCTGTTCTGTGGGGCGGATCGAAGCAGTGTCGTCCGATTCGGAGCAAGCCTCTTTCTTTTCTTGCCTTTTCCAACGGCTCGAAACGTCAAACGGGCGGTGGTAGACCGTTTCAGGATTACTGGGTAAATTACGGTCTGCACCACGCACGTGCATCCGTAACCCAGCCGAGTGCGTTAGTGGCTTGGGGAACAGCAACTTCCGCTGGGCGCCCAAAAAGGCGGTCGGTCCGAATGCTTGCAATTAACCCCTTGCGCCAACCACCATCAGCTACACACTTGGTGTGTAAGAGCCTCACTAACGACATCGACAGCTGCCAGCTTAGAGTGATATTGGTCTATCAAGTATTAGCAAGACCCAGGCTCAACCCTATACTAACCTCAACCCTAACAGCAGAGCCTCCGTCATCCAACCTCCAGGTCTAGCACGAATACTGACAGTGACGCGACAATAGATCCAGACAAATCGTATTGTTCGTCCTCATGCATTCGCTAACCAACCGCTCGAGAGTTCCTGGAAACGGCCCACCTGGCCTTCTTCAGCCTCGTGCCCTCCCTCCCGCTACGCTCCGCTCCCTTGGTGACCGTGTGGGAGGTCATGGGACTTTTCGATATATATTAACCGACACACACAAACCCTGGCTACACATGGCATACATTGACACCAACTGTCTAGACCACGCTAGTCTAAGGTGCGGCTGCCGCAGACGATATTACACGCCCGATTTCTCGTGGAAAAGCACGGATGCCGTCGATATTTGGACGTGGCCTGCATATGCCATCCTGATTCTGTCGACGACTGTCCACACCCGGTCAGACAAGACTTCGGGGTGCATATGTGGCCCTCCTGCCTCTGTGGTCACCAGCCCCTCATCAAGAAGCTTCCCCCGCTCTCTCGACTCCACCCCGCCAAAACCGTTGTCATCGGTGCGGGTATGTAACGGGTAAGACTGCGGGCACGGGCACGGACAACGGGGACCGCTGTGAAGCGGAATCACCGATCACAAGTCCGGGATTTGGTCTGGACCAGCAAGACAACAGTTCATCACCACGCTTCAGGGGCATGCCCTGCTCCCAAGATTCCAACGGTGGCTTACAGAGTGATTTGAAAGCTTCCTACCTTCTTCTTTGTGGGTAGTCGCGTCTAACCGCGCCTAGTGGTGTAGTATCACACGGGACGACATCTCGCAAACCTCACCACTAAGTAGATCTGGATATACCAGCAGGAAATTACGCGGGCAGACGACATCTTGTCCGGGAAGCTTGGTGAGTGCCGACAGCCGTAGCTTGCACCACCGGACCCCCCCCCCCGGGCAGGACCCCCAGGCCAGCGAAGCCTTCGGTACCGGAAGACCACCTTGGTTTTTTGTTGTCCTCGGGGCCAGCTCCACACCCCAAACTGGTTCTTTCATGTCCGGCGACCGCACCACCGCGCGCTCGCTTCGCGCCTGACGGGCCTTGGCCTTCGGCTTTGCTTACCCCTCTCTGTCCCTCCCACCACGCATCATAGGCACACATCACCAATCCCCCATCTCGCTGGAACCAGACTTAACTCCTGGGCGGTTAGCCACCAATCGGCCATCTATGCTGCAGGACACACGATTCGGATGACACCGCGGCAAAGCTCCCTGCTCTCTGGTCGAGTCCCCCCTCCCTGGACCATGTTCTTCCGCAGAGCCCTTGGTCATGGCTTACCTTTGTGCTGCAGATTGTTCACGATCCTTCCCGCTCACAGGTTCGACGCGGCACTCTTATATCTGTGGACCAGTATGGCACATGCATGTATGCGCGCCCTTCTATCATGAAGCCGAAATGGATGGATGGCAGACATCTTGCTGTACCAACAATCACCAGCCATAACCAAGAAATTCCTGATCATACGAGCCTGCTCTGGCTTATCACGAGTACAGTAAACGAGAGCCTCATCCGTGGTTCTATCAAGCCATAAGACTCCGCACTGTCCGAGCCCGACTGCCTCTGGCTATCTGCTTTTGCTCTTCTTCATCACCGCAACTATCATGTAGACAATAGAATGTCAAAAGAGGGTGCACCGGCAGTATCCGTTCTATATATCCCAAAAGGGAAATCTACGCCCGTTCTAGACGCCTCTTCAATTATCTGGCACAGCTGCTGCGTAGCCAAAGAAAAGGATCAACCGATCTGCACCGTTCACCCGAATAGCCCGCACGTGTTGAGGATCCTTCAGCGGGCGGAAGGACAGTACTTGATGAACCGGCTTGCCTTTTTGGTAGGGCCAATCCGGGAATTGGTCGTTTCCCACAGGCAAAACCCTGATTCTTTTTGATACACACATGAGAAGCTGCACGGTAGGTTACCATGATCGGCCATCTTGGGAGCTCTGTAGGAAAGACGGAGAAGAGACGCATGACGGAGAAGGAGGAGGGGTTGCTCCGGATCGTGGTGAGCTGGACTTGCACTCACAGCTCATTGTCTTAGGTGTACTCTACTGTGACATGTTGAGATCCTTCGGCTTGATGAAGCCAACAATCAATAAATTCGTCAGCATCCATTATTTTTTCATTGATGACTTTGATAAACCCAGAATTGAGACCAACCACTAAGGAGCTGAAACCCTAGAACTTCAACTCTTGCCACCACTTGCTTGCCTCTCTTTCTTTATGAGACCAGTTCATAGAAACCTAATCAATCACCGAACTTTCCAGGTTCACACTGACAATCCAAAACAATAAAATCACAAATTAATATAGAATTATACATTTTATTTCATCCTCAAATCTCACATGACTGTATCGGTTGAAGTCACCTAATCCGCCCCACACCGTCAGTGGCTTTCGCTGCCATGGTGAGATGCGAAAAGATCTGAGCCTGAAAAACGGCTTGAAAAGCTTGAGCATTGACAACGACAGACATCAGACGAAAAATTGGCCGATCATTCATGCTCTAGTTATCCCAGAGATCATTTTACCTCGGATCTACTTAGCTGCCGGCCGAGAGGTGCCGAGAGAGGGCATGGGAGGGGGAAAATGTCACTGTTTCATGTTTTTTCTAGTGGGATTCTACGATGCGGGGTGAAAAAAGAAAGTGAGGGGTGATTTTGAGGGGTGATGAGATCTCACTTGGCTACCATCAGTTACCATGCGTCATCAACCCTCACGAAAAGATTTGTGAGCAACAGGATGATAAGAGACGCTAGAATGACAGAAGAAAATCATTACCAGCGTCGAGAGATGTGATTATGTGAATACAATGCCACATAAATGGTGCCTCACAATGCCAATGTGAGGAGACCACCAAGTGTTCATGCCTGAGCCTCAAGCCTCGGTGAGATCCCAGTCATTCGGCTTACATATCAGCATCAAAAATCAGGGTTGGCATTTTGTAATCATGATACCTCTATTGGTTTCCTTTTGGCCTCTCTAAACCTCTAAAAGTTTAACCCCCCAACCCAACCAACCAAAAACACCGTAGAATAAACTTGCCATCCTAACGCCATTCCATAAGAAGATCCCATGCTGCCTTTTGTTGACCCAGTTGTAGATGCGACCCCGGAAGAGGCATCCGCAGAACCGTCATTCCCGGTATGATCATCACAGTCTGCGTCCCTGAAGAAAAGTACAAGATAAGTTACACCGAGCAAAAAACTGCCCGCACACACGCATACACGGTTCGTTGCTTACTCCTTCCACAAGATGTGATTGCACTCAGTCTCCATCGCGGCCTGAGCAAGCGTCTTACCAATCTTGCCAGTGGCAACGTCCCTCTCAAAGATCGTGAGCCAATGGTCAACTTGAGAAACAACCGCAATCCGGGTGCCCGCTTTGTTGAATGTAAAGTGACGAGGAAAATTGCCGCCAGACGGAGCCTTCTGGACGCGAGTCAACTTGCCCGTTTGGGTGTCGATCGAGAAGGTGATGAGTGAGTCGGAGGGGACGGTGGTTCCGTTGGTGAGGGTGAATGTATCGGTTAAGCCCAGGCGAGAAGACACGGTCAAGAACTTGTTATCGGGCTATATTATCATTTGTTAGATCCCGACTTTCTTCGACAATCGAACCATGGAGACATTTTACTTACAGAGAGAAGAAGCTCGCCAGCTCGTGTCTGCGGAGGGGGGACTTCCCCGTTGCCGTGGCTCGTGTCGTTGAAAACTTGAGAGAAGCTCAACTCATCGCCGTTATAGGTGACTCCGAACCCGAGAATGGTGTTTGCTAGCTCGCTGGCAACATAAAAAAAGGTTTTCGAATCCGTCTTGAGAAAAATGCCATGTCTGGGCCCTGTTCCACGATCCAACTCATGGGCAGTCTTGCTGGTGAGCTGGAGCGAGGACTTGTCGACCTTGTAAATACGGAGGAGATCCCAACCAAGGTCAGGGAAGACAATAAAATTGCCAGTGGGGTCGAGAACGCCTTGGTGAGGCCGGGACTGCTCTTGACCAGTGCGGTTGTCTGGTGTCACAGGAAACCTTTCTGTCTGAAGAGGTTTAGGGAGAGAAGGGTCACTGATATCAAAGGCGTCAACGGTACCAGTGCCACTAAACATAAGCATCAGTAACTGTACTCTCACACAAATGTTCCAGGCTATGCCCATATGGCCCGCGGTTATATAACCTACTAGTTGGCTGTGGCTACTCCGCTGCCCTTCTCGCCGTAGAGTGCGATATGCACGGGGCCTCCATGGGTAGAAATATTTCCTAAAAATGCGAGAGTGCCGTCCGCATTCAGCTTGGCTGAGGTAAAAGTGCCATTGCCATCGTCAAAATTCTCGTTGGTACAATAATATTGGTCTTCTCCAACGAGTGTTTGCCATGAAGGATGAGTGCCACAGATTTGGGAGATGGCACCGACGTGCTCCAGACCCTTGCTTCCTAGCTTAAATGTTGTAATTCCTCCAGCATATGAAGACACGTAGAGGAATGACGGTTTGGAGCAAGCTGCTGATGCTAATGAGAAGCTGGCCGAGAGTGCGACAGTGATGCGATGTGTAGCTCTCATGATGACTCGCCTATGGGTCCGAGTATGTGTGATGGATGCAGAGCCGATGTAACAATATCCAATGCCGTCAGTATTATTTGCTGTGATGCCCTGTACGTGTAAGTCAAGCTTTCAGGAAAGTGATGTCTCTGTGTCAGGCAGACAGGCTGCGAGTGGTGTTTTGCGGGTGAATAAAACAAACCTAAAATGGCGAAACGAAAAGACTTGTCTATCAAGGGATTTCCAGAAAGAAAGTCTTTCAATGCGGTGCGTGCGGCTTTAATAGGGGAAGAACTGACGATCTCAACACAGCCGTTCGGTCTTCCAATAGCATGACAATAAACAGCTACCCATTTTTCATTGCTCACTTGATTTCTTTGCCCCCTGGGCAGCCAGCAGAGGCATTATCGGCTGACGGCCAGTTGGCTCACTTGCATTCAACGTCATTGGCCTCGTTGTCACCGATCATTCCGGGTTCAGGGTTGGTGAGACCATTTGGCGGCCAATCGTGCCGGAGGGAACAATCATCCGAAGACCCCTTGCAGGCCAGGAGCGGGAATGTGCTGTGCCTCGTTACGCATGGCTGAGATCAGAAGATCCAACTGCAAGCACAGGGCAATGTGTGGTTGCCGGGGCTTAGTAGCCAACAAGGCATGGGAAACTGAGGAGCACCAATCCTTTAGATGACTTAGCAAGTGATGGGAAACATGTAGGAATGTGTGTCACGGACAAACAATAAGACAATGACTTCCGGCGCGCAATTCCAGGTGCTGTCGGTGATGTAAGGTGTGTCAGAGAATGTGTGAGGTTGAGAATAACGGCTGGCTGAAAAGCTTCGATGTCTCCTAGCCAATCGAGTTGCTAGGTTTCCGAACTGTTGCGGCTGGGGAGGCGCGGGGCCTCCAATTAGCGGCCGCGGTGGGACCCGAGCATGCAGGAAGCTCGCTGAGATCCACTAAAAAGACAAACAAGCTCACTGTAGCCGCCCCACTAGGGTCTTGGATCACTTCAATGTTGCGTTTTTCGTCTTGTTGGCTTGAATTGTTCGATATTTGGCTTTCATGAAGCTGTTGGATTCCAGGCATCAGCTGCCTGCATTCATTCACTTATTCCAAGGTCCTGTCGGCAGCGGCTCTGTCTTACCGAGCGTCAGCCAGTTGCATGTTTCAAAACGACACCTCGGACATCAATCAACAATTCTCATCATTTTATCAGTCATCTGCTCTTCTGGTCCTGCCACCCGCGCCCCTGACGATCATTAATCATGCTTGTAACTCGTGCCCTCTGCGGCACCAGATAACTAACTTTACCGTTCAGCCAAGTTGGAAAAAGATGGGTTGATTCACGGCATGGTCAAATGCTCAATTCCGCAGCCCATTTCCATGGCCTGACCACCTCGAGACCTCCGCCACATAGGTCGTGGAAGCCGGACAGGCGACCACCACACACCAGCAGCACACCATGCACTTTATCAACAGGGTCTTGGGTATAAAGACTCAGGCGGCTATTCTTATCACCGCACACTGTTCTCCGGATAAAGACGGCCCCGGCATGCACTGCAGTAGAACTCTGCAAGCAAGGCTGCTCCCATGCCCTTGCTGCTCTTTGAGGGACCTTATTGCCCGGATGAAATTCCGCTCCGTTGTCAGTCGTGCCAGTTCCAAGTCGACACTAATTTTTTGCCCTCTGGTATACTGTTTTCGTTAATGAGAGACTCAATGTTCACACATCACGCTCCGGAAAATGGGCAGATGTGTCCCAGTTCATGTGACCAGGTTGACCGTGATGCCGGTCATATTGAATAACTGTTGGCCCCCCAATACCCCAAAAGCTCACTCTACTAGAAACTCGCCTAGGCGGAACGAACCGAACCATCTAATATCTTGTATATCCCAGAATCATGTCCCTGGAACTTCATATTGTCAATCAATGACACTTGGGCGGCTTCTAGAAATTTGTCAACAAGACAAAGATCGTCTTGGATGAGTGTATATTCACATATATTTTTGCCCATCATCTTCCTCATCAGCGGGTTCGCTTGGGCCACACCTTCCCCGCGTTGGTACCCAAGCGAGGTGATACCGCATGCACGTGGAAGAATCCAGCCTTTCTGTTCTCCCTTCAAGCCCCCCCATCATAATAACCATGGGGCTCACGCAGATTTCTCCAACTTTTTAACTCCAACACCTGCACTCCACACAATTGCCGTGGCTTACACGATCCGGAATCCGAAAGGGGGGGACAGCTGCCTCCCCTCTCGATACATTTTAGATGTCTTGCAGCAACGTAGGCTACGCTAAGACCAACCACGTCGAACAACTGCTGGCTCAACCATACACCATAATCGATTCTTTGCAGGCCTGAGCGATACGGTGGTCTCTTTTCATATTCACCTTCCTAATCTGGCCTACGTACGCTAACTAAATAATAGTAAACCCATGCCCTACATCGCTGGCTGGCCCTACATTGGTTCCTCAATGTAGTAGTCCCGCGGCTTCAACATCATTCACAATACCGCGGCTGATGTTGTGTGCATATATCTTACAGGGTAAAGGCTACGCAGACAACAAAGAGTAATCTTGGGCTATCTTTTTCGGACAAGTATCTTACTACTCTCATGTCGGCCAAGCATCTGGACTTCTTGGTTCACCCGTCATCAGAACCCCGCTTGCCTACCGTTTCAATGGGCATCCATGGCACCCAAACGGACAAGACAGCACACAGACAACACCTGCTCACTTAAGCACATGTCTTTTCTTCCCTTGCTCCCAAGGAACCGACGTGACAGCCCTTACGAACGCCACCTTTCCTAGCGTCGGGACTCAAGCAGTCGCACGAAGTCACCTGTCGACTTTACCCGTTGCTTTTAGCCGTGAACATCCATGTCGTGCCATGCACATATGCTTGGCCCTTGTCTCAATGTCTGTTGGATCATGATTGCAGGTTGCTCAAACTCAGAACCATCATTCACTAGGCTTTGGGTTTGTGAGACGGTGAAAGGGTCAAAGCTGGTCAGTCGGACTTCTTTCTGAGTGCCGGATGAGAAAGACATAAGCAGACAAACGATGGGAGAATGAACGGTGAAAGCCCTTGACGTCCACCTCGTATCAAGAATTCTACCAAGGGACAAGACAAGACAATACCCAGAGCTAAGGATAGAGGCAAGAAATCACGGTTCCTTTCATGATCCAATACTATCAAATCCCGGATATTACTTTAGCTCCCATACTCCCGTAAAGAAGTCATAGCCGAGGAGCAAACGAGGTGTAAACGAAGGGAGACTACTGCATAGCAGACTCTTCCAAGAGCAGAGCAATATATTTGTTGCCAAAAACAAAAACAAGCATCTTCCAGCCTACCCGACCCGTCAGGGCCGTCATGATTATCTATCCCCCCCCCTGGTCGTTGAGCTATTCCGAAAGAAAATCGACGATGTCACTATCAAGCTGGCTTCCACTCTACCGTGAGGTGCCGAAGATATCACTTTTCTATCCATAGGGGCCAGAGGCAACAGACGACTGCGATCTAACCCCCGTTTACCTTGCATGATAGCTGTGAAACAATCACCATGTCACTTTTTTACGTTTGCCTTTCATGGTAAAGAAAAAAACACGAGGTTACTTTCGCTTTTTACCCTTTTGTGCCGGTGCCCTTTTCCAATTGCCCACAAATGATGCCAAGGTGGCATTGGGAAAAGACCCTGAAAATTCCAACGTTTGACAGGACAGCTTGAAGTGATGGATACGAGAGAACCTTTTCTAATTTTTGTAATTTGACACTTCTGATCCCGGCCGAGGGAACCTCGGGTTCGGGCTCGGAGTTTGAACACTTTGCACTTCACCGGACAGGGTCAGTACGTCAGGTACATTCCTGATGCCCCGGCTTACCATTTACCAGGGGACTGCTGTTAAATGGCACTGCAACCGTTACTCTCGCCTTGAGCTTTAATCCAGCCAGACCTGTTGTTCCCCGTTCCTGATGGCCAAAAAAAACGGGCCAAAGTTTGTAGAGAATTGGCAAAAAGAGACATTGCTCGCCTACACCTAAGGTACGTTACCCCCTGCTGCTGCTGCTGCCTCCCTTACTCAAACACCGAGAAGTACCTAGGTAGTTAATATCTGGATGAGCGTTTGAGGTCTCTCCTAGTCTGCAGTCTAGTCTACTATATTACTACATTTCTTATTCGTTTATATTCTCTCAAGTGGGAAATGCCAAATCCTTTTTCGGGAACTATCCCCGGCCTCGCATGTTTGCATGCATACACATACACACACACACACTCGCTATCTGGGCCTGGCCTCCAGTTCGGCCGGTACTCAACCTATTTTCTATCTGCATGCACCATCAAACTTTCGGTAGTCACGGTATTACCCTCGATGTTAATTGATTCTCCACCCAGAACCACAACTTTCACCAAACATCAAACTCCACAATTAAACTTACTCAGCTCGACAACAGCAATCATCTTGACCCGGTTCTGCCACGTTAATGGTGCAGATATATATGCCCATGCTGTGCATACCTCTGGTTACCTTTAGTAATAACCTGGGCCTGATATAAGTCCAAGATCAGGTACTTCCCCTAGACAGTTGTGCATAGCAGTTGCAGACATCACACGTTAGATTCCAACGCTTAATACGACAACTTGCCTGTTTCTTTTGAACCATGGGAACCAAGATCAAGTATGTCAACGTAGTTTATTGAATCGAAAAATGGTATCTCTAAAGACAACCTACCCAACGCTTCATCCATGGGCTCACACTTGCCATACCACCAAAGCTTCCTGATAAATGCAATGAATAAATGATGACTAATCCAAGCTGCCTGGTGAAATCAGGAGAAGAAAGCAAACGTCCACAGCCTTGCTCACTTTCCTCCTCTCATCCCCCCTAAGACAAGTGAAATAAAAAATGATGTTGAAATCCCAACCATGCGGCCCTCCCAAATCTCACCCCTCACACCGTCCATAATGCAGAACAAAAGAAAGCTAAAGAAGATGGAATAATGCAAAAAAGAGAAGAGAACAGGAAGAAGTTAAAAAAAAAAAAAAGAAAAGGGGGTATCAATCAATCCATAAATCTGCTGTCACGCTCCACGCCGTCTAGCCAGTTCCTAACCGCCTCTCTCAAAATACTCTCCTTGTCCTTGTCTATCGTTGCTGAAGCTCTTGTTGCGGTTGTTGGCGGCCCATCCTCCTGCTGTTGCAGTTGCTCCTGTTTCCTGTCGTCAATCACGTCCAGTATTATTTCCTCCAACGCTCCCAGCAGCACAGTCTTGCACCGTGAGCGCGGAACTTCCGGTAACATCCCTCCTCCGAGGCCATGATGATGCGGATTGTTAGCGGAGCGGGCGTCTCCTTGCGTGGATGTGCTGTTGCTTCTCTCTCTGCGCTTGCTGGTGGATCGCGATGAGCACGAGGAGCTAGCTTTGCTCATCATGTCGGCGCCTCCTGTTGCCATCACCTTCTCAATGGCTTCTACGAGAGTCTCGTCGAGGCTTACAATGAGTTCCTCGATGAATTCGTCTTGCACTGGTGCCTCGGCAGGGGTCCAGGCAGGCGTGAGAGGAGTTGCGTGGGGGGAAGGTGTCCTGGCGCTGAAAGACCGGTCTGTGTAGCCGGGCTTGACCAGGCGGCGGTAATGAATACGGGTTATGGTAAACGTAGTTGTGTCAGCCACAATGGCGGAGCTGATGTCGACCCATCTCTCTGTGTCTCCACCAGCCGAGAAAGCGTCAGGTAACACTTGCGGGGTAGGCTCAGCTCGCATAGAGTCCTTGATCTGTTTGATCAAGTCATTCTGCACCGCCACCGCCTGCAGCACAAAGTCCGGGTGGTACTGCTGTAGCCAGCCAGCGACGTTGAGGGGAACATCTCCGTCGGCAGAGAAACGGCAAGACTGCTCAAAAGCATCGAGTCCAGAGCCAAAGCCGGCCGCTGACAGGTAGCCGCTGCTCGAGGGAGAGCTCACAGCACTCTCAAATGACGTCAAAAAATCGGGCAGTGGGATGTCAACGTCAATCACACCATCATGGACGTTGATCGAAGTCTTGACTGGCGATTCAAATGCACCTGACGGATCCGGGGTCCTTTGCAAATTGGGAGGTGGGTTTGATTGATCAGATAGTCCAAGAGTGTCTGCCGAAGTCCGCGCCGGAGAAGTAGAATCTCCTTCACCGCCCACGGGGGAGGACACCTGAGCATCAACAAGTGGGTTGTCCCCCGAAGCCTTTCCAGATTCCGGGGAAGCCTTGGTAAAAGTTGCACCAGACGGCCGCCGTGCTTTCGTCGGAGATCCAGGGACACCATTTTGTTCTTCGGTAAAGTCAGGGGCCCTGGCCGTGGAATCCCTTCTTCGCGTGTTCCAAAGACCACTGATAACGCTCCATCTGGAGCTTTGACGACGTTCGCTAGCCGCTGTACCATCGTCCCTGGTAAGCCGCTTCAGGTCGTTGGCGGCAACGCTGTTGCTGCTTCCGGGTCGGCCTTGTGAAAAGAAATCGGCTGACTGACCTGTGGCAAAGTGCGGTACGCTGGTCTCTGCTGTAATGGTTGCAGTCGTTGCAGCACTGCTCTTGCGTGTGTTTGGGTCGGTGCCCTTAATCGGGAGATGGGCTGTCCGCATTGACGTGGCATCTGACACCCGCCGCTCGTGTCGCCCCTCCATGCTCAGATGGGCCAAGGGAGGCGGGATCCCAGTTCCACGAGCATGCTGTGATTGTAAACTAAGATTACGTGAGTGTGAGGGCACCCTCGAACCCGGTCGTCGATTTATTTTACGTCGTAATGATTCTTCCTTCAATATTGGAACAACAAAGGAAGGGGGAGATTGAGAGAGGGTGCCAAAGGACGTCGAAGTGCTTGGTCGGTGCGCTCTCATGGTAGGAATTTGTTGCGATGCAGGCAAGAAGGCAGCCAGCAAGAAGATCAACCGGCGGGCCGCAATCTTGTTGTCGCTCACAATGATGGTGCGGGCGGGTACCAGGTCGTCTTCCTCCGCCTTTTGCTTTTTCTGCAAGAAATACTTCCGGCGGTATTCGTGAGGACTGAGCGCCTGGAGCCAGTCGGTGTGTGTTGCCAAGAAACTGGTCAGCAATGTGTAGATGAAGAAGCCCTGCTCCTTTCCACCAGCCCATTTTGCCACACTACGGGCCTCATCTCGCCATATAGGCCATCGATTCTGTCCCGTGGTCACACGAGAGGCCCGAATGCCCGCCACAATCCTGGTCTTAGCAGAATTCACTTCTTCCTTTACATGCCGATTCTCGAGTAAGCAGTTGGGCAGCAGAGTGATCGGTTTCGCATTCGTCTTCGGGGGCTTGATCGGGGCACCGTCTTCGCTACGGCGGCCCGACATGGACAATGCTCTTGCCATGTACTGAAGACTCGGCAGAGGGTCAGGAGAGGTCAGATCTGCCTGTCTGAGCATCTGAAAGATTACAGCAGCTGCTTTCGACTGCAAATGGGTTAATGTCCGCATGATAATATCCCAGTGTTGCGTGATGCTGTCAATCTGGTCTTCCATATCACTGCTGAAGCTGGTCTCAAAGGAGTCTATCCCGTAGCCAGCTTGATTACCA
Source organism: Triangularia setosa (assembly GCA_033296915.1). Classification (NCBI taxonomy): domain Eukaryota; kingdom Fungi; phylum Ascomycota; class Sordariomycetes; order Sordariales; family Podosporaceae; genus Triangularia; species Triangularia setosa. The sequence goes on along the minus strand of MU866121.1, from coordinate 20,595 downwards.
ACCAGAGTCCATCCAGAGCGCCGGGCTGAACTGAACGATGACGGGAATGAATCTTGCTCTGTGTATGAGTTGGAACCCCTGAATGTGGGTCTGGCTGACGGTCCTATGGTCGAATGAGGAGGCGGAGGAAGACTGATGATCAAAGCAACAGCATACATGGGCGTACGCTTCTGTTTGGGCTGGAACTTCTTTTTCTTGACTTTGCTGTCGTCTGAGGTTGGAGGGAAGGGGTAGCTAGTGCTCTCTTCTGCACCGGCGGGCGTAACTTCTTCGTCCAGAGGCAGGTTTACCGGAAATAGCCTCGTTATTAGCACTTTCTTGCGCTCATATCCCCGACTTGCGGCACCCGGCGTAGGCGGACTGGTCATTGGTGGCGGATTTTCTGACGAGAATGACTGCGAGAGCCTGCTCGCCCTCATGTTGGATCTGCCCATGGAGCTTCGGCCATCTGAGAACATGGAGGCATTGTCAAGTGGCCGCGCCTCGGATGGCACAACATGAACCTTTGTCGATGTTCCTTTGTAGGCCATGAGCTCGGAATTACCAAATATGCAGCTGGAAAAGGTAGCCAATTCCTCCCGATACTCCCGCCAGGCGCGCTGAGGTTCGCTTTCCACATAACCCTGAGTCCGGCTATGGACTGATGGCCTTCGATCAAAAGCACCCTGCCTGGTCTTTGGGCTTCCTTCCTGTATGATTATGGGACGGCCAGTAGTCGTAATCGGAGGCTTCCGGGGTGATCCGGGATTCCGCCTCGGCTCTTGAACTGAATAGGAGCCGGCCGTGGCAGAAGGGCGATCGGCATATCCGGCCGGGACGGGCGGAGGAGCTTGACTGTCATACAACAGAGAGGCTGCAACCGAACTCAGCGCGTCTTGCATAATAATGATGCGCACATCCTGCACACCGAGGTCGATGTCGCCATTGTAGTCGAACGCGTTCGTAGAGGAGCTGGTAGGGGGCGAGGACCCGCTGGATAAGGGGTAGAGCTGATTGGCGCGATGTTCAAACAAGTCTTGCGGATCGGGAAAGAGCAGGTTTCGCGTATGGATGTCTTCCTGTACCGACTCGAGTGAGAATGGCTTATGTGAAGATGGCTGTGCCGAGGGTACGGCCCCTCCCCCGGCCGCCGCACCGAGGTTGAAAAGTTTCCCAAGCATCTTTACCGACAGCTGGGACTCTGAAGAGGGAAATCGTATACCGGACAAGTCACAAGACTGTCTCTGTTGGTATATCAAACGGCGCCCAACCACCGAACTAGCATCCTCACTGTTGGCAGCCGAGGCATCGATATGGAAGGGCTGCTGACGTGGTCGGACGTATTATGAGAATGAGCGTTCCTGGAGCCTCGATAGGGATGGGATCTGGTATCGCCTGGCCAGAGGTGAGAGTGATTCAAAGGAGGGACGAGAGAACGAGGACGAGAACCAAGACAAATCCAGGGCGGCGCGTGAGTGCGTTGCGCACTTGGGGTCTATCTCGCTCCTGACCAAGCAGGACGGACGTGATGAAAGAAGAAAGGAATGGCTGACCAGCCAAATGCAAGTGCTTGGACAAGCGCTGTGATGAAAGTGAGAAGTTGGTGAGAGAGCACTTGTCGGCTGGCTAGGTACGGTATCGGGTATCAAATCAGGTCCGGAAACGGCTTATTGCGCCCGGAAAGACAGGAAACACAAGAGCCCCGCGTTGTTGGAGCGACAGCGGATCGCAGGCTAGATACCAAAAATCCGCTACCCGCAGTGTTCTTCCGAATGGTTAGCACCAGATCAGCGCCAGGTATGATTTTTGTCTGGTTGTGGAGTTGGGTAGACCCGAACAGGCCGGACCTGGCGATGCCAGGGTAGGAGGTGGAGATGGAGGGGAGGGGCCAGAGAATGAGAGTGAGCTCGAGAGGCCGAGGGGGCGGTCCAAGCTGATGCATAAGGACACAATGCAGAGAGGAATAATAAAGAAGTGCGGCTCTGGCGGGATATTAGGGACTGGCTACTACAGAGTCATCAGTCAATTGTCCCCTCAGCAGCCAACATTCCACTGCTCTGCTTCCAGGTCCTCTGGGACGAGACGGGAGAGTGGAATGGCGGTGACGGCGAGAGCGGCGGTTGGATGGATGCTTGGATGTCGTTGCGTTGTTGCAGGGCAGCACTGCGCACCTTTCCGCGTGCCGCGCGAACAGGAGCTGGCGGGGCGCTTTCAGTGAGGTGGGGCCTGCCTCTACAGGTTAAGAGAACACGGCAGCACTTATTAATAATTAAACCAAAAATAATTACCCATCATTGCCTACCGATTACACATCTCACTTGCATCTTGCAGTGTGTGCGCAAGACACTCACTCACATACTGGTAGATTACCGACATAGACGTCCAATGCATCTACTGTGGTAATTGTTTGCCTCGCAACCCAGCCAAGGCCCAGATCCAGGGTACCTTGACCAGACTGCTTTCACGCCTCCTCAGGAATCCCTTCAGCATCTCAGTTGAGGATCCACCAGCCTGTCGGCAGTTTCACTTCAACAAAAGCATTTGTCGCTGTCGGTTCGCATTCCGAGCCGCCCCAAAGACAATCATGCACATGACGTCCAACCCAGATGGTGGAATTATTTCATTTCTTGGCCTCGATGGTATATCTATATGCCAAATAGGCTCCGGCAAGACAGAGATGCCGACAAAGAATCTTGAGCTGTTCACCTCGCCTCCCTCCATCGGATTGCGACTCGCATCTCCCCAAGCCCGTGACCCAATGATGTCGGAAACCACCAACAGTTGTCGCGCTGAAGCAACCGGCGTATTACAGGGATCCGGGAGGAAAGAGGACGCTACTTAGAGGCGGTGCCTCCTGGTCTGGGGAAGTATCCGACAGTCTGGCTCCCAATCGTTGAAGGCGTTGGGCTGACGGGCTCACCGCCAGAATGATGCTCAGCATCTCTCCCGTTGTCCCCTTTCCGGCAGTCGATCAGCCTATGCACGGAATGGAAGAGCCGGTTCTTGCTCGTTGACGCGTAAGACACATCACAGCCGATGATGTCGGTGCAACATCAGGCATCATCAGCAAGAGTTCCCGTATCCTTGTGATATACCCTACAAGAGCAACCCGTCGTCAGTATCATTTTCGCCAGCCATGACATTATATTGCCCCATTAGGCTGTTCGTGGTCGGCCTGCTGGTCGAGCCGCTGGCCGCCCAGACTCGCAATTCGCCCACACACTCCAACCATCTTTCTCCAGGATGTGCGAGGCTCGGGCCTCTCCGGGTTAGGATTTTTGCTTGGTTCAAGGTAATGTCAGCCAGTGCCGCTCCTGTACAGCGGTTACACGAGACTAGTTGACCTTCACGACGGCAAACATGGAGCAGTAGGTATACGTTTTCCGAACTTTCTTCAGTCTACCTTCCAACTGTCTATACAACAATATCTGACCCTCGACGACACCCTCTTGCAAGATGCCCGCTTCACACCTGCATTGCTAACGTACATAAGCTCGGTTTGCGTAAACTGTCTGCCCCTTGCACACTGCAAATCCAATTGGCACACGACCAATGACATGGCGAGCGCGCAGCTCGAAATGCCCCAATGAGGAAACCCAAGGATGCAACATGGTCAGGCTAGGGTGTCCTGTTTGATTCCCTCGAGCAACAAGCAAAGCCTTCCGTAATCTGTTTCCTTCTCTTCCGGAGATAACAATGCCGTATTTACCGGCACCTTAGCATCACACGGTTGGGCGTATAATATTCCCCAATTTCCTCCTATTGTTACATCGCTGTAAGTGAAGCTTCTTGGTATATGGGGACCCAAGAGATCCCGCAGGCCCTCGTCATGATTTATCAGCTCCCAGTCATTCTTTTCAGCCACAGGTGCTGTACCACCACTCACTGTCCCCGAAAAACAGGGAAAGCAGCGTGTTCTTATGTAGACACAAGGCTCCCTACATACAACTTGCTCTTGCACCACCTCCAAGACTTTTTGCACTTCCAAGACCTGGGTTCATGGAAGCAGGAAGATCTGATAAGCCTTGCGCATTGACAACCCCTCTCTAGTATCCATGTCGTTGTTCTTTCCCCACCCCCACGTTCTCTTCTCAACCCCCCGCCACACCCACGTCAAGGCCCAGACCATAGCTTCGGGTATGGTTTGGCCACACAATGAAACCAAGCGAGAGCGAAAAGGACCCATTGATCTGTCACGAAAATAATCAAAATGGCAGACATGTGTGTTTCCTTTCAGCGCCATCCCACTCTTGTGACCTCCTCCCACTCTATCTTTCTTGCCCCTCCCTGCCTTTTTTTTGGACCCCACACCGATCATCGGACTATATAACCTCCTCTTGGGTTTTAAGATGGGGCTCTGCTCTTAGTGTAGCTGCGGGTGCTGATGAGGGGGAGGTGTGGCAAGGGGTCTAGATGAGGGGGAGACAGGATTACCGTCCATCAGTGAAATTGATCATGAACGGATGGCATGATAACTCCCATACAAGTTCAATTCGGACATAGCAGAGACGCATTGCCACGTCAGAGCCGTTGAACAGTTGGTTGCCTCCAGAGCCGCCGTTGGAGAAAAATATCTATTGCGTAGAGACTACATTATCATGAAGGACAACCACACGTGCATACATGCCCCATTGGGTCTAAACCACATTCTGTTAGGAATTGCAGGGGTATAGAGTTACCTTCGACCTACAAAGACGGGAAGCGAAAATCAAAGAACAAAAATTACCGCGGCTATTAAAACGTTGAGAAACTAGAGCCGACATCCTCCTTCAGATCCTATCAGAATTATACAGCGAATGTGCATAAGTTATACAAGTACTGTATGTACAATACCAGTAAACCAGGTCCTTTCACAATTCTCCAGCATGAGCGTTCAAACCGGCCTCAAACCCCTCCGAGGGGGGGGCTACGACAAAACGACATCTCGTGAGTCAGTGGCCACAAGACGCCCCCCTAACCTCAGACTCTGAGAGGAAAGGGAACTTTCATGTCGTGAAAGGAACCACTAAATTTGCCCCAATTTTTGTGAGACCTACAACCAGGTCAGGCTGGAAACTTTCCTTGTTATTATCGTTCTGTAGGTAATCCGTAGGACACAAAGAGGGTCGAGCCCCCGGGCCGAAAAAGGCTAGAGTCCATCACTCAAGAATTAAGTCCAAGATATATCAAAGCGTCCATTAACAAAAGTAAACATATCCAACTTCAAACTCGCTTTACCCATGGTAACTAAAACAGAAAATCATGGCGTGGAGAGGAACCAAACCCTATTTGTTGCTTCCTCGGAGCTAGACCTAACCGACGTAGAGGTAAGTCTAGATCAAGTTAGATGTACATAACAAAACTCGTCACCGCCAATGTAGAACAATCCCAGCTTTTCCAGCACGTAAGCGCCTTAATCTCATCACCAACTAGCCTTGTTTTACAGACAACCAATAAAAGGCTCGTCTTTTCTAGTTGCTGGTCATTTCAAGCCGAACAAAGCAAGGAGGACATTAAGGACCGGTTCAATAAGGATACAGAGCAAGATACCAAGATAGCAGCAATAGAACACGTAATAATAGAGTTTTCTATCTCTATTGTTCCCTATCTGTCTCCCACACACAGGCACATGAAGATCGATCAAAGTACTCAAGCAGATCAACATGATACAAGTTCATCGCTTCATTCCACCCCTCTAAATAGCCTTAGATCCTCCCGCCGTCAGTCTTGACCTGCGTCAGTCGACACTGACACCGAGCAGCATGTTAATTTCTCACACATGCCGCTGCCGCATGATATCTGGCACCCCGTCGGTATCAAAGGTGCCCTGATAAGCTCTGGCTGAAGTGTGGCCGAGTGGATACCATAGGCATGAAGACATTCGCTAATTGTCTTTGCCTTGTCCATAAACTTGGCCATGTCTGGGTCAGAAACGACAACGTGCGCCGAGGCAATCGATTTCTCTTGGTTGAGCCTCCAGACATGGAGCTCGTGGACGGTGTGGACGCCGGGAATCTATCGACTATGTGTTAGTACCCACATCACGAGGTCTTCTTTCCAGGAAACAACGCGGCTTGGTATAAACATCTTACCTTCTCGATGTCGTGTTTGATGTCGTCGAGATTAACTCCAGCGGGTGCACTTTGCAGGAGAATGGTACCAGATTCCCTCAGAATGGGAACTGCTGTGCAAAAGATGAGAAGCGCAATGCCCAGGCTGATTGCAGGGTCGGCATAGAATTTGACGTCCTTTACGTCCTCGGTGTTGGGGCGAACATATTGTATGATTGATGCCGCAATCATGACCCCAATATTGCCAGCAATATCTCCCAAGACGTGAAACTTGGCGGCCAGCATATTAAGATCTCCAAATGGCGGTTTGCCGATATGAACGATATGCCGATGCTCAGAGTGGGAATCAGTGGCAGCTATCGGCGATACTGTCCCATCAGCCTCGATATCGATACAGGACGCTTTGGGCGACGGTTCATTGAGAACTGTCGCACTGCTGGTGGTGGTGCCTCCATTTTTGACAAGCTCATCCTTGCCATTCTTTTTGCAGTGAGGAGCGAGCCCATGTGTGTGGTGATGGCCACCATGGTGGGCATCATGGGTATGACCACTGTGATCATGATCATGACCATGGTTATGCTCTACACCAGTTTGTCAGCTTTGTCATCCAAGCCCTCAATAAGATCAGATGTTCATACCATGTAGGAAAGTGAAGCTGACAAGATTGAGCGCGAGACCTACAGCTCCCACGATCAATACAAGTCTCGCGTCTTTGACTATCTCCAACTTTGTAAAGCGCTCGATCGATTGAAGTAAGATACTGAAACCCAAAGCAAAAAGGAAAGACCCGTTGAAAAAAGCGCCAAGAAGCGTAGATCGCTGCCAGCCAAAAGAGAGGTCTTGAGGAGAGCCACTACGCTCGGATATCTACAAAGGCCAAGTCAGCAATAAATCAAGACACGACAACAGAGAGGGGCATGGGCCTACAATGATAGCGACCAGTGTCACAACATAGCCGAGTAGATCATTTAGCTGCGAGGTTTAGTATCAGCAGCTGCAAATTTATGCGGCCCTCTTCTGCAATGGGCCATAGGACTGTAGACGCACATAGTGAATGGCATCAGCGTAGAGCGCCAAACTACTAGTTTTGAAGGCGACTGTGATACCTGGTCAGTCAGACAGCACCATTTTGAGGTTGCCCAAAGTTGGGAGTGCGTTGTCAGTAACCCACCAGCAAGTTCGCACACGAAAAAAGCGCTCGAGATTGCAATGATGGCCGACACCCTTGTCCTTTTGCTGAGTTTATTAATCGCCATGGCGGATTATTCGGAGGCTGGTTGATGAGAAACTGTATGAGCAAATCGAGAACAGAAAAAGGTAGCCCAAGATTTGGCTGTGAGGAAATTGTGGTTGGCAATATCACAAGACCACACAGGTAGGCGGGGCAAGCAATGTTAATATTTGTTGAATTTGCGACTTTGCGACCTCTGGGTACCATGAAGTATGTTCCGAGAAGTTGGCAGAACAAATAAAGGTAGCTGTGATTCTTTCATAACCGCAGACGGCAGATAAGAACAGGCAGCAAGAAGCAGGGTCCGTGAATCTTGCGTCTGCAACATTTGAATGAGCGAATGTCAAGCTCGCAGGAATTTGGTGCTGCACAGAAACACCTTAGGGGCAAGCAGGATGAAAGAGATGGCAGACAGACCGGTAGTTGGAAAGCGTAGCGGAAGCACAGGCCCTGACATCTGCGGGAGCACTCCGAACAAGAAACTGAGATCAAGTATGACGTGGTAATGTGAGAGCGAATACACAGAGGAGTTGAGACTCCGAGAGCGGGAGCAGCTGACCGCCCAGAGAGCAGAGAGAGAGAGGCTGGTGGTTCAGAGCGAGAATTTCTGCCATATTAAAGAAGAGATAAAGAAGAAGCTGGAAACAATTGGCGTCAAATGGTGTTGAGCTTGTGAAATTGTCAATTGTCCGGATGGTGGCTTGCTCAAAGCGGGCAGCTGCTGTCAGGGCATGTGTTTGGGGAAGGAGCAAGCCTGGCGTTGACTGCTGCCTGAGGCCAAAAAGAAATGCCTTTTCAAAGGTGTCATTGATCTGAGAACAGGATCTAAAACCTGAACACAAAGATTCAAAGGAGGTCATTTTTCTTTCCCTTTTGCCTGGCCACTTTTAGGCCACAATATGACTGGGCGGAAGTGCTACACAACAGCGAAGCCGTACAACTACATTGGCCGCACCGGTAGGGGCACTGATACTATTGGAGTATTGTAAAACACCGGCCAATACCGATGCCCTGAGGCGGCAAGTGTTGATAGATCACTTTTTTGGTGATGTAATTCTGGAGGTGAGGTTGGAGGTGGAAGGGGCATCAACAGCCTCCGGCAGGCGCACATTGATGACAGGGATCTTGAATCGCGGGGAACCAGGGGAGCGCATTCTGACACTAACGCTATCTAGAAGGCGGGGAAATGATCCCTGATTCTGCCGCCTAGAGCTCACCTCACGTCAATGCCGTTTACAGGCGCTGAAGGTCGGACAATGCGAAAATCAATTGCAACGATTTTTTTGATCAAGATACGAAGACATGATTTTTCGACGACGGAAAACGAAATCATAGCCTTACCATCACAGTTTCATGAGTGAGCTCCATGTCGTCAAGAAACGCCTCGGCTGGCGCGCCGGGGCCAGCAAAAGGCGCTCCGGGTTGGCCATCCCACCTTCGCCAGTTCAGTAAATCCAGCGCAGAGGAGCAACCGCATCTATACGCCAATCCTCACTCGCCAGATACGACAACCTCGAGCAGTTCGACGATTCGCGAGCGACCGCAGTCGGCAAAGCGTCCCGAGAGAAGATGGACTGTGACTGTCAACGAGGCGCTTTCCGGCGACGAAGTGCTGCTGAACCTCGAGTTGATAGGGGACGACATCAAGCCTGGCAGCCTCGTGTCCGTTGATGTACTCAAGCTAGAAACAGAAAAGCAGCATCATCCAGATAGGAACAAAGATGGTGGCCTTGTGGGATGTAAGCCAAAACGCTACATATGCATCGCCAAAGACCTGAACAAGGACTTCAAGGCCCGATATCACATGGTTGAGGTCTATGTCGCGAAACATATCGCAGAGGCCTTTGGAATGAGGAAGGGCACCCAGGTTACTGTTACTCCCGTATGTATGCTTGTTCAGCCTCATATCCAGCAACATGTCCTAATAACAGCTATCTGCAGATTGACACCTCGAACCCGGCCGCCGAAGCATCGCACCTCGAGCTTTGCTTCAAAGATCAGTACCTTTCGCGAGCCGATATGTGGCGCATGGCGGTGGGAATGCTGTCAGAGAGGACCGTATACAAGGGGCAAATGATCTTGTTCATGGGCACCGTCAAAGCACAGGTCACAACTGTGTATGTTGACGGGCGCCAAGTCCATTCCGCCTTCTTTGGCCGTGATACAAAGCCCATATTTCGTAGCGAATCTGCGCGATATGTGCTTTTCATCCAGATGTCCCGTGAGATGTGGGATTTTGACTCTGATGGCTCCGGCGAGATCATGTTTAACAAGGTTGTCAACGGGTTTCTGCCCGCACTGTTCAAGAAATGGGCCGCTATGAAGTTAAAGCACCTGGTCACTATCGTGTTGTTTGCGCGCGTCGAGTACGATACCGGGATTTCTATTGAACTCACCAATGCCGCTGTTCAGAACCGTTACTACACCGGCGTTCAGTCCTCTGGAGATCGCCGCCCATACAAGGACTTCTATAGGGTAGTCGTCAGTGAGATGGGCAGCGGCGAGTGGACCAAGATTTTGCATCAGCTCAAGCGCGAGTTCAACTACTTCCGCAAGGACATCAGCACCCACCACATGAAGGCCGTAACATGGTCCCCCTTCCCCGCTTCGGACGATCCTGTGACCCGAGAGTCAACACTCAACAGGATCAAAGCTGAGGCTTCTCGGGCGGTACATGGCAACTTCCTCGAAGCCATCAATATGGCCTCCTCGTTGTATGCGCATGATTATATTGACAGAGACTTGACGAGGACCGGGGTGTCTGTTGTTGTCATTAGTCCCAGTCCTGGTGTTTTTGAAGTCGACTACGACGCGCTTCGCCGAACAACTGAGTCCCTCGTGGGTAACGGCATCGGCATTGACTTGATTTGCATACCCAAGATACCATTGCACTCTGTTCCGCTGTTTCGGTATCGTGCTCCACAAAACTCAGAGCTTACTCGTCACAAATCCAAGCTGAACAATAGCAGTGGAAGCACTCCAAAGCAGACCGGTTCGGTATTTGGGAGCTACAGCAGTCTCGCTGGGTCCTTTTCACCTGGAAAAGGGATCGAAATGGCCCGTCGTGGCGAGCCCGCTGGCGTGCGCTCCGCACAAGATGACTATGTCTCCGCCGTGCCACAATGGCTCCACGTCTCATATTGGACGGGTGCCTCGGAAGAAGCTTTGTCTTATCAGGGCATTGCTTTATCAGTTTCTGACGCGCCTCATGGTGAAGCTGGGGACGAGTTCCCAATACGGTGCCGCATGTATGACCTGCAGATGCGAAGCGTGATGGAAACGAACGAGATCGAGACCAAGCCGTTGCTCATGGATCCGCATTTCCCTCTGTCGGCACTCCAGGCAACTCAGATCTCCCAGCCACATATCGATTCGGACGGTATGATATTTGTGAAGAACACCAAGGTACCGGAGACTATTTTTGAACATGCCTATGGTTTTCAAAAGTTTGCCCTTGATAGGAACAGCAAGCACGCAGAACGATCCTTGTGGAAACAGCTGCAACAGTACGACGATTTCAGAGCACGATTGCCAGCCTCTCGCAGGGTCACCGCCCACTCCAGACATGGCCGTATTCAGGAAGATGCCCCTAGAAAGCAAGCGTCGGAAGATCCCAACCTCCTGAGCACATACTATAGCGATCGCCTTCCATCGACCGCTATACAAGCCACTATTCCTGGGCTTTCTCAGTTTCACCGGCATAGCTCTGACAGACTCGAGGTTCCATCCGTCTCGTCGGCCAACTGTAAAAGCCCTGGGTCTAGCAGTGCCAGCAACACTACTCTGTCCCCTACAAAGGCTCCAAAGTTCATACGTCAGATCAGCCGTTCGCGTGGGGGCTTTAACATTGCCGCTCCAAAGGCAGCTGTTGCCGAATTGAGCGTACAGAGTGTTGAGGCCTCGAAATCTACGGGTCCGCACGACCAGAGGATGGGCAACGCTCGGGCAGATCAACGACCAATGTCTTCAGAAAAAATGAGAATGGGCTCACCTCTATTCAACCAGGGGAGCTTCTCTTCCCACTCGTATGCGCAAGGGCATATGTCGCCAGGAGAGCCAGGCAGCAAGCCGATTCTCATCAGGAACCAGCAACCAACTGGAGTCAGCATGGCCAACTCAATTCTAGCGTCAGCCCTTCGCCCAGAACCCATCCGCCACGACCGTGACATACAAAAATCTAATGCCATCAGAATTGATGATGCCAATCGATTAACCAAGTCGAAGCTGTTGGCAGACGCCATGCCGGAACTGCCGACGACTTTGTCTCCCGCCACGGCTCTGAACCCATGGTTGACAATCCTCAACCCATCAAACCCACGGCCCGACGATGTGAATATGACTTCTCTTTACAGCCGCTGGCAACACGTCTTTCCAAGACCCGCCGAAATGAGAGTCATGAAATGGAAGTCGCTTTGCTCTCCGGCCGCTGTTCCACTGACATCTGAATATTTCCCTACAAAAACTCAGTTCGAGTCAGAGTACCAGCGCCAGCCTTACAATGTGTCACAGAATCTGGATGACGAACTGTCTGAGGAGCCAAGGTCGCGCGACGACTTGCTACGAGAGCTGATCAGTCTGCGTTTCTGCCAGGGGTTCCAGATCATTGTCGGTCCAGCGGTTGCGAAGGCTTTTGGCCAGAAGCAACTCAAGGTTGCTGACATATTCTCCCGAGACCACATGATGGAGGATGGCACGAGCATTTTCATGTCAGTTGGCAATACGATACATCAGCTCTCGTGCGCCAACGGGACCGAGGTGGAAGTCAACATCTTTGTCCGAAAACCGACGGAAAGCTCTGCACAGGTATATGACGGGTCATCCTCGCTGTACAAGCCAGCCATCCGAACTTTGCTGGATCAACGCTACAGAACCAGCGAGTTTGATCTTGTGACGCCCAAATCAGAGCGGAATTGGAACTACATCGACGCCTTTGTCGCTGGCCATAACGATGAACTGACGGAGCATCTCAGGTTCTGGCGTGCGAGATTCGTCCTGATACCCATCACTGGAAGGCATGCATCACTTCCCCGGGCACAAAGCGGCGACAGCGACGAAGAGATCCGCATCGAGGGCATTCGTAAGCTTGCTCAGCTGTGGCAGAGGTATCGATACATTCCTCCAAATGAAAGGCGGTTCCAAGGTCCTGGGGCACGTAAGAAGCGGGAAGTTAACCCTCTCGACATTGTCTACAAGACCGAGGACCCGTCAGTCGTCATTGCTGCCGAGCTCGAAACATTGCCTTTGTTGGAAGGTCTCGATCGCAAGGGGCAGCTGGTGAGAAGCAGGGAGCAATTCTCCAAGAAGAACTTCAGCCTGGCTGCTTTGGCGGAGGCTATCCAACAGCCAGTGGAAAATGGGGGTGTCCGTATGCAGAACCGCAGATGGCATTTGCGTCTCCACTACAACTGCTTCATCGGTTCGGACATGACGAGCTGGCTTCTGGATAACTTTGAAGACCTGGGAGACCGCGAAGAGGCAGAGGCCCTGGGCAACCGTCTCATGGTGTCTGATGACAAGGAGAAAGACAAGGAGGGCGGCAAGAAAGAGAGCGGTGGCCTATTTGTGCACGTTGAGAAGCGCCATTCGTTTAGGGACGGGCAATACTTTTACCAGATCAGCAGCGAATATGCAAAGCCTCAGCCCGGTTGGTTCAAAAGAACCCAACAGTTCTCTATTCCATCAACACCCATGTCGGAGAATATGCCACGGGATTTACGAGTTGGCATATCCAGACCAACCTCCATCCACGAAGAACACTCGCCCACCTCAGGCGCCACTACCCCGATAGCACCACCCACCACCATCGGCGGCAAGAAACCTAAGGTCATCCTAAGCAAGTCCATCAAATACGACGTCGACCACCGCAAAAGGTCCTACCGCCCGGAAATTGTCGAACTCCACTACGACCGCCTCCACAACCCAGACAACTGCTACCACATTCGCGTCGACTGGATGAATGTAACCGCCAAACTCATCGAAGACGCCATCGAGAACTGGGCCCGCGAAGCAGCCCAGTACGGTCTTCGTCTCGTCGAGGTCCCAATAGCAGAAGCCTGCTCCATCAGCGAGATCAACCCCTTCCGCCGACCGTACATAATGAAACTGGCCCTTCCACCACCCAATCAGTCCCCAGTCACTTATTACGACCCCAACTCCTTCACCCCGTCCGCCCAACCAGGCAAGCACTTTTACCAAAAGGCCATCCTGCGCAAATTCGACTTTGTCCTCGACATGGAAGCAGCCTCTAACTTCCCGTCCAACGTTGATGTGTCTTACTCCTGGGGCAAACCAGATTTCCAGTACACTCAATACATCCACCGGTCTGGCTCCGTCCTGGCACAAATCACAGACGAAGGCGACCTCCTCCTCTTGGCCAACCGTCTCTATAGTAGCCGAGCCGCAGCCGCCAGGGAGAGGGAAATGCAGCGGGAGCTTCGCACCGAGCACCCTACCTTGGGCGGTAGTGCGGTCGCTACCCCAGGTGTAGGTGTACCAGGAGGTGGTCCAAGATCAATGACGCCGTTAGGTGGCTATCCACAATTCAACCTTCCCACTTCTATCCCGTCATCATCGGAACCAGCTACTTCCTCTCCCTCGATCAAACCCGGGTTTTTGTCCCCAATCACCCGCCCTGTTGGGGCTGGCCCTGGGGCAACGGCGACGACAGTGATGAGCAACCCACCTTCTGCTGGGGGAGGGGGAGGTTGCGCGTTTGGTACCCCCGGGATTTTGCAAGGCGGGGCGGGCAAACCCCCGGCTTGGACGTGGACGGCGCAGGAGCCAGAGATGATCAAGGATGAGCTGGAGGAGTTTTGTGGGGATGCAGGAGCGTTGGAGCAGTTTTACAAGGAGCAGAGGATGGCGGCTGCTGTGCAGCAGGCTGGTGGGGGGGTTAGTGCTAGTGGGATTGGGGTGGTTGGGGCAGGGACAGGGGCAGGGGAGGCAGTGGTTGCGGAGGGGAATATTCCTGTTATTGGGCTGCCGCCGACGATTGTGGGGAGTGTTGGAACGCAACAAGGGGGGGAAGGTGGTGGTGGTGGGGGGCAGGTGCCGATGGGGATTAGTCCGCGGGTGGGGAGCCCGGCGTTTATGATACAGGCGGGGGAGAGGTTTTTGAGGAGGGGGAGTGTGCAGATGGCTGGGGGGATGTTGGAGGGGTTCAGGATGACGGGGGGTAAGGGGGAGGGGCGTGGGGAGCAGAAGTGAGGGGGTGTTGTGGGGGGGAGGGGAGATGATAAGATGTGAGCTGGGTATAGAAGAATATGGAAATTGAAGTGGGTAGCAAGTGATGTATTTGTGGGTATGCGGGTTTTGAGCGTGGAGTAATGGGGAGCAGGCAAAATCTGAGTGCTGTTTAAGTATCGTCTAATATTATACGGGCATCTATCCGAAGAGCATTTTGATTGGTTTCAGCTTCCGTGAAGAGAGTATCTATGTACGTTACTGACATGCTGTAACGACACCCTGTCCAGAACCTCTGAAAGGGATACCGGTTGAAGGCGAACTTCTAGATAATGGATCGGTGCAGCTAAACAGTGCACAACAAGATGTCTCGATGTAAACACAAGATGCCGTGAATACAAACTGTGATCATTGCATACTGCGGAACTTTCTACAAGCTATCTAGTTCCTCCGTATATGTAGACCTATGACTCTCATGGACCGTTGGACCGTTCATAGCACGCCAGTCCATCGGTCCCCTCGTGAGTGGTTGTCCTGGACCGTTGGACCGACCTCTATGCACCGGTCCATCGCTCCTCTTCTGATTGGCTACCTACAGGGACCTCTTCCACCGTAGTATTCTACTCATATTGATAGACTGGCAATGGTATGGGCCTTTAAAGTACTTATGCCTCTCATCCGTGACACCGAACCTCAGATAAATGGTACATATTGCTCGGGCTAAACCAGATGAAAGTTGAGAGAGCTTAATGACATTGCTCAGACTATAGGAAGGAAAAGTTCGGATAACTTAATACTTTGCTCGGACGATGCGTAGATGAGATATTGATCCATGTTGTCACGAATGAAAGGCATAAGTAGGTCAAAGGCCCATACCATTGCCAGTCTATCAATGTGATCGTAAGATGAAGAAGAAAGGAAGAAGTGTGGGCTTGCAGCTCCATCTTCTTGCCATAAAACCCCGGTCGGAGCTCCAGTCCTGCCCTCAACCCTAACCCTGCATCCTGTGTAATCCTGTCCTTCACCACCAAGACGTGACACATGTAAAAAATGATATAGAATTCTTCAATGGGATGGCGAGGACGGTACAGGGCTGGAAGAGAGTGTAAGTTGAGATGAGGCTGTTTAATTGGACAATGCTCAGGGGATATTTGTTCGAGACTTGATGATACTTCTCTTTTATCCTTATGATATTTGCCTAAAGTTAGGTGCACGTAGCCAGGGTTGGCAATTGGGTTGGCAGTTGGGTGTGACGCTGAGTTCTGCATCGCTCTCAACTCCGTAGTTTATGGAAATGTTATCACCCCATGTTACGATATGATATATTTCAGATTTGAGGAGAGCTGAAGCTGGCTGGCAATCACCAGACGAGAAATGGTGAGTGAGTGGAAGCCATGCTCTTGACGATCAAGATGCCCACTCGACTGTGGAAGCTTGAGCCACATTAGTCCCAGATCGCCGAAAATTGGCGTCCTTGGCAAAAGCTTGTTTGGGACAGGGGTTGTCTGAGAAGTAACGGCCCCTGACTTACACGACGGCTATCCAATCAGGGGCTGTGCTTGTTCCAGAGAGCTTAATGACGGCAAGCCCGCATGGAAAGTTTGATGGATCTTGCTTTTGGATGCTACTATTGTACAGTAGATGCACCGTTGCACCGGTGGTCTGGAACTGAAGACAAGATACCTGCTAAAGAGACAGTGGACAGGAGGACACGAATGGGTCTTTTGAGAAGCTGTGTGTGTGTACGTGTTTGTGGCCTCGGGCGAACGATCAACTATAAGATGAACAGCAGGGTCAGGTTTCACATGGATACAGCTCACGATAGTAACAGTGGCAGGTACTCTTTCCCGGTATGAAATGCCACCTTCTTCAGACTGAGATGCTGCATGTGGTCGCCAAACCTTCACCCACAAAGGTGCAGAGGCGCTGACATGAACATCTACAGACCGCCATTAAACTCAATCACTTGATATCTCATCCCGTCTCGATCCCTAGGCAACGACACCACACGGCAGTGCACTGCCCCTCGTCACCTACACCGTCGTGATTCCGCGAAACAACTGCTACTAGCACGACACCACTTATCAAACATACGTATCGAATCCGGGTCACGAAGGCGCCCATTTCTCTTTACGTCTTAATATTCACGCCCTCATATTCTTATCTCTGCATTTCGTGCAGTTTCATCTCGGTCGTGAAACGAGTTGACATCCTCAAAGACTGACCATTCGTGGCAGGCGAAGAGCTCCAATCACGCATTTATTTAGATAGACTCTCCCGCACCTTGTGGCACACAGTTGCTCTTAGTTTCCTGTACACCTCACTTCAACCTTCAACGACGGGCGACAGCTGAGAGGACGACTCTCTTCCCAGCAACAACCAGGACACCCTCCCCCCAGTCACCAATCGCGAAGCACCCGCTGCAAAGCCGTTGTGCCCCCCTTGCACAGCACCGCCGATCCATCTACCCAAACTGTCGGGACCTCAAGCGCCCAGATTACGTCGCGAACACGCCGACCACCCCGGAATAAGCTTTCAGAGCCCCTCTCTTGACCCACAGTGAGCACCCCGACAATGTCTACCTGTAAGCACCCTGATTCAGGCACCCCCTTTGCTTTGGCCGTTTGCTTCCTCTGCTACCATGATTCTCTTGCGTCTCTTGAATAGCTAGTGTCAAAGATCCTCGCTGTACACCACAGCCGCGGTTCAACTCCCCAACACCACCAAGAGACACAACGTCTGCCTGTACCAGGTCCAGTGACATGGCATTGCCCCTCAAACAAGACCCAATCCCGGTTCGGGCCTCCACTGTGACACCAAAGCTTAACTAACCACAATGTCTTCTTCTTTCCCTGCAGATAACGCCTACCAAACCAAACGAGCGGCCTACAGCGCAGCCTGGCATCAGTCAAAGTGGAACATCTTCCCACACTCACACAACAAGCACCGACAGGGCTCTGCCAGCCCTACAGCATGGCAGTCCGCCAATGATCAGGATCTCGAAGGTCACCCTCTGGAGGCGTCGCCGCTACGGTCGTCGGATGACCCGAGGACGCCGGGTATATTCGAGAACATCCCGTTAACCGATCCCGAGTCGCTGAGAAAAGAGGGCAGAGCGCCTGATACGGCTGATAGCCAGCCTGGGAGTGGAGAGACATTTGTTGACTCGAGACCTTCGTCGGGAGACGATCATGGTGTTACTACGGGCACTATCAACACGTTGGATGCGGCACGCCGAAGGAATACAGGCAGAGGCGCTTGCGATTCGACGACAACGGCTGAGGATGCTGCTGCTGGTGGCGGCAAGAAGGAGAAGAAGTCGCGGACCTTTTTCAAGCGCATCGAGCCAAAGGAGCCGTTTACGGTTAGAAATCAGATCCAGCGCACATTGTTCGGGTCTTGGATCAATCTGCTGTTGATTGCGGCGCCAGTAGGCATCGCGATAGCCAATGTCCATTCTGTCAACAAGGTTGCCGTATTTGTGGTCAACTTTATCGCCATCATTCCTTTGGCGGCTATGCTTGGGTTCGCCACGGAGGAGATCGCGCTGAGGACTGGTGAGACTGTGGGTGGCTTGCTCAATGCCAGCTTTGGGTATGTTTTGTTGCCTCTTTTTGTCGCTTTTGTGGTGTCGAATCTCTTGCTGACCGAAGCTGAACCACAGAAACGCAGTCGAGCTCATTGTCGCCATCATCGCCCTGGCTGATCGGCAAGTCGTCATCGTCCAGACCTCCCTCATCGGCAGCATCTTGTCGAACCTTCTCCTCGTCATGGGCATGTGCTTCTTCTTTGGCGGGCTGCGAAGACAAGAACAATACTTCAACACCACGGTCGCGCAAACGGCTGCCAGCTTGCTCGCCCTTGCCGTGGCCAGCGTCATCGTCCCGACTGTCTTCGACAGAAACAGTCATGCACCCCAAACCGATGTTGCCAAGCTTTCCCGAGGCACCTCTGTCATCCTCCTTTTCGTGTACGGTGCCTACCTGTTCTTCCAGCTCAAGACACACTCCATGGTCTTTGCGGAAGAGAGCCAGAAGGTCCAGGCAAAGCCGTTCAACCATTCCATTCGACGCACTCTCCCCGATGGTGCCATCATTCAAGGACTCGTGACTCCAGCCGGCATTATCAGCGGTCATGGTCTGGGGTCAGGAGGGAATGAAAAGATTCGCGAGGTGGTGACCAAGCCTCCAATGAGGAGTGCCTCCGGTGGTATCCAAAGTGGGAGCGACGGCGAGGACGACCTGCAAGAAGAACCTCAACTCCACTTCATCGTCGCGGTAGCCACCCTAGCCGCCTCTACGGTAGTCATCGCCGTGTGCGCCGAGTACATGGTCGACAGCATCAGCGCCATCACCGCCAGCGGAGTGGTATCGGAGGAGTTTGTCGGCCTCATTCTGTTGCCCATTGTGGGCAACGCTGCCGAACACGCCACGGCTGTGACGGTCGCCATCAAGGACAAGATGGACCTCGCTATTGGTGTTGCGGTGGGGTCCAGCATGCAGGTGGCGCTTTTCATCATCCCCTTACTTGTTATTATTGGGTGGGGAATGGGGATCGATGCCATGACGCTGAGCTTTGATCCGTTCCAGGTCGCGGTGCTGTTTGTGGCGGTGTTGCTGGTGAACTACTTGATCAATGACGGGAAGAGCCATTGGTTGGAGGGCATGTTGCTGATGTGCCTGTACGCGATTATTGCGATTTGTTCTTGGTGTAAGTCTTCTCATCTTGGGGAAAGTGAGTATGGGAACGGGATGATTACTGACTTGGAGGTGAACAGGGTATCCGACTGCTGGGACGAGCGTGAAGGGGGGAGGGAATACTGGGGCGGCAGCTTAGTCTTTGAAAGGCGGGGTTGGTGAAATGGTGGAGTTTTGCGGTGATTTTACTTTGGGAGATGTGATTTTTGTAAGAGTAGACTTGAAAAGGGGGGGATACTGAGGTATAGAGGCGGGAATACTTGGCATAATTAAGCCCGAGGCTTTGTTTGGCGAATTGGGGTAACTCTGCAATATGGTGTGTTGACTGTATAATGGTGAGATGATGTGTTTGAAGACAACTACGTAATGTGTGGTAGTGTTGGTCTGGATTAGATGGAAAAGCCTTTGGGATGGGATGATTGCCTTTCGGATGGAGAGTGAGTAGGTAGACAAAGGGGAGCTTATGATATTTTCCATCTTAGCTTACAGTGTATCATTAGATCTATTGTCCAAACAACCTGTAAGTTTTTCGCAATATCCCACTACACGACTCGGCTGATACGGGTGCCAGCGAGAGATAGTCAGCGCAGTAATAATGAAACCCCAGAGGCGACGCCCGGAAGAAAATCCTTCTCTTTGGAAGCCCACGCTCAAAAGTCAGAAATACATCCCGCCGCCCATATTCGAGGCGACAGGGCGATCAGGAAGCATCCGAAACAAGCCAAACTGCCGAGAATGGTGTTATTTTCCAGCGTGTGAAAGACAGTTCTCACTCGTCTTCAATTATTGGATGTCCAAATCTTGGGACACATACCACGAAATTGAGGTTCTAGAGCCCCACAACCGAGCACAAAACCAAGAAGATTACAAGAAAAACCGCCCAGATAATAAGTATGGCAAAGACTAGTAACGGCTCAGGTTAGAGAGGCGTGGAGACAGCGAGCCACAGCCACACTACTACAGCTAGATCTCACAGGCGCCTTCGACAGAGTAAATTACATCCGACTACTCGCAACTCTCCGGGGCCAGGGCTTCCCACAGTGGCTCGTATACTGGGTAAGGAACTGGCTAACAAACCGAAAAGCCACACTCTCCTTTGACGGCCAAAAGACACAGAAAATCAACATCCGAGCCGGAGTCCCACAGGGCTCCCCCCTCTCACCAGTCCTCTTCATCTTATACATTGCCTCCTTATACAAAGAGCTTAAGGACAAACACCCAGATATAAGCCTGGTAGGATTCGCCGACGATACGAATATACTGGCCTTTGGAAAACACTCCAGCACCAACTGCCGGCAGCTCGAGGAGGCTTGGTCAACCTGTCTACAGTGGGCTACAGCCCACGGTATGGAGTTCAACCCAGCGAAGAGCGAACTAATACACTTTAACAAAGGCCGAGCTCAGTGGACTGAGCCACTACACCTAGCCCAGCCAGCAAACCGAGACAGCACAGAAA
>MU866120.1:0-153793 GCA_033296915.1 Triangularia setosa | reverse complement strand
CTTTCATCGTTTTTTTGAGGCATGTTCAGTTGTAGAGAAGGAGGATGAAGAAGGGAGATGTTGCGTGTGGATCAATTGCGTGGCGCTTTCGCTTATATGGCGCTTTCGCTTATAAACCACGTTATATGTCATGAACATGGAAAGACGCAAGGGTGGCACGGGCCGAACAAGAGATAAGGGGTTGCGATAAGGATCTAGGATTTGGGAGATAGATCAGGAAAATAGGGATTCTATATATTCGGAGGAACTGGCTGGTTGTAGACAGTTCTGTAGTATGCAATTCACATCGTGAGTTCTTAGGACCAAGCACTTACGAGAGATAATTGGTGATCTTTTTTGTGTACCTTTTGGCTACACCGAACCGTTATTCAGAAGCAGCCTTCAGCCCAGTATCCCTTTCAGAGGTTCTAATCAGGGGTTCGTCACAATATATAGACGGTCGATCAGTTATATTATCGAAACTACACTACACCACGCGATCGAGATCTGGACATATATCATCAGAAAAAAAAAGGGAAAAGAAAAGAGCTAAAAGGATCTGGTGACACAGCGTCGTCATATTTTCATCATTTTTGTCAAGGAAAACACATGTGTCATTACGACTTTCGCTGCTGTTATCATTGTTACTATCACCAAAATATTTACACCAAAGCCCTACACGAGACGTATGTCCGGGGAGGGGGGGGGCAAAGGTGATAAGTTGCAGGCGAATAGCCCCATAACTAACGACTGAAGACACAATAGAAAGGGAACAAGTGGCAATTATACTTAGTCATATCTCCGCTGCAGATAGCCCGGTGACACAATTCCGTCATTTGACATGAAGGACTGGTGTGGTAGATATTTCCAAGAGCAATGTGGAGGCACAATGAGAGAGTATAGAGGAACTCTATGGCTGAGTAACCCCAGTGCAAGACAAATTCAGGGCCAGAGATGGATTTCTCTTTCACATCTGAGACCTCTGAGTCTACTATCTTATGCAAATCTATCTCATCTCGGCACGGGCTCTTTGGCCGTCTAGACTTAGTCAAAGACGGGCAAAAGAACAATTGACACAACCCAGCAAAGTGGAAGAATAGGCGCATTCTCACACCAAACCATTCAGGTCAAAGCTCAGCTCAATTGCATTTTCACTCAACATCACAGCACAACCCCATCCTCCAGAACCACCGAATGTCACCAATGCCCAATGCCATCCATTAAGCCGAACACCAACTTAAGGTAGACCCCCTTACCCTCAGACCCCCTTCTCTTCCCTTCCCTTTCTCCCATCGCCTCCTCCCTTTTCCGTTCCAAAGTGCCATGTTCCTTTTTCTTACAGTTCCTCCACCAAGGCAAAAACACAAAAACTGTTAATATTAATAACATGATAATATAGCAACAGCAACCATCACCACCCTATCACCTCCTGGCCCCACTCCCTTCCTCCCCCCAAACACCTAACACTTACAGAAGAAAAACACAAAGAGAGATCATTGCGCCGGCCTCGAACTAGCCATCTCTCCATACCGCCCTCTATGCTGCGTAGTATCATACGCCTGCAACACCCTCGTCTGCGACTCGTCCGCCGCCGAGAAGGCGTACCCCCTCTGCTTCCTCATGCGCTGCACCTGTCTCACTTTTCTGATGGCCTTTTGAAATTGTTCCATTCTACCACACCGCATCAGTTAGCATCCTTCATGATGTCATTTCCAGCAGCACCTCTTTTGCTTTGGGGGCAAACATACCTCGGCCTATAATCTTGAATATTATACTTTTGAATCTCCTGCACGTGGTGATACGGCTCCGGCTTCCACAGCCGCTTGCTAAACTTCCAGGCGAAATCCCTCGACAAGCACAAGATCGCCAGCGTTGGCATCTGGATCCAAAACGCTGGGCTCGAGAACAACAGCGGAATAATCCCGTGGTATTCCGTCGAGAAGTTTAGTTTTGGCGCCACAATACCGTACACCGCCACAAACACCACCCAGATGACAAAAGAACCAGGGATGGCAATGACGTGGTATTTCGTCCAGTTGTTCGTCACCAGCGCGGCTTTCCCTAGGACGGTTAACAAAACAGCACCGTACATGGCTGTGCCCCAGACCCATTTCCCGACGGGCACGCTGTTGCCTTGAACGCCGTCGTTGATCCAGAAGAGGGAGCCGCCAATGTACAGGAGGAGGGAGTGATACACAGCGTTGGCGATCCATGAAGCAAACACGCGCTTGTTGAAGAAGCTGTTGCTCTGGCCGAGGTTGTAGAGTTGAGGATAGCGGTCCAGGAGGCGGGCGGAGACGAATTGGTCTAGGATACCGAGGACGAGCGGTGGGAGGACGGTGTAGAAAACGTTATAAAAGGAGAGCGTCCAGGATTCGTAAATGACTTCGCCGGAGAAGACGTTTTGGAAGGTGTACTAATCATCACCAGTCAGCATGCCTGCCACCCTTTGATGCTAATCATGAAGACTTACCCAAAACTGTGTCAGATACAAGGTGATATTCTTGTAGAAAGAAAACAGGATAGCCTTCGCCACACGGTGATAGCTCCACGCACCGTGAACAAGCAATAGCTTTCGCAAGTATCGGAACTGCGCGATGGAAACATCAGCACTGCGAGCAGCCTGAAGACCTTCCATACCACTGATACCGATACCAATATGGGCAGCCTGAATCATGGAAACGTCGTTGGCTCCGTCGCCAATAGCGAGAAGAATCGACTGCTTCTGATACTTCTTGACCAGTTTGACCACCATAGCCTTTTGCAGGGGAGAGACACGGCAGCAAATAACCGCCTTGCACATGACCGCAAGATCGAGAAAAAGTTTCTCCATATCCTTCTCTAGAGCATAAGTCAGAGACTTCCCGTCAATGACAAGAGCTAGAGTATCCATTTCGATCGTCGCATCTGTTTGGTTCCGAATGGCATCAATCTTCTTTTGCAAGTTGTCCCTTGTAGCATCGGCATCCTCCTCGTTAACGATAAGCAGCATCATGTCTTCGCTGAGAAGCTTGCAACTCATGCCGATATTGATAGCCGTCTCCTGTCTGTCGCCAGTGAGAACCCAAACCTTGATACCAGCCTCCTGGAGCGTGTGGATAGTCTCGGGAACACCATCTTGCAGCTTGTCCTCGATAGCGGTGGCACCAAGCAGGTAGAAATCATGCTCGATGAGTTCCGCAGCCTTGTCGAGTTCATCTGCACGGTTTCCGCTGACCGTTGTCTGAGCCTTTTCGTAGATCTTGAGCCACTCTTGGAATTCGTGTTCGGGAACCTCGCGCATGGCCAAGCACAGAGTTCGAAGACCTTCCGAAGCGTATTCCTCAAGGTGGCGAAGTGTAACATCGACATGGGGGTTGTTCTCGTTCAAGCGCTCCAGAATGACTGTGTCGGCACCCTTGGTATAGCAGCGAACCACTCCATCGGGGCAGCGGTAGATGGTCGTCATTCTCTTTCTGGTCGAGTTGAATTCGCAAACCGCCAAAAGCTCATACTCGAGCCTTTCACCATTGGCCTCAATAATCACAGCGCGCGGCTTACGAGCCACAAACTTGTAGCCCAACTGCACAGCGCCTTCAACGAGAGCGCCTTCGTCAGGGGAAGCAGCTTGGTACTTGATGTTGCCAGCGTCGCTCGTCTCAGGGATAACCGTGTGGCAGGTGGCGAGCAGAGCAAGAAAGTGGTGGATGGCCTGGGCACTCGGGTGGCTCTTGATGTTCTCTTGGAGCTGCTTAAACTCATGGATTCCCACCTCAATGCCATCCTCGATCGTCGGCACGCGGTCCTCTGGCACCTTCTCGGCATACATGATCCCGGCAATCGAACACGCCTTAAACTCCATCATATTGCAGGTCAAGGTACCAGTCTTGTCGGAAAACACATATTCCACCATGCCCAGCTCCTCCACCAAACTCGATGTGCGGCAGTTTGCGGGTGTGTCGTTGACGTCGTAGTAGATATCCATGTCGTCGTTGATGAGAATGCCATGCCAGTACTTGACCAATTCGAGGGTGACGAACAGAGAAATGGGAACCAAGGCGGAGAAGAGCACCCAGTATGTAACCATGTCTTTGATAAAAAGGCGAGCAACGGCAGCGGCACCATCCATGGAATCCAGAAAGAGATATGACAGAGCCTCGCCTTGGACGCTTTGCTGAACGAGATGGCCGATGGTAGAAATAGCACTGAGAACCAAGAGAATGCCGACGAGAACCAATACAAGTGTATTGAGTTGCTTCTCAACTCTGGTGCGCTTGATGGGTGTTGCCGTCGCATTTCGCATCAACTTTGTCTCATGTCCAGTGAAGACGACCACCCCGTGGATCCAGGGGGTATTGCGCAGAGTAGCACCACGAAGCAGCAGCTGCTCGGGGTTCAGGGAAAGCTCCTTCTCTCCACCACCAGCTTGCATGGTCAAGGTAGCTTCGTAGGTGTAAAGACTGCTGTTGGGCTGTTCGGACCTGATTCTGCCTCCTAACCTGCTGAGATCACTCGAGCTCACCATTGTTGACGTTTCCGGCAGAGCCTGCTTAATCTTCAAGTTGGTCTCTCCGTCCAAATTTGCCGTCTCGATATAGCACAACCCTTCCGGTTCCGAACTTGCCACCAAAACCAAATCGGCCGGAAAAGGCTCCTCAGACTCTACGCGAATGATGTCACCCACAGAAACATTGATCCACTTGGTTTCCTCAAACGAGGAGCCTCGCAAGATCCGCGCCTTGGACTGGTTCAGGGCCTTGTCAGCCTGTTTTCGACGGTAATCTTCCACCAACTCCTTACCCGCCGAAACCAACAACACGACAATAAGAGGGCCAATGGTGGTGTATCTGTTCGTTGGAGAAAGGCCCGGAATCTGCTGCAAGCCAGCGGTGAACAAGAAGAAGATATTGGCAAATTTCGAGAACTGTTCAAACAAGAACTTGGGAAGGAAAGTAGCAACATTGTACTTGGCCGTCGATACGTGATTGTCCACATACTTGTTCGCCGCATTTGCTGGAGGGTTGTTGAGATGAATGATTCGGGGCCCGAGTGTCGAGGGGTCGGGTTTCGATCGCCCAAAGCCGAACTTGAAGTTGCTCTTGTCTTTCGGCGGCGGAGCCCCTCCTGCACCCCCGGGCTCCGGTCTTGGCCCCGTCCGTGATTCCGTCAACGGGAGATCCATCTCTGAGTATCCCTGGCCCATTCCCAGCTTGTTTTTGACTCTTCCGAGTAAGCCGCCACCCAGGCTTAGAACACTATTACGCTTCCTGGCATTGGCCGCCGCCGAGGAATCGCCGCCGGGCACGGCCCCCCCGGCCTGATAGTACGAGGTCCCATCCTCCGGATAGTCGTCAAAGTCGTCAGCATATCTCTGATAGTTACCCAGATCTGACGTCTGGCTGTATTGCCTGTTCACTGGTTGCGACCCATACGGGCTTGCGGGACCTGCGGCAGAAGCTGATGTGCCAACAGGGGGTGGTGGTCCCCTTCCTCCTGGTTGTCTTGCCTGTCCAGAGCCAACAAAGTCGTCGTAGGAAACCGAGGGACGCGCCGGCGCACCGTCCTGGTCGTAGGCGTATGAATTTAAGAGGTCATCGTCGGTCAGGGCTGACCGCTGGCCTGTGCTGTATATAGGCTGATCGTTGTCAAGATCGAGCAGGAGATCATTTCGCGGGGGCGCGGGACCCCCGGGAGGCGGACGGCCTGTCATGCCTCAAGGCGTCGCCGCTTCGGGCAATGTGGTTGAAGACACAGTCAAGGGGTGTGTCAAAGCATAAATCGATGGCGGATCGATGGAACGTGGGGAATCGCGAGAGAGGCCGGCAGGGGTCGCAAATGTAGTTGTCGTCGTGATTCGTGCAGTCGTGAATTGGGTATATCGGGAACTCGGGCGGGGTGAGGTATTGCGGCGTGCGACGAGCTGAAGCTGCAAGTTTTTTAATAAAAAAAAATATACGGCGCCGTGTTCTTTGGTATGAGAGAGCACAGCCTCCTTTCATCAACCAGCGGAGGATTCGCGGACTGGGGTCTGGGCTACAAGACCCGTTGTCGTCGTCAGCCGTGGGACCCAGTTGTTTCCTCTCGGCCCAACTCGAGTGGGCTAAAGTCTAGAGCGTGGCTATCAAAGCCGAGCGGACCGTGTTGTTGAGTAGCCTGCAACGTGATGCTGGCGAGCAGCAAAGAGGTAGGTATGAATATGGAGAACCCAAGACACTTTTTGGCGGGCTTCTTCAGGAGACGGCGCAACCTGACCTTTTGGCTGTAGGGAGTGCTAGCGCGATTGCCTTGGACGTCACAGCCCTGGCTGTAAAAGCCGGCCCCTGCGAAGAAGTGTTTCGGAGTGGCTGAAAAAGCAGCCAATCACAAGCACGAGGCCGTCTCATGCTGCTGCCGCGCCTGTCCCCTGAAGAGTGACTAAGCACCTCAGTTCTTGGTCAGTGGTGGCGGACCCTGGCTTCACTAACAACATTCATCTCATCTTCACTGGCCATCACTCACTCACAGTGGCCATATCTGGCACGGCCACTATTTGCACTTGACGCTTCCCTTACACCCAGCCCGAAACAACAGGACCTACTTGTTCACATCAGCCGAAATGGTTTGCGGAAAATGCCAAAAACTAAGCTCAACCACACTAGCCACGCCAGGCGTCAAGAAGAAGAGTGAGATGTACTACGGCTCAGCCGCCTCATCATCAGCATCATCATCATCGAAGTCAGCCACCCTCGGTCAGAACGGCATTTCAAAGAGCAAGCTACTGTCAAAAGCGGCGAAGAATCCATATGCCCAGTACTCGAGTTCTTGTACGCAATGCAAGACCAAGGTAAACCAAGGGCATACGTATTGCCACAAGTGCGCATACAAGGCAGCTGGTGAGTTTCCCTCATTTACATCGGCAGTTAAGAAGTTCAGTAGCTGACCATGCATCACAGCCTGCGCCGTTTGTGGTAAGCCAGAAAAGAAAAAGTCAGCCGCCGCGCCTGTCGTGGATGGCACCAAGAGGTCTCTGAAGTGAGGAATGGGCTGTAGTTGATGAGAACAGGAATGGTGGAGGTCGAGTCTGAGGAGCAGGCACGAGAAAAAAACAACGGGAACTGGCACGAGATGTGTATCATTCCCCGGGCTTCATGTTCATTTACTTTACTACGTCAGGCGTTTCGGGCTTTTCTCCATGGGCGGTCACATTATGGGATTCACACGGTCATAGTACTCATAGCAGAATAAACCACTGTTTTATCATGACAAAATTTCAAACACAAACCTCTCTATCTCACTCCCATCACCAACCCTCAAATTGAAGCCTTGAACTCCTTCCCCTTGCTTCCCAAAAGCTGCTCCACAAACTCCCCGATAGCCTTATTCACCTCACCCGGATTCTCCCACGTAGCCCAATGGCTAGCCTGCACCTCCTTCTTCAGCAACCCCCTCGGAAAAAACTGCTTCATATTCGCCGCCATCGCCGGCGGCAACGCGGTATCCCTCGTCGCCGTGACAATCATCCCCGGCACTTCAATCTTGCTTTTCCCCTCCTTGACCAAATCCGCCGCCTCCTCCTCGTAGTTGACATCCCACGTCCGGTAGTAGTTCATCGGCCCGTGGATTCCACTCTTTTCATACTGCGAGACATAAAACTCGAGCTCTTCCTCCGAAAGCAACTGCGACTTGGATACGTCTACCCCTTCGTCAAAGAGCTTGAGATCAATCCCGACATTCGCGACAAAATGCCCTTTGCCTGTGGCTTGGTCTTTGCTACCGTAGAGAATGTTCAAAAACTTCCTGATTCCGTCTCTTCCGGCGGCAGTGATTTTGTTTTCGAGGGCGGTGTCCTCGAACTGCAGCTGATAGGCGAAATTAGGGAGGAATTGTTCGATGACGGTCTTTTTCGGGAGGTATCCCTGCGAATTGGGGGCGTTGTAGGGGGTGCAGATGCTGAAGACTCCCCTTAGGAGGTCGGGGTGGCGGAGGGCAAACCGCCAGACGATGGCGCCGCCCCAGTCGTGACCTCCAAGAATGATGGGGGAGTCGGGGGAGGTGAGTTGGATGAGGGAGGCAAGGTCGGAGCAGAGGGACTTGTAGGAATAGGGCGGGATGGGGTGAGGGGCAGAGGAAAGGCCGTAGCCGAGCATGTCGGGGATTATGACGCGGAGGGAGAGAGAGGTGAGGTGGGGGATTTGGTAGCGCCATCCTTTTGGGTGCGAGGTTAGTGAAGTGGTGGTGGTATTTGGGTTTGTAGACAAACTTACCCAAGGAGAGATCAGGAAAGCCGTGGACAAGCACCACAGTTGCGGCGGGGGTCCTGGAGGGGAGGGCTTCGAGGTAGTGGTAGGTATGCCCCGAGGGGAGGGTGGTGGTATGGTGGGTGACGCGGGGGTCGTTGGGGACGAGTTTGTCGACCATGTTGTCAACTTTTTTTTGGGGAGGGGGAAGTCTGATCTGGAAAAGGGGTAAGTAAATAAACTTGGTGATATAACGGTCGTGGCGTTCAGGAGGGTGGGTGTCTTACTCAACGGTGGGCTGCGTGGTGGGTGTCTCGGGGGCCGCCGAGGTGTGTATCTTCCAACGGCAGACCAAAGCAAGCGACTGAGTAGGTTCAAACACTTCAAACCCGCCCTGAATGAACTCTCGGAATATAACAAATCGAAGCAAGTGATGCTAGATATTTATACCGAATCTCAACCCTGCTCCACACACCACTCGTAACTGTAATCGGTTGCCCCGCACTTCCCTTCCAAAGAGCTGCGTCATGAATTCCGATCCCGAGTAAGCCGTTGTTGCCCATGCAGGGCCAAGAACCCCCTCATCCCCAACTCCAACCGATTTGATCGTTTCGGGAAACCTGAATCCCTATTCAGGTACCACGACTGAGGCATCCTTTCTCGTGGATTTGTGAGCCTCCAATAAATTGACCATATATGAGCTGCCGATATCAAACTTGATGGGCTCATGTTAACTCCGCTTTACTCCGCTACTGTCCACCAGTGCTTGTATCATCATCATCGACTTCAAACAGACCACCAGTTCAATCCTCCATTTCCCTGCGCATACAACATGTGAAAGATACATACATACATACCCCCTTCTTTTTGTCTGGTGTTTTGTTTTCCTCGTATCTGAAAACTAACCAACCCCTTGCCCACCCCCAAATCTTGCCTTGTCAACTGACCTCGCTACCACACCCAACCCACTCACAATTCGGCCAACACCGGAATTGCATCACCAACGGGCAGTTATTAATCGAGGACTCCTAATAAAAATATCGCAAGGCGGGTGATCACGGAATGAAAACAAACAACTCAGTTGCAATATGTGTGTGCGACCTGACCGGAACATCTTGTCAGAAGCAAAAAGAAACATGAACCTCATCAAGTAATCATTACCTTTCCTGCCTGGTTATTCGTCTGGGATTACTTCTCACGGCATGTCAACCCATGCGCCGCCAATGTTGATGTTTGGGGTTTTCGTGATCAATGTTCTCGTGATATCCCCTACCCAACCAAAACAAGCCACTCACCGAGTCACTCGCTCATCCAGGTCTCTTGGCCATCAAAGATAATCAAGCGACTTCTCCCGATTTCATTGTCGAATCTCATACAAATCTCGGCCCTCATGTTCTGGCGAATTATTACCCTCAACCTGTCCTCATTCGCCATACCACTCCGATACCTGCCCCGCCGTTTGAAACAGGCAGTAAGATACAAATAAAATCAGTAAACCAGAACTTCACAGATAACAATTTGTAAAAAAATAAAATAAAAATAAAAATAAAAGCAACGCTCCGCCAAAAGAGACTCATGATTAATGATTAGTATCCCGCCTGCTCCAGACTCCCACGGCAAAGGATTGCCCACCTAGATGCCCACGCAACGAGTAGCGACGCAAGTAAAAACATTAGTAGATCACCGTGTCCTCCGCATCCTGCATCATCACCTCGTCGTGATGCTGATCCGAGTCTCGCCGCTTCTTGTCCTCGTCTTTCTCTTCGACCTGTTCTTCTTTCTTGATCTTGCCATCATCGACCACGTGGGTATCTCTTAATTCGCGGCTGTCCTGCTCGCCACGTTTATCGTCGACACCATCGTCCTTGGTAATCTGTGCTGGTTCCCGCTGTCTGTCTCGGTCTCGACGATTGTCTTCCTCTCTGGGGCGCGCTGGTGCCGGCACTGGGACGCCCAGTTCACGATATCTCCTCTCTCTTTCCCTTTTCCAGTCGGCCAGCTCCCTGTCTATCTTGTCCTCTGCGTCGCAGATCTGATCTCTTATCGTCCGGGCTTGTTCGCGGGTTAGTTGCCAGGGGCGGTAGCACTACAAAAAGTATTAGCTTGATGCCTCATCCGGCCATAAAAAAGGTAGAGACATACAATCCTTGGATGACTCCTAGTCATCAAACTCCTCGCCGTAGCCATTAGATTCTCATGCCGAGTGTGCATAAGCTTCTCGTCAACCTCAATCTGGCCGATCATCCTCTCCTTCCTTGTTCTCTCCACTCTCTCCTTCCTGCGCTTCTCGTCCTCCACCTCCTGCTTCTGCGTCCTCTCATGCTGTCTTCGCTCAATGTCAAGTCTTCGTTTGTGCAAGCTATTACTTGGCCCCGCCTGACCGCTGAGGGTGCCTAAAATACCACCGAATAACCTCTGGCCACGCTTGCGCTCTTCCTGGGTGACCAACTTTCGAGGTGGCGGGGCTAATGGTTCCTGTGGCAGAGGGGGTGGTTGCCGGTCTCGGCCGTAGCTGTCTCTTCTTGAAAAGGAGTGTTTTCGCTGAATGGGACTGCGGGACCTGCTGTCATAACTTATCGAGTCCTTTCGGTGGTGTCCTCCTCTGGTGCCCTCATTGCGGTCTGGCTCGTCGAGATCGACACGTGAGCGCTTGGCTGGCGCATCTGAAGGAGGTGGGCTGGGGGAGGCTTTTCGCTTGTTTGTTGAAGGGAGATCTTCAAAGTCAGCCATTGAATTTGAGGATTGTGTAGATTGTTGAACTGTTCAGTGTGATGTGTGGGAAAATATGAGGCGTCGCGCGCGAACTAGAGGTTGGCTTGGGGGGAACAATGACAATCACTGTTCACTAGATTGGTCCCGACGAGTTTTTGGCTGTCTGTCGCAAAGGTGAAAGCAGGAAAATCGCGGCCAAGTGCAGAACTGGGGGCCTATTGAATGAATTTCGACAAAAAAAGAAGTATAAAAAGAAGAGCAACAAAATGGAAACAGCAAAAAAACAACCACGGCAACCCAGAGATGCAGAAGATAGTAATCAAATGATGAGGGGGATGAATTGGAGAGGTCTCTCTCAAAGGATACAGGCAGCTGGGGACCCCACGTTCCCTGAAGCTTAAGCTCCAGTTTCTCCACACACAATGCAGCACTAATATGTGGAGAAAGAAGCGGCAAGGCTGTCTGGCTGTTCATTGCGAAAATGCGCCACACTGTACGATTGCGTTGCCTGCCGAGGCTGATAAATTACATCTTTCCATTGAAATCGTCGCGTATCTTTACCGCGTCTTAACATCTGCACGCCATACATTTGCGACGACGACCGCTCAACACCGCCTCCCGTCTCTCTATCTCTCTCTCTCTCTCTCAGTCTACCCTTCCTCCATCCACATCTTTTCTTTCAAGTCTCTACATCACAGAGTATAAACCGCCAAAATGTCCCGCCATCACCCGTATGTCGTCCTCCTTCCCCTACCCAACATCTTGAACCCGGACTGATATTGTACTCTACAGAGACCTAGTAATGTGCCGCAAGCAAGCAGGCATCGCCATTGGCCGCCTCTGCGACAAGTGCGACGGCAAGTGTCCTGTCTGCGACTCCTACGTCCGCCCCACCACCCTCGTCCGCATCTGCGACGAGTGCTCCTTTGGCAACTACCAGAACAAGTGCGTCGTCTGCGGCGGCGAGGGTATCTCGGATGCCTTCTACTGCTTTGAATGCACGCGGCTGGAAAAGGACAGGGACGGGTGTCCCAAGATTATAAATCTGGGTAGTTCCAGGACTGATGCATGTGCCCCTGGAAAAGTCTCGAGGAATAGATGGATGGATGCTAACATGTCTGTCAAAAATAGTTGTTTTACCAAAAGAAAACAAACCGAACGGGGTTTTAGTAGGGGGGTGCCCTGGGCTGGGGCTCTTTTTTGGTTTGGTTTTTTGGGATATCTGAGGGTATTTTGCGTTGCTGCGGCGGCTTGATATCAACTAGATGTGGTTTTAAAGAGTGGAAAAGGAAAGGAGAGCATAGAAAACGGCGTTTATGGCGTTCCGGAGCAGAAAAGACTGGCTTAAGAACGGACATTTGTCACAATACCCCTTAGGAGCTTTGGGAAGGACATAATCTGTCACGAATAAACACACCTACAAATACATGTCCCTAATAGTGTGTAGTTCTTATGTTCTTTTTTCTTCTTTCTCTCTGTGCTATACTAGTCCTATACCAAATTGATATTATCTTCTTTTCTCATCTCCATCATGATAATGCAAAAACTCTTGCAAAAAATAAGGTGCGTAACAAGGAAACAAGTAGTGGATAAAAAACAAGACCGGAAAAGAGCGCCCCAGCTCGCGATGCAGAAAGAATCAGAAAAGAGTTCAATCAAGAACACGCATGATATACAGCCACCCATTAACGGATACAGCCAGTCCCCCTACTTTCGAGCAATTTGACAGTCAACAGTCACTCAAATATAGCTGACCTTGGTCCCCATGCCCGCAGTAGCAGCCACCTTGCCCCAAGCCACACTCATCATTCTCATCACCCTCTCCCTCGTCTTCTTCCTCCCAAAGACAACCACCAACCCAATAATAAACGCCAAGAATCTATACATCGCAAACGGATTCATCTGCCACGCCGCTGCAATCTGATCAACCACCCCCTTCAAATTTCCCAGCACCATCGTCGCCCTATTCGCGAGCGTCATCGTCCC
The DNA here is from genome assembly GCA_033296915.1 of Triangularia setosa. NCBI lineage: Eukaryota > Fungi > Ascomycota > Sordariomycetes > Sordariales > Podosporaceae > Triangularia > Triangularia setosa. The sequence goes on along the minus strand of MU866120.1, from coordinate 140,921 downwards.
ATCGCTTCCCCTCCTAGGCTTACCGGGCCCCGAAGGACCTCCAACCGGCATCTTAGCCCCCCCTCCTCCCCCCTTCTTCACACTACTAGGCGGCACCTTTGCCAGTCCCCCTTTCCTCTTCGCCGCCTTTGCAGCCGTTCCGCTACTACTCGTCCCCGAAGCCACGCTACTCGCCCCATCATCCAGCCCGAAATCCCCCTCCGTCACCACCTTGCCCTTCTTCTTCCCCGCAATCTTCTCCTTCCTCTCCTTCTCCTCCCTCTCCCGCCTCTGCCTCTCCTCCTCCAGCCTTTTCCTCTCCCGCTCCTCATTCTCCGCCCTCAACCTCCGCGCCTCTTCGATATCCCGCTTAATCCTCTCCTCATTCTCCTTGCGCCTCTCCTCCTCGATTCTTTCCATTTCTTTCTGCTCCTCCTGCAACGATTCAAGCGCTTGGAGGAATGCCTCCCGGCGCTCTTCGTCGAGGATGGGGGAGACGGAGATGAACTCCTTGGCGTACACCCATTCCTGGTTGCGGGGGAGGACGTGGAGGGTGTAGAGCTCTAGGAGTTTGAGACGAGAGGCGAGGTCGCGGGGGGTGTCGGTACCGTTGCCCCCGTTGCGAGAGACGATGGAGTTGGAGCGCTCGCGGAGGTGGGCCGGGCGGGAGCTAGAGCGGGAGAAGTCCAGCGAGGTGGGGAGGGGGGAGGGGGAGTAGGAGAGGTATGTTTCTAGGCGGGTCTGGGTGAAGGTTTGGGTTTTTGCGTGAGCTAAAAGGATAGTTGCGCTGGGAGAAAGTTAGACAACGAGATAGATGGAGAGGTTTATATAAGGGGGGAAAACATACAGGTTGATTACGACGTCTGCATCAACGTCGCCTTCTACGCCATGATACCCGTTTTTTACGACCTCTTCCCAGATCTCTCCGTCGCGGACTTTATGGCATAGCGCGCGCCACTCGGCTGTTCCAAAGGCGGCTTTACCCTCTTCAGAATCAAGCTCGAGGATCGCATTGAGGATGGTCAGGTAGAGCGACCAGACCTTGATACGGGAGGAGCGGGAGGCTTTGGCTGTGGGGGCCGGGTCAAAGGGGCCATTGGGGTCGTTTTCGGTTTGAGGGACAGGGGAGACCAAAGGGAGGACAGTCGACAGCGCTTCCGGGAGACGACGCGTAAGAAAGAGAGTGGATGCTTGTCGGTAGGTTTTGGTGATGTGGGAAGATGAGGAGCTCGGCCGAGGGGAGTTCATAGACGAGGAAAGGGAGGAGATGCTCGTCGACAAGAGGTTGGTGTGGTTTCCGTTGCCGTTGGGCTCGGAGCCAACATAGGAAGAGCGGTTGGAGGAGGGCGCCATTGTGGAACTGCGCGCGAGTGCGTGTGTTGAAGGTGGTTGGTAGGATGTCAAGATATCAAGCGTGTAGGTATGGCGACCCAGCGAAGTGTCGTCGAATCGAGAGGGAGAAGCTGGCGGGAAACAGGAACCAAAACACGCTGGCTGGTGGGCGGTCAAACGGTGCGAATTGACGTTTGCTTTCAGTGCAGACTGGAAGCCATCGTGGTGTTGCTCGTTTTCGACAAAAGATTATCGAAAAGGCGCGCTGGTCAAGTTGGAAATCATCAGACGCCTGTTCCAGCGCAAGCGGAGAAACAGGAACTACAACGGCAACATGTGCCCCGGTGCCTGTGGTTCAAAGCCGTGCGCTCCGTAATTTGCAATTGGCTGGGCTTCCTTTCTGTTGCTGGTCACCCCCGAGCCTCGGCTATCGGTGTGCGGCTTGGCCTGGGCCGCGTCGCATCAAAAAGCGACCAATTGGTGGGGAGGAGCCTGTTCGCTTGGCTGCGGTAGAGAGTGACCTGGAGTCCCCGGCAACAATAGCATGATTGGGCAAGTCTCGTGCTATCTTGCTTGAACCTCCAGAATCTCATCCTGCTCGCTTCAGCACGTGCAAGATGTTCGACATCATCACCAGACCCCAGGAATTTAAGCTTCGCATTAAGCTAATTTGAAGGCGCGCCATCGCCATCGTGGCATCAATTCAATGGTCATCACCGTTTTACAACAGTCGATGTGAATATTGGGTCTCCTTGGTTGCAGGTGGGCATCTGGGCTGACCTTGCAAGCAAAGATCAAGCGTTTTGTCTCCTCCGGGGATGTCACCGGACGACAAGCGGTGTGCTATGCGGCAGTTCTTGTAAGTGTATGATGCTTGGGTCTCCCGATTCTGCCCAAAAAAAACAATCATGTTGGGAATGGCCTAAATGTATAGCTCTCGGTCAGATCCTAGGTCTCATTATGATCAACCCATCCAAAGTCTCCATCTCATGAAGCCTTGATATCATTTTTCCTCTGATCTTTGAGGGATTTCAACCCCGCAACCGAGATCCGGGGAATGGTGGTGGATCCGGAGTGCCAAGATCCAAATCTCGGACGACCTTTGCCGTGTCCCCCGGTCAACAGTATCCGGGTTTCTATTTACTGTACTCACGCCTTAAGAAGACCAGACAAGGCGGTCCTGAAGCCTAGTGGCTCAAAGACCTTCGATACAAAGGTAATAGTGTTAGAGTAGAATGCACATAATGCTTGGATAGGAAATCCGCAAAGTTTAGACAACAAGCTTTTAACCCATTACCCCTTTTCACCACTGTTCAACTTTACCCCTTTTCACTTGTAAGGCTTCAATTTTCTCTGCGTGGTCAAGGGGGACTTGAAATGAAGTGTTTCTTGAATCATTGAATGTCCTCTAGAATAGAATTGAGGACTGGTGTGTAGGCTGCTTCTTACACTGCTGAGGTGAATATTTTCGAACAATTCTTATATATACCCACACTTCAGTACCGTTCCTCTCCTTGGCTGGAAAGCAAGTATAACAGCACCCCTTTACACAGGCTCCTTCTCCACCATGCTTTTTCCATCTCCCAGCACCACCCCACCCATAGCTCCTTCTTCCCACATGGCTGCTCGCCTGGGGATATAATTCAAGATTTTGGAGGGTGATAGCAACCGGCAACGCCCGAGAAGGAGTGGAATGGTCAAGTGGCATTGGGGAATGTCCTGTATTACTCATGAACCCATGCTCGCCTAACAGAGATGTAAGGTAAGGCTGTTTTCTGGCTGGGATCAATCGATGGGTTCGATTCCATGCTGAGGACGCCGAACTCTTTTGCTCTTTTCCTTTTTCTCTCAGCAGACACATACCGAACAATAAAACATTTGTAGAAACCATCACCACCACCCCTATCTACCCAACATCATCAACACGCCTGACAATCATCAGTACACGCATATCAAAAAGCACCCACCACACACTTACCACCATCACCACACCTACCATCCACCACCAACACAACTAAACGCAATCACAACACACACCCTAAAGATAACAACACATCTAAAACCATGTATTAAACACCTCACAAAACTATAGTCTACCCTATAAACAAACGCTTATACCACTCCTTCACTCTACTGCAACATCGAATCCAAACTCTCCCCCAACTTCTCCTCAATCCCCACAATCCACCTCGCGTTCTCCCTCTCCACCCCCTCATCCTCATCATCCTGCAGCTCGCTAATCCTCGGCAGCATCTCCGCCAAACCTCTCAGCCACTCCTCCTCCAGCCTCTCCGTCAAGCCCTGCTGGCACTTGATTACCGCCAACCTCACCGCCACCGCCGGTGACTCGAGGTGCTTCAGCAAACTCGTGTTCAGCTCCTTCCTGTGCTCCTGCGAGTCCACCGCCGACGCCAGCTCCACCAGAGCAGGGATCAGTTCCTCAGTAGCGTCAAAATTCGCCGCGTGCAGGAACTGCTGGACCAAAACTGGGGCAACAGCATTGTAGTGAGAAGGAGCCTGCCAGAACCCATCCTGATCGTGCTTGAAGCATGTCGTCAGGGTGCGAACAACCCGCTTCCAGAGGAGCTTCTCGTTGGCATCGGCAAAGTTCGTGCCCGAGAGAATACTGCTGGCGCTGTCGACGATATACGAGGCGTAGTTTGTGATGATGGACTTGAGGCCCTCAAAAAAGGCGTCAAGGAAGGTGTACAGGCTCACCAAGCGCAAAGTCCGACCACTGACGTCGCTCTTGGGGAGGCCGGACCAGCCCCATTCGATGAGATTGGAAAAGACAGGGCGGAACACGGCGTCGTGGAGCTTGTAAATCATCTTGAGGGTGGTCTGGATGATGAGACTGTCGATCTCCTCGAGCTGAGCAACATCGAGCTCGGCCTTGAATTCGCCGATGGCGATCATTCTCCTGAGATCGAGCGTCTTTGTGAAGATGCCGGAGAGGATATTGATGTTCTTGGTAACGACTGAGCGAGCATGCTTGTCGAGCGCCAGTCCAAGAATCTCAAGATATTCAGTAATGGCAGCGAATCCAGAGTTGGCGGCAGTGGCCCAGTTGTTGTTCAGGGCGGTATAGAGGACCTTGGGGTCAACCAACTTGGCCAAGAGCTGCAGGCAGTGAGAGCGGTTGCGGGCAGACTCTTGGTCGAGCTCAGCAGCGGCTGAGGCGTTGGAGCAAGCCAAGAGTCTATCCAGGGAAGCACCCGAGATCATGTAGGGGATGTGCTGGGCCAACGCGGCCATGAATGCATACGAGGCGTTGTGCAGCTCGGTGTTGGGCTTATCGCCTGCCAAACTCTCCTCCAGGTATCCCAACGTCTTGGGAATAGCAACGGGAAGGACAGGCACAATGCCATCTTGGAGAACATCCACGAGCGAGGCCAAGCACAACAGCGCCATAAGCCGGAGAGCTTGAGACGACTGGCCCAGGCAGTGGTCCCCGGCGATGGTCTGAGCAGCAGCAGCCACAGCATCAAGGTCCTTCTTGCCGTACTTCTCGGAAATCTTGTCAACACATGTCACGGCCGTGTGCTTGTAGTTCATGTCGTCCGACTCCCGGATGACAGCTGTCAACTGGGGCAAGAATGCCAACAAGGCCTCACGCGACTTGGGATCGCCCGTACTCTCCTCGTCAACGCGAAGCTCCAGAGCTTGCAACACCTTGCGGCGCAGGCCAATATCCGGTCTCTCCAGCAACGAGTCCACGCTCTTGATGAACTCGGCAATGGACAGCAGGTTAAGCAGCTTGGCCAATGCATCACCGCAGCGACTGTAAAGGAGCTTCTTGGCCTTGAGGTTGCTGGCCATCGAGAGGATACCTTCCAGGAGTTTGGCATACGAGTCCCGAATCTTGACGGATTCCATGTCATCCCTCTCGGCCAAAGCCGTGATTTCCTGCTTGAGGCGGCTGTTGGAAAGAAGGTGAGGGAGAAGGGTAAGCTGTTTCAACGCGGTCTTATCTACGTCGGAACCATTGCCAATGAGACTGGTGGAGAGCGCAGGCTTGGACTTAAAGATGTCGTTGAACAGGTCCAAGAACTTGATCAGAGAGTGAAGCTGAATCTCCACAGAGAAGCAGCCCATAATGTATGATGTGAAGGAGAACATCTCATCCGTCGCCCCATATCTATCAACAAACATGGCCAGTACAGCAAACAGGAAGTCATCCGGTCCAAGGTTCTCAACAAGAGAAATAAAGATCTCCCGCTTCCGAGTAGGAGGAATATGCTCATAGGCTGTAACAAAGCTGGCCAAGAGGTCCTTGGTGCTGGCAACCAAATTCCGCCCCTTGCTACGGAAAGTGGAAATCAACGGAGGAATGACCTGCTGAACAGTCTTCTTGACAACGGACTGAGAATAGTTGTCAGCCTGTCTGAGCACCGAGCTGCCCATGAAGGTGAAGATTGGCATAACGCTCTGCAACACGACATCAGGAGCTGTGCGTGCCAGACTGGCAACAACCAGGAGAGCCTCGTTCGTGACCTGGGTGCTCGAAGAGTTCTGAACGCAGGCAGCCAAGACATCGCCATAGCCCACAGAAGCATCGATCGTCAAATCCTTGTTGTTGTCATACGCCGGAATCATGGCGCCGATGCTGCTGAGGACAAGTGTTTGCATGTATCCCAGCTCGGAGCCGACCAGCTTTCTAAGGTGATGGATGTCGGTTAAAGTTGTGAACAAGCTAGGGAGGAGCTCAGGGTGATTCTCGGGCTTGGAACCATGAACAAGTTCAAGCACAAAGTTCATCTTCTTGACAGCCCTGTGAACTTCTGGGCTGATGACGTTTGAGCTCACAGCCTGGCTTGCTGTGCTGGTACGTCTCCGTTTGTTAGCGGGAGCCTCGGTTGCCATCCTCGAGTCTTCGTATTGAAGAGAATCCACGAAAGCCAGGAGAATATCCGTGGTCAAGTCAACTTTTCTCAAAAGACCAGCAGCCTCCACAGGAGCAGCACCCTCGCCAGGGGTCTGTGACAAGTCGAGCATGACATTGGCAGTCGACAATTTGGCTTGAGACTTTATGGATGACCACATCTTGGTGATGCGCTCGAAAATAGCAACAACAAAAGTTGGTCTGGTTTGAGGATCCTTGACAAGCTGGAAAAGCAGCTCTAGTCCGTCATTGTGGCTTGGAACAACAGCCTCGACAGCTGCCTGATCAAGCGCCTTTTCATCCAGTGACTCCACAGCAGCACGCTCGGTGGCATCGGTGCTGGTCAGGGAAGCCCACGAACGAAGCATGTCAAGCAACAGATCGGTCCTGTATGTACCGGCGATGCTCTTGACCTTGTTTATAGCCTCGAGCAAACGGAGCTTGACAGTGAGCAATGGTGTTTCTGTGATGTGTGCGCAGAAATACTTGAAAATCGCCAGTCTCGTCTTCTTATCCCCCGCTTTGGAGTTCTCTAGCGCGCTAGAAATGATAATAGCGACCTGGTCTTCGTGGGTGACGGCTTCTTCCAAGGATGGAAGGAGGATGGAATCAAGAAGACACTTGGAAGCGGCAGAGTCCATGGCATTAGAGAAGCCACTCGCACCATATAGGTCCTTCGAGCCCCAAACAGCCTTTGTAGAATCCTTGAGAGTGACTTTGAGAACTGCAATCAGATCTGCCGCAGCACGACGGACTTTCTTTGAGGGATCAGCCAAGGCCACAGCGGCGTAGAGAGTAATGGCCTGCAAGTCGGTATCTGCGGACTCGCTCTCCTTGACGCGGTTTTTTACCCGTTCCAAAGCCACGACCTTGGCCAATGTTGGGTACGGGCCACACCAAACCCGCATATAGAAGCTGAAGTAGAAGGTATTGCCCAGAGCCTGGTCACGGCTGAGGACAGGGGCAGCATCAAATCTATCCAGGTCTGCTTGCTCGATCGCAGCAGACAGAAAGACTGCGCAAAGGTCGCTGAACAAGCCAGATTCCTGACTAAGACATGAAGTTTTCGATGGCTGCAGCTTTTCAATCTGCTGAATCGTCGAGTCCAAGCTCGGTCTTTCTTCAACCGCCTCGGCCTCCACGCCCTCCATCATGTCATCTGACCCTTCAGTGATTGCCAACTTCGGGCGTATAGCTGCCCCAAGCTTGAGCTCAAGCTCCTCGATATTGAAATCGACTTCTTCGACGGCCGCTCGGATCGCATCACCATTCTTGTCTTTGAGCTGTGCAAGGCTCACGAGAGTCGACGCCAATTCCTTGCGAATAACTCCTTCTGGGTCGACCTCGTCGTTAAGCTTGTGGGCTGCCAGAAGCAATGACTTGTAAACGACCTTGACCTGCATCTGGTCGAGAAAGTCGCCTACAATGATGGACTTGACTTCGTGAAGGGCCCGGAGATTACCCTTCTTTGACAACCTATCAACGAAAGCCAGCGCCGTCCCATTTGCCAACTTGCGCACACATTGCGTTTCGTTGACCACCTTAAACCTGCCCACAAGATCGTCGACCTTGAGAAGGGCCTTGGCAACGCGCGACGTTACAGGCTTTGCGGCGCGGCCGTACGCAAGGCAAGCCAACGTGAGGAGACCTTGATCCACTGTCTTGGTTTGCCACCCAGTCACAAGCTGATCCATAAAAGCGACGAGGGCAGCATCGTTGAGACGACCCTTTCTGGCTAGAACAAGAACGGGCATGTAACTGGAAATCTGAATCTCCGGGCTCTGCCTCATCATCATCGCTCTGCTCAACGCGGGAGTGACTTGCTGCAAAAGTTTTTGGGTGTTCTCCAGCTGGATAGCCTTGTTTCCGGACCGCCCCTTGTCGATCATGGCGTTTACCGATTGTGTCATGACGCTGAACCAAAGCATGTTGATGGCATGATAATCGTGCTTCTTCTCGCCCAACTCGAGCATGTACTCGGAAATGGTAGACAGCAGCTCGCGGTGGTTTGTTGCTTGCGTAACGATAACCTCGATCGGCGGGTTCGACAGAGACCGAATATAGGGATCCAAGAATCTGTACTCGTGGGGGAGGTTGCTGGGCAGAATCGAAAGCAATGTGACGAACACTGGGATAGCGTGAAATGGGAGGAAGCAGGTGATTAGTGTGCGGGTGTTGAATTCATGAACCCTGTCACAAATCGTCAGCTCCTGATTATAGATAGTATGGCGACAGGCAAAACGCACCGGAATCTCCGAATTAGCCACTCAATGGCTTTGACGGCGGGCATCAGCTGTAGCCGGGCACCCGCAAGGTGAAGAAATGAGTCCACGCGCTTGTCCAATACTGCATTCTCCTCGGCCGTCATCTGCGTCCGGTCGGCCTGCTGGCTTTGTTCGCTGAACAAGTGAGCCGCAAAGGGCCTGAAGCGGCTGTCTATCGTACATAGCTCGTCGAAGCCTTCTCGGCATACTGTATAGATCTCGGCATACGTCTGGCCAGCGGCGGCCTGGGGCTGCCAAATCAAGGATTTTGAATGCGCGGCTTTGGCGAGCTTGCCATTCAAAATGGCCTTCGTATTGGCCTGAACGGCCTTAAGCTGTTCCTGAAGGGAAGACATATTATCCTCATACACATATATTTTCCGAGTGAAGGCGTATTAATTGTCCGTAGTAGGCCTGTAGCCTATCCGTAGTGGGCGTGCAATTGCGAATTGAAAGCGTCTCGTTTGTCGTGGCAGACCTGCAGTTGTGAATTGGGTGGTGTGCCTATTCTGAAGGGAGGGGTACAGGATCGAGTTGAAAGTCTGTTGCACCGCGTCTTCCAAGAGAAGAACAGACGGAGGAGACTTTTTTTCCCCTGTGATTAGCGATCGCCTTGTTCGGTTATGGCGTTGCTTCCGTCCCAGCCAGACTTTCACTTTTTGTTTGCGACAATCGAGAGTTGAACTCTAGAAATTTTGGGAAGTGGGGCCGATAAGCTAGCTCGAGCCAATTGGCCGTCACCGATAAGCCTAGCTCTGGTGGGATGCGGCAGCTCGTCCATCAGGGTCCAGAAAAAAATTCCAGGCTTGGGGGAATTGCGATCCCAGCCATTGTCCAACAAAACACATCAACCCCCAGTCTACATTTGCGCGAATGGCCGAACCGTTAACTTTGCGTCCCTCCAAAAGGAGAAGAGTTTCTCCTTCTCGGGAAGCCGCCGACGGATCGAACGGAAACGACACCAAAATTCAGAAGCAGTTCTTCAAAACCGCCGCCAATTGGAATCTCGAACAAAGCTACGAAGAGCGGTCTCGGAAAGGCAAGAAGAAGGATGCAAGAAAGGCAGCTGCCGAGGGTGGGAGGCTTCCTGCCAGGACTGCCGGAGGAGCCTGGGCTGTGAAGGAGGACGATGCCGCCTCAGTGGCGAGCGACAGCGAGTGGCTTGAAGGCGAAGACAAGGACGATGCGGAACCCGAAGAAGCAGAGGAAGCTGCCATCGAGGAGCCCCAGATCCCTGAAAAGGAGCAAATCCGGCGTGCCCAGGAGGAACTTGCCAAGGTTGCGACACAATTGAACGAAGACCCTGAGGAATACCCTGGTGCATTCAAGGCTATGTCTAGGATTGGCGACTCCCAGATCATGGCCATCAAAAAGATCTGCATGGTCACGCAGATGACAGTCTACAAAGATGTCATCCCAGGCTATCGGATACGGCCTTCCACCGAGGAGGCTGGCGAGAAGCTGTCGAAGGAGGTCAGGAGGCTGCGAACATACGAGCAGGCGTTGGTGACGGGTTATCAAGGGTATATCAAGAAGCTTGCACATTTCGCTGCTTCGCCATCGGCCGATACTAGCAAGCGCGGCCAGCCTATTTCCAGCATTGCAATCACCTGTGCTTGCACCCTGGTCAACTCAGTACCACATTTCAACTTTCGGGGCGAACTGCTGAGGATATTGGTCAAGAAGCTAAGCACTCGCAAGGTTGATTCTGACTTTGTCAAATGCAGAGAGGCCCTCGAGACTCTGTTCAGGGAAGACGAGGAAGGGAACGCATCTATGGAAGCGGTCTCCCTGCTCAGTAAGATGATGAAGGCCAAGGAATATCGTGTTGACGAAAGTGTGCTCAACACCTTCCTTCACCTCCGTCTCCTTGGCGAGTTTGCTGGCAAGGCCTCTCAAGACAGGACCGAACGTCCCAGTGATGGGTTCAATGGGAAGAAGCTCAGACAGAAGAAGCAGTTCCGGACAAAGCGGGAACGCAAACTCATGAAGGAACAAAAGGAAGCTGAAAAGGTCATGGCTCATGCAGATGCCGCGGTCAGTCATGAGGAAAGGGAGAAGATGCAATCGGAAACATTGAAGATGGTTTTCGCAACCTATTTCCGGGTTTTGAAGGAACGAGTACCGCATCTTATGGGAGCTGTCCTCGAGGGCTTGGCCCAGTATGCTCATCTCATCAACCAGGACTTCTTTGGTGATCTCCTTGAAGCCTTGAAGCAACTCATCCGTTACAGCGAGATGCCCGAGGAAGACGACGAGGATCAACCCATGGCGGATGAAGACGACGAGGAAGACGTTGTTCGGGACACCAACAGAGAATCTCTCCTGTGCACCGTCACGGCATTTGCTCTCCTTGAGGGCCAAGATGCTCACAATGCTCGCACAGACCTGCACCTCGACCTTTCCCACTTTATCACACATCTCTACCGTGGCCTCCTCCCCCTCTCAGTCAATCCTGATCTTGAGCTCGGCGCCAAGTCCCTACACCTTTCGGATCCGAGCGATGACTCGGGAGGCAGTACTCGCAGAGACAGCAAGATCAACGTGCAAACAACCACAGTCCTGCTCATGCGCTGCCTGAGTGGTGTGCTCCTACCGCCCTGGAACATTAGGTCCGTACCGCCTCTTCGTCTGGCAGCTTTCACCAAGCAGCTCATGTCGGTGGCCCTGCAGCTGCCCGAGAAGTCATGTCAGGCGATGCTGGGACTTTTGGGCGAGGTGGTACACACACACGGCAGGAAGGTCAATGCGCTATGGAATACCGAAGAGAGAAAGATGGATGGGACATTCAAGCCTCTGGCTGAGACGGTGGAGGGAAGCAACCCATTTGCCACAACCATTTGGGAGGGCGAACTCCTGAAGAAGCATTATTGCCCCAAGGTTAGGGAGGAGCTTAAGGCGATGGAGAAGGAGCTCAAGAATCTGTAATCATCCACCGGGCGGTAGATAAAGTTTTAATAGCTGTTGAAGTTTTAGTGTCAGCGTCAAAAATGAAGTATTGGGAAGATTAGCTTCTGCTGATTTTTACTCTTATATGATCTTTACTGCTTTTTATTCCATTCAACACACTCTTTCAGCGTAACACCACTCCCGCCGAAGCAATCCAGGGCACTGCCAATCGTCAGGTCGACTTTACCGTTGCTCAGCTTCTTCACCATTTCCAAATCATCCAGATTTCGGCCACCGCCTGCATATGTGACAGGAATGCTGCACCACTTGGCCAGGCGTTGTACCAACTTTTCGTCAATTCCACGCTGCAGCCCCTCATTATCAGCAGCATGGATGAGGAACTCGGAGCAATATGGCTCGAGCTGTTTGATAGATGCTGTTCTCACTCGTCAGTCAAGGAGACTTTCATATAAACCAACGCACACTTCGGAACTAATAAAGACATACCCTCACAAACCTCCATATCCGTAATCGTCTGCCACTTGTCCATCGCCACAAACCACCTGTCCTCCCCCTTCCTCCTGCACGACAAATCAATCACGAGCTTCTCCTTATCCCCACCCAGCGCAGCCAGGACCTTATCCAGTCTCTCCTGAGAAAACGTCCCGTTGGGGAACAGATAGGAGGTGATGATCACCTTTGACGCTCCGTAGTCTATCCACTCCTGTGCGTTTGTCTCGTTGATACCGCCCCCTACTTGGAGGTGACCGGGCCAGGCAGCTAGGGATTCAATGGCTGCCTCTCTGTTACCCGGGCCGAGCATGATAACGTGAGCGCCGTAGAGGTCATTTTCTTTGTAGAGCTTGGAGAAGTAGGAAGGGGGGTGGGGGGAGATAAAGTTGGTCTGGAGGGAGGAGGTTTTGGAGTCGAGGGTGCCGCCGACGATTTGCTTGACTTGGCCGGAGTGGAGGTCTATGCAGGGGCGGAAACGGGTCATTTTGGTTGGAATGGAAGGGGAGTGGTGGTGAGAAAAATAGGGGGTGAAAAAGGGGGTGGTATACTGAGTGACGTTTTGGCGGGGTAGCTTTTAGTTGTGAGTTTGAGTGAGTGATTGAGCGATTGTCGGAGGGGTGGGTGATTACGTGGTATTTCATCCCAGGTGGAGAGGCGGATGTGTAATTTACGCAGAAGATACACAAATCCGTAACAGATAAGATAGGGGAAGCCGTCGAGGTTCTGCGACCGCAAAGCGCTCAAAATTTTTGGCCAGAGCTCCCATCCCACCTTGCAATTCACCGCTAAACAGTCGCAAAAATTACCACCGATACACAACACGAATCTGAGTCGCAAAATGACCAGCGCACTTGGAAAACGAAAGGCGCCGCCTGTCGAGGAGGACGTGGTGGACGCGCAAGAAGCCCTCAGACGGCACTTTGAGGCGCGATTCAAGATGCCCGCTGGCATTGCCCCATGCGCCGCTCCATCGTCAAAGAAGCAGGCTCGCGGTGAAGATGAAGACAACGAAGAGGACGAAGACGACAGCGACTTTGACAGCGACGAATCCAACGCCGAATCTTGGGATGGTGTCTCTAGCGAAGAGGAAGAGGGAGACGGTACGTCGACCTTTAGCAATTGCACTTCGCAAAAACACCAAAATTAACGAGAGGCTTAGACTCGGGAGAAGAATCCCACGTCGTCGAAGTGGTAGACCACACGAAATCCTCGTCGACCTCAATAACCTCCATCATGAGCAAAAAAGAACTCAAAGCCTACCTCGTATGTCCTTTTGCCTTCCAGAAACTGGCAATTTACACAGTCATACTAATCAATGAGGAACATAGTCCTCCCGCCCACCCAGCCACACATCAGCGGCACAGTCCGACAGCACCAGCCCAAAAAAGAAGAAAGCAGACGAGTCCCAAGCCGAAGACAGCGCCGCCTTTCTAGCGAATGATCTCGCCCTCCAGCGCCTCATCGCCGAGTCCCACATCCTCTCCGCCGCCGGCGGTAACTCGTCCCACTGGCAGTCCAGCGCCGCCGCAGGTACCGCCACCAACACGCGCGCCTTCGCCGCCGGCCGCACCGCGAAGAAAACTACCGACCTGAGATTCCAGGCGCTGGGGGCCAAGGACAGTATTTTGGCTCAGTCGAAGATGCCCATGTCGATGCGGAAGGGGATTGTGAGCCACAACACGGCGAAGGAAGCCAAGAGGAGGAGGGAGGCGAAGGAGAACGGGATTATCCTGGAGAGGGAGGTCAAGAAGAGCAAACCGTCGCGGAGCAAGAAGTCTGGCGGCGGTGGTGGTGGAAGAGGGGAGCCGCGGGAAGTGGGAGCACCGGGAGTAGGGAGGATGAGAGGCGCAACGCTGAGGATCAGTGCAAGGGAGGCAGAGGTGCTGAACAGGCCCGGTCCTGCGAGGAGAGGTGGACGGGGTGGGAGAGGTGGGAGAAGGTAATGATGTCTCCCAGTTCATTCACTCCAAATGATTCCGAATTGGGGAGCCTAGTAAAGCCGATGGACCTCAACCTTGACCAAACACTGCACCTCAACGGCGAAATAACCCAATCCTTTTGACTCCTCTCAACATCCTCCCCCCGCAAGGGGATACTACCCTGGCCGAGGCCTTAACTGAGATAAGCATGCACTATGGCGGCACCCTCGACCTCTTCTCAGATCTGCTTTGTCTTTTTTGAAACAAAGATTCACGCACTCCCCCCCCCCCCCTACGACACCCCCCTGGCCAACTTGTTTCAAAAACAAATCTGCACTCGGGCCACGGGGATTTTTATCTATACTCGTACAAGAGGTTCAACATTCCAATTCTGAGCTCCGACCCCCTACCCAGCACGGCATTTGTTGAAAGAGAGGGAAATACGATGCGGCCCGGCTAAGATTCAGACAAGGCTCGGGTTTGGTTTTACGCTGGGGGCGGTTGAGGAAAAGGAATCCGAAGAGTATCTTGGGCACGGCAGCAAGAAAAGAAGGCCTGGACGGGGGTTATGGAATTCAGATTGGGGAATATCCCCCCAGTTTGGACGGCATAGGCTTGACAGAGGATGATGGGGTTGTCGTGCAGGACGATGTTACAGCAACCATATCCACGACCCAAGGCCCTAAAGATGAGGTCAACAACAGGCACGGGGATTCTAGAACTTTTTCTTTCCGATGGGGGGGGTTCCTGTCTTTTGCTGTGCCCCCCTTTCCCTTTTCTAGCGGCCGCCAGATGGTACAGCCCGGACGGGTCAGGTATAAGCTCTTGAGGTCAAGTTATCAGGTTAACGGGACCGCTTACCTACTGTGCCTATGAGACCAGCGGGCAGGCCCAGGATCTTGGTCTTGTGGGTATGAACACTGGGTCAACAAACATGACGGGAAATGGGGTCGTGGTTATCGGTCATCTCAAGATATGCGTGCGTTTATGCCGTCGGTAGTTGTACGGGTTGGTAATGTAGATCATTCTTGGGTCTGATAGATGGTCGGGTCATGATGCTGGCACGGCCTATAGAGCAGGCCGCCGAGAGATCTTATCAATGCAAGATGGGCTTGTTAAAACATGGATGCTCTTGTTTGGCTTTCGAAGGGAAGGCCAATTGATACTCCCAGTTGGTGACTCAATAATATGTGTGCTTTTGGTTACCTATGTTGTGAGATGTTGCACTTTTGTGATGTGTGCTCGGAGATCTAGTGCTTCGTTGCGCCCTTTTGGAAAGTACACAATCTTGGTGACATCTAAAGTTGTTGTGGAAAAGCCCGCATGTTGTACGAATAACCAGCTATTAACCGTTCACCAAATCAAACCAATAGGCACAAAAATGGTTTACTCAAAATCATTTCGGTTCAATTCAACTGTCATCTCGGTCTCTCTTTGGCTCTCCGCCTGACTCTCTTCTGGTATCTTCCAACTCCAATTCCTCACCAAAAACCGCTCCGCCCAAATCCAAACCAACCCACAAAAGCAAAGTAAATTGAAAAGGAAGGGGGAAAACAGACAGACAGCCAAAACAAATCTCTTCCAATATATATACATCAAAATGTTTGTGTGTGTGTAACTTGTTTTGTGCCTTCCATTGTTTCCTTCCTCCTTGATCCTTCCAAAACCCACCCACATCTCTCTATTTCGTGAATGCATCACAGTCGATTGCAATCATCAATGTGTGAAAGGTTTTAACAAAAAAAAAGATGTAAACAAAAAAAAAATTGAGTAAGATAAAGCCACCACTCTTTTTCGGTGTCCAAGAAAATTCTCCTTTGCAAAGATAAAAAGAAAAATGCCAAGGTGGTGTAAATGGGCTCCAACAAAAAGTGTGGATACGAAGATGTCGAAAAGAAGAAAAAAAGCCCGCCAGTCCAAAAGATCCATCATGCGCTTCTGCCAAAAAAAAGTCTTCCAGATACTCCTAATACAGTCCTGTCCCTTATGTTTTATACAGCACTATCCCACACAGTCCACGTCACTACATCCAGACATTTACATCATACCACCGGCGTTGATGGCCTGAGGGTGGCTTATCGTCATGGGCATGCTGAGCGTCTGGAGGCTGTTGTATTGTTGTGGCGCTTGGTGCATATTGGACCTGTTCGATGGTGGCATGGCATTCTGGTTCTGGTGATTGTGAATAGCAGAGTCCAGGGAACCGGCAACGTAGCCGTTCTCCGAGGTTGGCGAAGCGTCGTCCAGAGATTCGAGTTGATCCTCGCCAGAGTACTGCTCCTCCTCCTCGCCAGACAAGCTGAAATTGCCATCAACACCATCACCACGATCATGAGTGCGCTTGTGCCTGGAGAGAGACAGCTTGTTAGTCCATGTTTTGAAATCCCCTTGAAGAGTTTGGTCGGCGTGGAGGCTTGTGCTGTGATATGTGTCTTTCGGCCATCTCTCCATGTATTGGTATGCCACTTGCACAACTTGCTACCACTCTTCCTACTTGTCCACTGACAAAGGAAAAAATACATGAAGGAAAGGATGGGGGCATACTGTGCTAGGTTGTCTGATCTGGAGAATGCTTTGCTGCAATAAGGGCAGATGTAGGGTCTTTCTTGTGTGTGGGTTCTCACGTGTCTGGAAGGTTTTGTTTGGTTAGATAATGCGACGGGAGGTTTTGCATGCTGACATGTTTAAAAAAAAACACTGTCTTACCGTTTGAGGTGCTCTAATCTCTTGAAGAGACGACCACATGTGGGAATGGGGCAGGAGTGAGACTTCTGAGGATAGGGGCCCAGTTCCATAACTGTGGCAGAGCGGGCTCTGCGTACTACACCGGGAGCTCCTTGCATCATTGGCCTTTCGTTCAAAGGGCCAAGTTCATCGCCGTTGAGTGGCGAAAAATCTTGCTGGAGGTTGACGGGGTTGAGCGCAGGGCTGCCCTCGACCGTCGACAATGGAGTACCATGACGAGACATTTCGAGCATTTCTCTGTGGTGTTGGCTGTTGAGAGAGATGGCGGAGTTGCTGTAGGTCAAGCCTGGTGGCGAGTTGTCCGCAGACTCATCGCCCTCGGCAACGGGACCGACGGACGCAGAGACCGATCTCCGCAGATCCGAAGGACGGTGAGCAGCGGTCGCTGTCGCAATCGCAGCAGTGGTGGCCGACAAAGATGGTGGGATGGATGACCGCCTTCTTCTCTGCTTGTATGTCGGCGATCCTTCGATCACAGAGAAGCTGTTGTTGGCAGCATACGGGCGAGAGAACGATGGGCCAGCTAGGTTTGATGGTGGGAGCTGAATCATGCCGTTGAGACCAACGTTCATGTGATCGGGGATGGCGCTGTAGAGACCGGTCTCCTCGTTGGCAATGTACGCGGGCTCGTTGGGAATACCGAGAGCCTGTTGAGGAGGAGTCAAGGGCTCGAATGAGATACCCCTTTGGCTGTAATCCTCAAAATGAGAAGACACAAACGAGGGCGCGGGAGAGTACTCCAAGCCGTAGGCGGGCATCGAAGCGTGTCGTTGGTGGCTCTGGGCAATCGGAACTCCATTCTGGTTGTACTGAGCACGGGGATACTCAGGTTCGCGCTTGATCATTGGCTGAGGGGGCATCGAGGGCGCCATCGTCATCGCTCCGTACGGGACCATGGCGTCCATCCCATCCGCTAAAGGGGCCATCGACTGAGGGATCATTTGTGGTGGTGGCATCGAGTCGATCGCCCGCATTACCGGCGAGGTGGACTGAGACTGAGAAAAAGAAACCTGCTGCGCGTTGAAAGACGATGAGTTGGCCTGCTGAGCCTTGGTAAGCTGCTCATAGAGCGACTGCGACGAGTCGTACTGGAATGAGAGCGCGGGCTCGCTGACAGCGACGGTGGTAGCTTCCTGGCCCATCTTTTCCCTCTTGAGGTCTCTTTCGAGAGCGTCGAGGAAAAGTCTGTCATGGGGAACACTGTACCAGTAAAAGACCTTTTGCTTCTTTTGTGTCCTGATGCAATTGTTCTTGTAAAGGAAGTCCAAGAAGGGGCTCTTGGGCTCCTCGAGCGAGGCATCGGTTCCCGACTTGAGATTTCGCAGATCCGAGAAGATGCCTTCCTCAAACTTCTTGGAGTTCTTTACCGGACGACCGAAGGCCTGAAAGCGGAACGAGAGACACCTTACGATATCGGTGCCGGAGATGTGGAAAAGATTGTTCCAGAGAACGCAGGAAACGTATTCGCCTGTTGGGAGAAGAAAGCGGCGAATGTACTGGTCGGCTTGCCAGTCAACTGGCGCAGAAATAAGAAAGTATTTTACTACAGACTGGGTTAGTATTTGTGGCGCGATAGATGCGCTGATCCGGGATCACCACTCACGGTTATCAACTTGCTGCAGAGCTACCTGAGCATCGTGTGGGAGGGCTTGCTGGGCTTCCGAGCTCAGCATGAACGTCTCAGGCTTTTGTGGTGCGGGCATGGCCGCGTTTTGCTGTGAATACATTTTTGGTGGGAAGCCGGTCGACTATAACAACACAGTTGCTTTGTGACCAGGGGGTGCCCAGGTGAAGAAGGGGGGGAAATGATACCGGTTGGCCGTCGGCGCGATAGTATATGCGTGTGATGATGTGGGCGCAGGTCGGAGTCAGGCGCTGCCTGAGAGGTGCGATGCGTCGATGTTTTTAAAGATGTGATGGTTCCCGAGGCCAGCCCGTGACATAGGAAATTCTACACGATAATTCCAACCCAGTTGCCTCGTGGTTGCTGTTCGCTGTTCAAGATGCCGTGCGCTGCTGGGCCTAAGCGGAAGGACAGCGGCGAGGAAACAATGGGTGAATGGGATTAAAGCTGTTGTTGTTTGACGAAACGAAACCAATCAAAAGATCCCCAAGAATCGGCGGCTGTTGGGGTACGCGATGATGGACGGGGGCTGCGACGCGGAGTGTCTGATGTCCGGCGGCGGCAGGTCGATTACCTCTGGGGTCTCGAAGGGAATCAGACGGCGAGCGACGTGTAGTTGTGATAGTAGTTAGACAAGTCTGGTAGGACTAGCAAGTTCGTAGCAGTAAGTCTAGTACACGTCGTAACGACTGGGAAAGGGAAAAAGGAACCTCCCGCGGTACTGTCCAGAGAAGGGAAAAGAAAGGGAGGATGTGGAAAAAAAGAGTCTTGGAAAAAAGATCGCGAGAGAGGGCCGGAGGGAGGGGAGCGGGCGACCCTGGGGGTTTAATCACTTTGCTCGCTTGGGGCCCAGTGCAGTGCCTGCCAATCGGTGCGTGGGCTCGCAGGCAAGGGTGAGAAAAAGGGTGCTAAAATGCGCAGTGTGGTACGGGCCCCAAGTGCCAATGGCAAGCAGCTGCAGTAGCGGGGCCCCAGGTGGACTCTACGAAATGGGAGCGAGCAGGGCAGGTGGGATCTCTCCCTGCCCTGGTCTGGTACCGGTAGGGTGTACGCAGGGGTCTCTCGTTGAAGACGATGGACAGAAGTGGAAGTGGGAGAGATATCCACCACCACCACCACCACCAGAAGGTCAAGGCCAACATGGAAGCAAGAGCTGGTGGGATGGAAGAGGCGGGTGTCGGTGGGAGAGGCGGGGAGGCGTGGTCCTAGTGATGACCGAGATGCAGCACAGCGGAACAACGCGCATTCAGCAAGGAAAAGGTGGGCGACTCGAGGGCTCGTGTGTTGATAGGCTGCCCCTTGCTGGAAAATCGGGTCTTCACTGGGAAGCCCATGCCTTGCAAGCTCAGGGCCATCTGCCTGCGCTCTGCTGTCAGCTCGCCGCGCCCCCGACCTTCCTGACTCCGGCCGAGATGCAGTCTTTCAGCAGGTCTTCAAGTTTGGTAGTCCGTGTGACGATTTGTCCCTTTTCTTGATTGTTGATGGGATCCGAAGCCCGGCTCGAGAGTTGTCAACCAGCGTGCTCGACTGCAACTACGGAGCCCACTAACCAATCATAGTCTCCTAGGCCGCCAGCCGCTCATCGGCTGCTCCAACTGGTATTGTTAATCGCTGCTGGTGTTCCTTTTAGTCCTGTCGTCTTCATAAGCGCACGACCGGGGCCAAGCCACACTGGTGCAGGACTGGGAAATGATGCTGGTGGCGTGAGCGCAGTCTTCAAGACTTCAACTCGGCATGGCAGTCCATGCAGCATCATTTGGGCTGCTTGGATGAGAGCATTAGGAAGGCGAGGCCAGGCGGCGTGCTGTCATTCTGGGCTCAAAGTGGCAACCAGCCTCACGGCATATCGACGGATGATACGTACATATTTTTGGCAGGTAAGGTAAGCTCTCTTTTCTCCTCTTTTCTCTTGTCCCTTCTCGGAATGCCTTGAATGGCAGTAGAAGAACCCCGCTGTTGACTGTACTTCCAACTCGCCATCCCACCTTTACTTTGTGATAACAAGTTGACCCGTTATTATGGATCTATTAACACTGCAATTGGGCATTGAGCAGCTGCTGTCTTGATCTCTTGTGGCGCCCGATCTGTTGGATCTCGGGCCAATCCTTTGTCGCCATGGATTTCCTTGTGTTCCTCCAGAGCAAGAAGCACTGGCCATCATCAGCTGCGGGATGCGGGATATGCAGATGGTGGAAGCGCGAAAAAGAGAACCGAGGCGGTCTTGTCAGCGGGCCTTGAGTCGCTCGCCCATCTGGACCTAGCCCGGCCCTCAAATTGCTGTTCATAAAAATACCCAGCTAATTACGATGCTACCCAGCCCGCCCACGACATGGGCTGCTCGGTATTATTCCGACGACTGTCGACAGTCAACGCTCAGACGGCAAAGGCGGCGAGGGAAATGGGAAGCGTGATGAATGCAGACTTGACCTTGTTTAACCCCGTCTTTTTCGATATGTGTCGATATCCGTTGCTGATGATGGAAATATCTGGAAGCGGAAGGTGTACAGTAAAGTGGTGGGGTGCAAGTGGTAACAGTCATCATTTCTGTGGCGTTTGTGAGAGTTCAACCAAAGCTTGAATCATAATCAGTTGTATCTGAATCGTCCTCTCTCAGCAATCAATCCACAACAGGAACGCCTCACATCGACATTGTTATCTTTGTTTCGCTTGCCAGCAGCTCTGATATCACCAATCTTTGCAGAATGGCTACACACCACTGCGTTTTCCTCAACCTAATAAGACAGAGACCTGATACTGATGAGCCTCTGGCTCCGGCTCCCAACAAAGTCGCATTGGCATCAACGCCTTCGGATCTATCCACCAGCGCCTGATGGAGTTACGCACCGAAAAGGAGGGGCCGGTGTGACGGAGCACCTTCTTTCCAGATTCGCTTTTCGGCCCCGATGATATTGAACACTCGGTTGTGGCAACTGGAATGCTCGTCATGATCATGACCTTTCAGGTTCACCAGCTCGACGCCGCCCGCCTCGCCGCCAAGACAAGTCAGTGTTTAGATATCCATATCGTCAACCTCGTCGATGGCCCAGCTCGCTGTTTTACGGATATGCTCTGCAGGACCAGCTCCGCGATATCAACCCCAACTGGAAAGTGGTTTACGAATTCGTGCCGCAGACGGACGCGTTGCCCCCTGGTTCTGCAGGAGGGGCAGAGGGGCAGTGCCCAGCCACAGTCTTTGAATCCTACCTGGTCACTTCTGAAACATGCTTCAGAAATAGCTCACAGTCACCGTGCAGGGGTCCTCTGCTTGGCACCAGTCCGTTTTCCTCTGCTCCCAACGCTTGACGGTGCATCGCTAGCAGCTGGCAAACGCCCTTCTTCCACTTGTTGACTGCCGCTGGCGGTCGATATTCGACTCACCCCCCCCCCCCACACACACACACCTCGGATATTCAGAACATCACCACACACATCCTCAATAGCCGTCAGCCTCAGTCTTCTAGCCATCCAGCGCTCTACGAAAATTGCAAACGCACCTTGCCGAACACGGGACTCCTTGGTGAAAGATGGAGGGCTCGGCCGTGCTCCGGCAAGTTGTTGCGGGAAGCCCAACCATCCCATATCGTTGCTGAGTGTACGAATACAGACACAGCATCAGTGCCGGAGCTGTCAGCCTGTGTGGTGCCTTCTTTTGACCACACCAAACGACCAATCCGTAGCGGGGTCGATAATCGGCATGACAATGGCATGCCAGCGATCGATATTCCGAACTCTCAAGTAACATGGTCTAGAGGCGCCTCACCGAGCTCGGCTTGCACCTTCCTTCATCCTTCCCGGCAGTCCTTGTTTCGATCGAGACCCGCTGTTAATCCCTGATTCTCTGGGAATCGCCAAGTACGATGCTGGCGGTTCGGTCGGCCGCTCTTGGAAAACGCATCCAAACTGGAAGGCTGGATCACTGATACCAATGTATCGTGCAATGGGAGGTGACATTCGCCATGGTAAAATGTGGGGGAACAATATACGTCGTGCCTCTACACAACACTAAAAAGGAGTGGTGGGATGGACTGGTCCGCTTGATCACCATGACCGGCATATTCTGAAACAAGAAGCTAGATGTGTCAAGAGCTTCTATTCAACGGCACAGCTCACAACTGTCTGTTGGTACGCACGTATCGCTGCCCAGGGCAGGTGAGCCTATACAGCTTGGCTGACTGATATCGCTTTGACAGCAACTGCCTCTGTTGATAGCTGTGCTTTGCGGGCACAGGCATGGCTGAGTCTACCAGACGCACTTACACCGAGCAGTGTCACCAACAGAAAACCTAGTCATCTTCAAGACGTTCAGCTTGGGGACATTGGTTTCTAGTGAAGGGCTCTTGACCGCTTTTCTTACGGCCACCAGGACTCGATCATCATACCAGGCATGGAGTTTGCCCGGTGTTTAAACACGTAGCGGCGTTTGAGGGCAAGACAAACCGATCAGCAATCATAACATAGCTAGCATAACTAACCTTCAACCACGTTGCCTTCACGTAGCACATCATCCAGCAACCATACAAGCACGATTCCACGCCCAAGTTAGGCTTGACAACGCCCAGGTCCGACACTGGCCATCCAAAAAGCTGGGAAGATGTTTACAGCCTTTGTTGAACCACCACACTGCTTTGTTGAAGTTGTGTAGCCGTCACCGTGGCGCATAGGTTTCTGAGAACCATGGGCCAGGGGGTTAGACGTCCGCAAAGCCCGCCAATCATCTCTCTGGCCCCCGTCCAGTTTCTCTTTCCTGGACTTGTTCTCACCAAGTAAACAGACGACAGAAACAGCTCGTATCTTCCTGCACACAAGTGTAACAGAGGCTTGCTACTTCCGTCCGTAGGCGGACGAACTGTCGAGCGGGCTCAGAGTGGAACTGGACAGGTGAAGCTTGACAGCACAAGAAGACTTCCACTTGTATCTTCTGTCCCACACAGCAACTTTCTCTCTGGTCCCTTCACAGCATGGTGGATGTGCAGGTTGGCGATGGGCACAGCACAGCTCTCTGCGGGGTTAGGGCTGGGCATGCTGGGATTGCCAAGACCATGTCACCAAGGAAACCCCAAGAAAACGGGTAGCCTCCCGCATCTCTTGTGTTTTAGAATCTTCTTACACAAAAGTGAGTGGAAAGAAAGGAAAAAAAGAAACAGGCTAAGCTTCTGCTACCTACCTACCTTAGCGGCTTGCCGGTGCTAGCAAAGCTAGCAAGTCGTCCGGCACCAACCGATCACACCACCAGATCAAGCATAAACAACGGTCATGCCTACAGCACACAGCACATCAACTTCAAGCATTGTCATCCAGCCAGCTGGCAAGAAGGCGCTGATTAGCCAGGTGTGAGCGGTTGGAGCATCCGCGCTTCGCCCAGGCGGCTTTGCTCTTCCCCCGCGCTGATCGACCGAGAGCTCCTCAGGCCTCTGATTGGCCCCCTCAGAATGACGGGAACTCCCTCTGCAATCATGTCCAGTGGTTGGAAATTCTCCGGTTCGACTTTTGTCCTTTTGTCGTCCTCTTCCCGCCACCGGTGTGGGTGCCGCTGTGCCTGGCCTGGCTGACCTGCTTGATCGAATCGACCTTCTTGTTCGCAGTGGCCAAGAATAGCAAGGTCAACAAAAGTGGCCGCAGACAGCTGTGGCCCATAACACAGCACATCACCCACTCACATCCGCTCACCCACATTCTTCTACCTATCATAATTGTTCAGATCCCGCCGTTCAGTCCTTACACAAAAGAAAACCGGGACTGGGGGCTGCCCTCCCGCTGCGATGGAAAGGTCGTACAAAACATCGGGTTTGGCTGGCACTGGCTGACTGGCGGTAAGAACTGGTGAGGTTCAAGTCACTCACTCCTGGTTCCCGCCCTCCCGTCACCCCCCTGATTGGATGCAGGTACAGCAAAAATATGATGGGATCTTCCCCATTCCTCATGCAGGAGGAGATCTTATGTGCTGGCTTTTTGTGCAGAGCACACATACCCGCCGAACCTCGGAACTTGAAGCCCGTCGACCTGTCCTGCGAAGACACACAGCTATGGGGAGATGACTATATCCCATCCGGCGCCTGAGCTGAGGTGTCGATGGGGGTGATCATAAGGCAAAGTGATATATGTGAGGGTCTGACAAAGCGGCCATCACCTGTTGCTAACAATAGGCGAGCGAACGGCCCAGCAGCTTCCCCGACTTGCCCCATTCAGTTCGGGGGATCTTGTCAGCGTACACAAGGCTTTCAGTCTTTTCGAAACTCCGAGGCACCCCGGCGTATGTAGGGGAAAACAATATTTGTTTGTTGGATCGGTTTCCCACCATGGCGGGGTTGAGCCCAACTCACAAAACAATATCCAGGGAGACACTCCGCCCAAAACCACTTCAGTTCATCCGAATGTGACTGTTGAGGTGCCTGACAGCAAAAGATGCTACAAAGGCAAATCTGAAACACAGAAGAGAAAAGGGGGCAATGGAGGTTGTACAAGTTTCCTGAAACGTTGACATTTATCCTACCTAATGGGGGGGAGGGCGGCATATTCGGTGATTGGGCAGCCTGCTCGTCTCTGCGGCTCCAATTGGTGTTCCTGGCATCGGGCATGCGGGAGAGCGGGAGGGGCTCTTATTTTTTGTCGTCATCGTCGAGCATTTATCAATTTCTGAACTGCACACTCCCTTTTCCCCTTGGTCACCCTCGGCAAGCTTGACCGCTTGATCGATGGAGGGGTAAGTAGCGAGAAAAAACCAGCGAGAAGGCAACATTAAACGCACAGGCACAGGGGGATGGTGGGCTTTGATGCGACCTTACGCAGGAACGGCGCATCGCGTGCCTTGTAGCCCACATACATCACACTGCAACATTGACACAAAGAGGTCAAACCTCAAATCATCAAAAGGACGCAACAAACAAATCGAGCTGGCCAAAAGCTGCCGATTGATGCGTGGAGTCGTCATTGCTCGGACCTCTCTCTTGGAAGCTGTGGGGAGTTGACCTTGATGGATTCTTCCCAATTCAGCCTGGTTTGCGCATTTTCCCCTCGCGTGGATGCACCTTGTTCGAAACAAGCGCCGTTGATGGTGGGCCATTTCTTCTTTCTTCTTTTGCTTGTGTGTCGCTTGTCAGGGGCAGGCTAGGCAAGGGAAATAAGATGAAACTTGGCCAAGAGATTGTTAGAGGTGCTTCCAGAACGATTGTTGAATGGTCCAGACTGTTTGGTGGGCTCGAGCTTTTTTGGACAATGGATCGATCACGTCACAGGAGGAGAGGAGAAACAAAACGAAGGATAGAAAAGAATTGTTGTCAAGAAGAAAGGAGAGAGAGAGAAGCAGAAGGCAACGAACAATGCAAGTCTCGGTGGTTTCAGGAGACAGAGTCTGTCTGTCTTTGAACCCGGTTATCTCCCAAGTTTGAGATAGATTGAGGAAGCAAGGCAAAGCTTCGGAATCACCCATCAGTCGGCGCAATTCTCGATCTCGGTACAGGACCGGCAAGGCCGGCTGGTAAACTTGCCTATCGCCAACTCGGGGGAGGCAGGGAGTGCTGAGCAGGCATCACGGTGGACCGGTGTCGACGAAAACGGAAGAAACGGCAGTTGGGGAAGTTGTACTCGTCTCACAGGGCTGCGACAACCGACTCATCAGGAGGCATCTCTTTCGTGATGGTCAGCTACAACGCAGATCTTAGCCGGGGCTCCTTGTCCGTTTCTTGCCTCTTGTTATTCTCGTCGGTTGAAAGTCGGAATGATTACGGCGCGATCACCGATTGTTGGCAACGGTTTTTACGGAGCACCGATCCGTTTCCTGTCGCATTCGGCATCAGAGACGGTGGTCATATCATTGCTACTTATTCAAGATATGGCCTCGTGATAGGCACTTGAGTCAACTTCAGCTTTCTAACTTTCCCGTTTTTTCTTCCACTATTCGTGCTCTTGGCAGCATTCGCGCTTGGGTACAAATCACGCTTTCTCTCTTCTTCAGCAGAACACGCGAGCCGATTTCCGACCCCTCGGGATCCCGCAGCGTTGACGAAGTTGGAAGAGGGGGAGCATTCGGGCGCGCATTCCTGAACACCGTGCGCAATTGATTGTTTGATGGAAGTCCAAAGCGCATCCGCTCGGTCCGTCCGCTTTCTGGAGCTGAACGGACCGGGGGGTGTGCACGGAGAAGTGGGACGGAGCAGGGGGTGGGATGGCTGGATGGTACGGATGCTCGAAAGCTGGGATCACCCGGACTGCCCGCCGGGGTGGTCCAGAGGACTCCACCACCACCGGTCGGGTGTCGGCGGCGTCTGTTCCAGCGAGCGGGAGAAGAACATTTCGAAACTTGACAGCAGGCAGCCTTGGGGAAGGCTTGCACTGACTGATTGGAGAAGTTGGGGGGCGGGAAGGGGGGTGGCTTGTTAGTCATGTTATCGGACGATGTGAAGATGTCAGTAGACTATGGCAAGGACTTGACATCACGACAGGGTCTGCTCCCACGCGGGGGAGGCGAAAAAAATGGTTGTACGTTTGTCTTGCGGTTTCTCTTTTGCAGACTTTGAACAGGAGCATTTCCTCCAGGAAGAAAGAGCTTGTTGGAAGGGTAGTTTACACTGTGACCATTTCCTGAGCAGGGCTGGATAAACTTCGACGATCTACAACATCTGAAACCAGAGGGCTGGCTGGCTGTCCAGATTGATCATGGATGGAAGTCATCACGGTGGAAGATAGGTAAGCGATCACCTGGTAGGATTTCCGTCCACAGGGAAGGACCTTGAGCGGACATCAACAGTGAACCGCTCGGACCGCTGAAGATGATGAGGATGATGATAGACCGGCGATATCTGGCCCCCTGGAGCACCGATGAGGGGGTCGATCAGGGAGAAAGAAGAGTCTAGACTCGGGCCTCGTTGCCGTAACTTTTCTTCCGATATACCGATGTTGATGACAGGGAGAGGTATTGCACCTCCGTTGCCACCACTGGCGATTTTTTTTCATTGTTTCCCAAGAAGGCAAAAAAAGGAATGCATGAATCTTCCAGATTAGCCGTTTGCATTGAAAGCGCATGGTTGGACAAGGCAAAAGATGGGAAGAGAGATTTTCCTTCTTGGTCAATGCAACTTGGACTTTGATCACCAACCACACCACGTTTTTCCTAGCATGAGTGAAAGTGTGAAGAAGCAGCATGAAGATGCGGTTAGCTATAGCTGGATTAGCGCAAGTCTACCTAACACGCTTTGAACGCTAAAGAATAGCGTCAAAAAGTGCTGCTTCTTTCGGCTCAATTTCCGAGGTTGCAAAGAACCTGGGTGTTGTTTCTTGGCAGGGGCTTGGTTAAGTTAGCCTTGTAGATTTACAATGAGATTGGAGTTGAGCGTTGAAGATGAGAGGTTGGAAACAGCGAGGGGGAAAAGGCGGAGATCACATCATCAGTGGATGTTCATCAGAAAGGCTTGTGGAAGCTAAGGGAACGGGTAGAGATTAAGGGGGCGGGGCTGGGAGAGGGAAAATTGTCCGTGTGGTGATGTGAACTGTGGATAAAACTACGGAGGAAAAGGTGATGAAGGTTGCTCCCGTGATCTGATCGAGAGATTATGATGAGACTAGGCATGTTCGGTAAAGGGCTTCTAGAAGGGGCTAAGGGGAATGGTGTAATTACTAGGTGAGAGGCCGCCTCATGATATGGAGGCTTTTAGCTAATATCGACGAGGATGAAGGCTGGTGAGTTGGTAAGCGGCTTCAAGCTCTCTCTGGAGGCAGCGGGCCATAAGCAAGGTTATTGCGGTGTGTAATTGATGCGTGCCTAGTGTTATGGTTCTGAATCATCAACACGGAGTGGCCTAGATGAACAGCATGTCGTCAAGCAGGCCTGCTCTCTCGAGGGACTGGAAAGTAAGACATTGGCATCCACATGCCCGTGAACAGATCAGACATCTACCCGAAAACTCGGCGACGATCACGCTGTCTACCTACTTCACTCGCAGTCAATGGTAGGTAAATCACGAAACTCAACCGCCGCGGTTGACGGGTTCGGATATGGCAGCTCGGCGACACCGGACCGACCCATAAAGCTATAGATCACTGCCTACATCTTCAGATGATAGTTTTATGTGCCTACTTAACAGAACAACTTGATCAGAAGTCTGTTTCACTCAGCTGCCTTTTTGCGTAGTGAGTTACCAGGTGGTCAATGGGGATCCATCTCCACCTATTTCGAGTCCAAGTCCTCCGATAGACACATCTAAAAACCTCATTGATGCCCGGGAAGACAATGACGCCGCTGCGCACTTTTGGGGATAAAGGTGCTCAAAAGTACCGTATACGAGCTGGTCCTACCTGAGTCTTGCCTTGACGGCGCTGGAGAGACCATAAATCTGCTGGGCTGATTACGCCAGAGGGAGAAACTTATGCTGTTGAGCTCGCTGGTTGGAGCTTGATAATAACCGTTTACATGCTTGCTAGGTAGGTAGACAAACACCTCTGGCGGGGCAGTTTGTGTTAGGCTGACCAAGAAATGACTACCTATCTATGACCGTAGGTAGGTCCTTGCCATAGAGCCAGCGTTTAGGATGAGGCTGTTAGACATGGCTTCGAGGGCCTACTGTGTAGACATGAAGTCGTAGACAGTATGATTGACAGCCCTTCAGAGTATCCGGGCATTCTTTTGGCAGCAATACTTTCCAACAACTATATCCACGAGAAACATGATACTTATATCTATATTTTTGCTGTATGAAGCTCTATCTCACTTGTTGGCTTTTCTGTTGAGCGTATGGGCTTCATTACAGGATGAACCGGCCTATACCGGCCATGTATGACAAGACACTAAACAAAGCGAGAAAATACAATCCTCTACTTGTGAGAAATGCTCAGACTACGAGGCCAAGTCCTCCGGATATGGAATTGTCTCCTGATACTTATCATCTCAACATTGAACAGCAACTTATTCTAGCAGAGAAGCAAGGCTTACTACGTGTGGCAACTCTTTGCTTCCCGCTGAAGAGATTTCTGTATCTTAAATCAAATCAAAAGAGTCAAGTAGGTACCGAGATCAGTTCTGTTTCCAGGCCTGATGTTCACCATCAACCACCCTACTCCGAGATCGCGACGAGGGTGTTTCCCGATGTCTTTCTTCCCAGGTTGACTGTGGCTGTGTTGGATGCAGTCGTGGGTGAAGACTCCGGAACTCAAGACAGATAAATCTGATTACAAATGTGAGAGGGTATGGCGGGTCATCCAACAACTGCTCGGGTTAGTCTGGATAACGCCATCGAAGGCCGCTGTTGCTTGATAAAGAGGGTCTTTTGTCCCAGATATGCATCGCGTCGTTAGACCCTGAGCACCACCGCGGAGATAAGAGGCTTTGCAATGAAACTGATTGGTCAGTCGGGGCTTTCACCAACGAACTCAACCCTCCGAGTCGGTTTGGTTTGCCTACCTGCTTGAAGAGGCGACTGACTTACACAAGAGACATGATGGCTTGGCATATGCACCCCACTTGCCGTTAAGCTTAGCGGGCGGGGGAGCCGCTAGGGATGAACCCCACTAACCGTTGCAGTTATTCTGCCTTACGAGGAGCTTTTTCTTCTTTTCCAATGGGGGTTTCTGCTTTCGTAATGGTAATAAAGGGCGAGGAGAGAGACTGTGGTATTTACTTCAGGGCTGAGATACTATTAATAACCTCGAATATGACGTCGGAAAGGGGAAGTAAAGGATCGGGTGCTGTCCGGCAAACGGCACCGCCCAGAAGTTGGGGTGCATACGGCAGGACGTAACTGCCAAAGACCAGGGCGGACTAGTATGAATCTGGCGCCGAGTTCGCTGTAGGCGGGTGCACGCAATTGCTTCGAGATCTCGCGCGCTTTCAGACGCTGTTGCCTCCTCATCACGAGGATATTGTTGACAATGCCGGGAGTTTTTTGGTTTTCGATTCCGAGACGGACAGGAGCACTCCTAATGTCTCCAATAACCTCACCTACCTGAACTGACGGAAACACTATTGTGTGCTACCCCAGATATTCGCCATCATGGCACAGCAAGACAGGACCGGCAGATCCCCTCCGGTCGAACCATCCCAGGTTCAGTTTTCCGATTCCACCCGAGACATTCCGGGACCGATACGCCCAAGTGAGATCGCTGAGCACGCACGCATAAGACGCAATACCGCCTGTGTGCGGTGCCGTGACGCGAAAGTCCGCTGTAATGCCAGCTCTGCCTCAGGCCAGCCATGCCTACGGTGTTCCAAACTCGAGCTCCAGTGCGTGGTGGATAAAAGTCACAAGCGGACGTCGAGGAGGAGGTAACATGAGCTTCCACTCAGGATAGCACCCAAGACTAACCATTGGCATCCACATATACAGTAAACTTGAAGAATTGGCCGCCGAAGTACAGAATATCAAAGACGCCGTAGTAGCTCCCCGTCCCATTCTCGATCTTCACCAGCATCACCAGCAGAGCCATCTTCATCTGGGAGCCCCCTCCATCGCTGCAGAACCGTATATTCCGCCTCTATCAGCACCAAGTATAAGCACCAGCTCCGCCAGCGGCAACGCCATCTTCAGCCGGCCAAGACTCTACTCCATCTCTAGTGAAAACGCCGTACCACCACCACTTACACCGGCAGGTAGCAATGTTCCGTCAACAACTGGCCACTCTCAGCACCCTGCCGAGCCAAGGGCACTGGGATCTCGAGTCTTTTCAGGAGAAGACATAGACTACTACTTTGAAAAGTACTTTGAGCACTTCCACCCCTACCTCCCCATTGTCCGCGTCAGAGACCCGAACATTTGCTACGAACGCGGGCAGGTCCTCTTTTGGGCCATCATCATGACGGCCTGCCGCCGATTCTCTCGGGACGATACCGCCTTTCAGTTTCTGATCGACTCCCTCCTGCCACTAATATGGAGCGCCATCTCACAGCCGCCTTTAGATTTGTCGGTAATAAGCGCCGTGTTACTGTTGGCTACATGGCCGTTTCCTACTATTAGGTTCTTGTCTG
Organism: Triangularia setosa; assembly: GCA_033296915.1. Taxonomy (NCBI): domain Eukaryota; kingdom Fungi; phylum Ascomycota; class Sordariomycetes; order Sordariales; family Podosporaceae; genus Triangularia; species Triangularia setosa. The sequence goes on along the minus strand of MU866120.1, from coordinate 109,825 downwards.
ACCCGTCAATGATCTTTGCTGGGATAGCAATGAACTCGTCTTTCTTGATGGGGCTGCATACTGGAAGAGGGTCGCATTCCGAGTTTAAGCATGCGACAGAGGAGAATGATACGACGGATGAGGAGGCGACGTTTACCTGGGCGGGATGTGCCATCATTTCCCACAGGGTGTCGGCGTACATGGGATGTCCGTCAGCTAGCTCCCTCTTCAACAAGGCAGTCGACCAATTGCTCGACGGCAGCAGCCAGTTTTCGCTTCCGAGGTATTTTTACCTGCATTTGGAAACAGCACGGTTTGCGAACCGGGTGAGTAGGACGATGTGTGCTTCGTTGGAAGAGGCTCAGGGGGTGAGCCACCATTTGGTGGCGTACATGGAGGAGGAGTATACCAAGGTTCAGAAGCTGTTGTATCCGGACAATTCAGGTCTGTGTCGTGCTGCCCTTGATGTTATTGACGGCATCAAAACTGACATTCAACAGACCTCGACCACTTCACCCTTTTGTCTACCCTGCTCGAGATCCAGACCTACTACTTTATGCCTTTGCCGGGCTACAGCCCCGAACTCCTGAAAAGAAACCTCATCAAATGCTACACCACAGCCGAATCCCTCATCCACCAAGCCGCCTCGAAACTCCACCGGGAAACGGCCTTCTTGCACTACGCGCCTCATTTCGTCTTTCGAACTCTTCTGTCGGCAATCTGTGTTGTCATGAGAGTCCACTTGTCGTCATATACAAAGGGGTTCCAGGCAGACACTGTTGACTCTCTCATCAAGGAGGCCATCAGAGCGCTGAGGATATGTTCGGTGCAAGAAGGGGACCTGCATGTGAGATGTGCGAGCATGCTGGAGAGTTACTGGGAGATGAGGAAGAGGTCAAACCACTGGTGCAGGTCAGGGGTTAGTGTCTATACGCATCGGTTGGGGGCGAGCTTGACGTTTGATTGTTTGAGGAGGTGGAAGAGGGATGTAGAGATTGCGAGGGATAATGGGAAGGGGGTTATTGGGCCTGCCGGGGGAAAGGAAGGGACCGGGACTGAAAGCGGGAGTAAGAAGGTGGAAAATGTAGATGTGGGAGGGAGGGTTCAGAGCGTCGGTAAGTTTTACCCATGAGATATGATGGGGATTACAAGAGGGATGGGGCTAACGTGAGGGGACTAAAAACAGAAGAAGGACCGAGACCGACGGCGAATGCGGATTTGGGACTGGCTGATCCGTTTCAACGGTTTGACTGGAACGTGTTTATGGATGATTTTGATTGGAGTTTTACAAACACGTCTACTTCGCCGGCATTTACGGGGCCCATGGGACCGACTTGATGAGAATGTCTGTTAGGGGTTGCAAACGAGATTTTTGTCAGAACTGAGGGTTGAATCTTCTTTCAGATGGAGCATCAGGCGGGTAGGGGATGGAGGCCATGTATGGAGTGGACCGGGGTTGGGATCATGATTCCTTTCTCTTTGCTTTTCTTGTACTTGCAACAATCTGGATGTGTCTTTTGCCTTTATACCCTCGAGACTAGTTGATAATATCATGATCAATCTCATTATCGGATTACGAAACCTTTCTTTGGTGTTGAAGAAGAGGAGGGTTTCCTGGTCTTTAGAGGCGCATCTATATGCGTCTGTGCCACCCCTGCATATTTGTTTCCCCTGAAAATGCACTTCACCGAACCCAGCTTGCCCACCAGGGTGCCACCAAGCTTTCTCAGATCAGCATCAACATCAAATGTCAACAAAAGCCTGATCTCTCTCTCTCATTTTGCCCTCTGATTCAGACCTGTTTCGAGTCCGTCGGTATATAAAAAGAGGGACAGAAGAAGAGTTTTTTGAGGAGAAAACAATGAGCAGCACACCGTACTCGACCCTCGACGGCGTCAGCCACCCGTATTATCCCACCGATGCCACCGTCCCTTTCTACGCTGCCAACACAACACCCTTACTCGCCATCCTATTCTCCTTTGCCGGCCTCATAGCTGGCTTTGTTTTCACATGTCTTGCGGCATCAAAACATGTCAACCCTAAGCTTCAGAGGTCGGACCTAGCGGTGATAAGCTGGTTTGCGCTGTGTAAGTGAACCAACACCCCCCACGTAACAAGATCCCTTTTAGTCCGGACTGTTTTGCTGACGGCGAATGACAAAAGGCGGTTTCCTTCACTTGTTCTTTGAGGGCTACTTTGTCTTGAACCACAAAGTGATGGCCGGCTCGCAGGACTTGTTTGCTCAGCTGTGGAAGGAGTATGGGCTGAGCGACTCCCGCTATCTAACCGCCGACCCGTTCATGATCTGGATCGAGACTCTCACCTTTGTACGCCATTTCCTCCCCCTCCCCCCCTTTTATCCCCTCCCACACAAACTGACACCGAACAGCTAATCTGGGGCCCGCTATCCCTCCTCACTGTCTACCTCATCACCGCCGAGCAAAATGCCCCTAGACACATCACGCAAATCGTCGTCTGCATCGGGCATCTGTACGGTGTTGCGCTCTACTACGGTACGTGCCACTACATCGAAAAGTACCAGGGCTTGCGGTACAGCAGGCCAGAGTGGGTTTACTACTGGGGGTATTACGCTGGGATGAACGCTCCCTGGGGGGTTGTGCCGCTTTTGTTGTTGTGGCAGAGCGCGGGGGAGATTAAGAGGGTGTTTGGGAGGGCGGAGAGGGAGGAGAGGGTGAAGAAGGGGTTGTGATCATGGCCACGTAAAGAACAAGGGAGAGGGAGGCGGCTGGATAGTTTTATCGTCATGTCTATTCTGATCCGAATGTTTGTGCTGTGACGTCAAAAAGCCAATAATCAGCGTATTGTTTACTCTGGAGCCAATATCATTTCTCCTGCCAACCAGTATTCCAAATCCATCATCCCCCAGGGTATCTCATCCTTCCTCTTCCTCTCACCCCCCAAAACTTAACGAACATACTTGCTCATGAACCTCTTGTGAAAATCCGACCTCAGCAAGTCATTAATAAACTCCTTCTTCTTCCCCTTCTCCTCCGTGCCCCTTGCCTGGTTCTTGAACACCACATCATCATCCCACCTCCTCTTGATGTTGAAATCTGCCCTGTTGGTGTTACTATTCAAAAGTGGGTTCCCCAGCGCAATGTCCTTTTCCCTCTCCGCCTCCTCCGCCGCTAGCCTCTCCTTCTCCTCCCGCTCCCTCTTTTCCGCCCTCTCCCTTCTAACCCTCTCCAGTTCCCTCTGCAACTCGGCTTCCTCATCATCAGAGTCTGAATCAGAATCACTGTCGTCGTCATCTTCCTCCTCGTCTTCTTCCGAGGAGGCGTCCGAGTCGTCGGCGTCTATGGCGCGGGTTTCTTCCAATATGCGCCGCCGTTTGGCTCCGGGGTCGTCTTCTTCTGACAATGACGACGATGGGTTGCCGGCTATTTCTAGGGGGCGCTTTGATGAGGAGCTGGGGAGGGACTGCTGTTCTGAGGATGGAGTGGGCTGGCCGGGAATGGGAGCGCCCTTGAGCTTGGCGTAGTGAGCTGCTTCGGCGGCTTCGAGTTCGGCGCGGAGGTCGCGGGAGTGGGAGTCGGCGTCGCCTCCTTGGCCGGGTTGGCGGAATTTAAGCTGGGTGTAGGCTGGGAGGAGACGCTGGTGGTAGGCAGGGCCGCGGAGGGCTTCTTTGCCGCGGGCCTAGGGTAGACAGTTAACAAGGTGTCTCGTGATGTTTGATGGGGACTGGGGAAACGTACCGGGTCAAAGGTAGGGCGATGGGCTGTTGTCATGTTGGCGACTGGTCAGGAGACTTGGTTGGGCTGATGCGACTGCCGATGGGCGATTATTAGCGGGAGAGATGAGTTGCGCGCGGTGGGTTGATTGATTGAAAAGATGGAGAACCATGAAGGTTGATGATGACGGCAGGCAAGTTGCGCCAGGAACGCGCCTTGACCGCCCAGCTTGGCGCTGCCTGGCAGAATCCACCTAAAAATAGGCGGAGATTGCTGGCAGAAAGCTGCCCCTCGACAGCGACAAACATCCCTAATTGGCATACAACCTTGATGACCCAGGAAAAGAAATCATTAATTCTTTAAATAACACGAATAAAACACCCAATATGCCCAGAGAAGCTGAACCATCCCTCAACGAAAAGAATTTCGTACTGCAAGCGCTCCAAGACAGCGTCCGTCTCGACGGCCGAGAGCTCGAGGAATACCGACCGCTGGCGCTCACCTTTGGCGACCAATATGGTGTCGCAGATGTCACTCTAGGCAAGACGAGGTATATTCCCGACCCCTACATAACCACGCACACCTCCCTTACCCGTATACTGAACATAAATTTCCCTCCAGAGTTCTCGCCAAAGCCTCTGCCGAGCTCACAGTCCCCTACGCCGACCGCCCCCTCGACGGCATCTTCAACATCGCGACCGAGCTCTCCCCTATGACCTCCCCCGCCTTCGAAGTCAACCGCCCCACCGAAACCGAAGTCCTCGTCTCCCGCCTCCTCGAAAAGACGGTCCGCCGCTCCGGCGCCCTCGACACCGAGTCCCTCTGCCTCGTCGCCGGCCAAAAGTGCTGGTCCATCCGCGTCGACGTTCACGTTCTGTCGCATGACGGCAACCTTATTGACGCTGCCTGTTTTGCCGTCGTGGCCGCGCTTCGTCACTTTCGGAAGCCAGACACGAGCATGGAGGGTGGGGTGTTAACTGTTTACACTCCCGCAGAGAGGGAACCAGTCCCGCTGAGCTGGCTGCACTCGCCATTTTGCGTCACGTGGAGTTTCTTTGGGGAGGAAGGGGATATTGCGCTTTTGGATGCGACCTGGATGGAGGAGCAGGTTAGGTCCGGGAGTTGCACGATCAGTTTGAACAAGCACGGGGAGATCTGTCAGATTGCGAAGCTGGGAGGAGTGCCAGTGGAGGCGGTTAGTTTGCTCCAGTGTACAAATATTGCGCTGATAAAGGCAAAGGATCTGTCCTCAAAATTAGACAACTGGCTGGCAGAGGATGCTAAAAGGAGGGATAAGGGCGGCTTATTGGCCGAGCTATCGGCCGAGAATGATAGAGTGCCGGATATGTGAGCGGGAAAAGGAGAAAGAAAAGAGTTAAACATGTTAGATACCTATTGTCAAATAAGAGATACCCACGGCCCTGAAGCCGATCTTGATCAAAGCACGCTTGCTGTTTGATATGAGTTGGGCAAACACTCTTGAACGACAAACCCTAGTAGATTGCTGCTGGTGCCTCTGTTTCATTGAGCTATGTAAGGGGATGCTCTACTTCGCCTTCTCTGATTCGCAACGCTCATAGTCCCCAGACCGAGAGACCGAATGTGGTTTGCTGAAGCAGCCATCCAACTGTCTTGACCTGTGTGTTATGGTGTCGTCATTATCTGGTCGTCACTGCGTGGCCCCAGCCAAGGTGATGATATCTCCTGCTAGGGAGAGCACACTATTGTCGGCGCTTGTGGGCGCGATACCAGAGGAGTCGTCATTTACCAAGGGCTTTACCGTACCCGTAGGCTCACTACGTCCAGGTTGGATGGACTTCACTGCGTCGGCGGTGCCCGTCCCAGCCGCGCTATTTTGTTGGGGTCATCGCTTTGGTCGAAGTTTGTTTCAACGCCCATGGCAGTCGACTATGCGGCATTATGCCAACATTTTCGCCGGCGACCATCTTTCTCCTCCCATATTCCGACATCACAGCCTTCCACCTTTGTTATTTTTCATCCTTTCGCTCCTCCACCCCTCCCTCACCTCATAACGGGCGGCCTCCCCTCCCTATTCCACCTCACCCTACTCCTCACCCAATCAACAGCCTCTTTCACCCCCGTCCCCGTCAGCGCGCTCACCGGTAGCACCCTACTGTCCCTAATGCTCCCGCTCTTCTCCCCCTCAAACACCTTCTTCACCAGCCCCTCCTTTATCCTCACCACCTCCACACAATCTTCCCTGTCTTGCTTGTTCGCCAACACCAACAGCGGCACCCCCTCCGTCTCGCTGTGATTCAGCACATCCTCCAGCACCAGCCTGCACTCCTCCAGCCTCCCAGTAGAATCATGCTCCAGGTTCCCATCCCCGATGTCGGTCGAGTCAATGATGAAGATGATCGCATGACAAGAAGCGTAGTACGACTGCCAGAGTTTTCGGAGGGAGTGCTGCCCGCCGACGTCCCAGATCTTGAGGTACATGTCCGGCAGGATGATGGTTGACACGTTTTGGCCGACAGTGGGGACGGTTTTGAGGTTGGGGGCGGAGGCGCCGTCGCCGTCGGGGTGGAAGATGGACTTCACCTGCTCGTGAAAGGTGGTCTTGCCTGCATTGTCGAGGCCGAGGAGGAGGAGGGAGTATTCTTTACTCAAAAAGATTAGCTAACGGAGGTGGGATACGAAGGGGAGCGGATGGAGGTTGCAAGACGAACCTTCTTTCGACGTTGCAAGGCGGTAGAGGCCTTTGGCTAGGTGGTACATTTTGCCCTTTTTGTTCCTGCGTTCTGTCGCTGGTTCCGCTTGTGTTCTGACGTCGTTGTGTTTATACTGTGTCTGTCCGTTGTTATGTCCTGTCGTGCCGCACGCAGGGTTGGGGTTTGCTGTCAACAGACAGTTCAACAGTGGAGGGGGCTGCTGACAGTTTGACATGTATCCTGGGGAAAGTTGGAGAACGTTCAGGGTGCAGGGTTGGACGGGTATGCTCTTAGCGTGCTCCAGTACTACTCTTGGCATTATCTCCCCTTACCTAACCCTTACCTAACCCTTATCCATTCCTCGCCATACAACCCCTCAGACCCACTTCCATTCCCAATCCATATCAACTTACATCACCAAAAACCCTCCCCCAAATCTCACCCGTCATCAATCTTCACCACCCTATCTCTCACAAACAGTATATACTGGAAAATGAGCAGAATTACTACAACAACCCGCCTTCTCAGACCTTTTACCCATCAAACTACCTGCATCCGATCCAGAGTATTCTTCAGCACAACCCCCAAAATGTCCTCCAAATCCCTCCCCACTCCTTCCTCCTGCTACGCCGACTTCTGCCTCATCCCCATCGGCACCCCGACCCCCTCCGTCGCCAAGGAGGTCGCCTCCGTCCAGGCCCTGATCAAGGACTCGGGCATCAAGCACACGATGCACTCGGCCGGCACCACCCTCGAGGGGTCCTGGGACGAGGTGTTCAAAGTCATCGGACAAGCTCACAGCTTGGTGCACCAGAGCGGAATCGTGAGGGTCCAGACGAGTATGAGAGTTGGGACGAGGTATGTTTTACTACCAACTACAGACAAAACGCCTGGTTACTAGCAAGGGTGAGGTGCTGACATGGGAGAATATAGAACGGACAAGAAGCAGACGGCAGAGGAAAAGGTGAAGAGGGTGGAGGATATCCTGGCTGCTGGGCAGCAGCAGCAGTAGTATTTAGTGACTTTGGTGGCGAATGGAGTGTGTATACCTATGTTTTGAGTTAACTGAAATGAATGTAAATGACCACAAAATACCGGCAAACAAATGGTGATGGACCATTTGGTTTATATATGCACTAGCAAAAATATCTGCCCTAAACCACAGCTCTGACGAACCTCCTCTAATATCTTCCCAAACAAAAGGGTATGCAACTCTTTAGGTCATGCTAATGATTATGATATGATGTTCAAAAAAGAAATGATTCAGTCCGGTCCCAACCCAAACGCCATGCATCCACCTCATAAGTTCATGCCTATCCACCCAGCCCCTTACCCCCTTTAAATCCCCGCCGCAGTAAAACTCAACAAACTTCCCACCGTCAACCCGGCAACCAAGCACATCCCCATAAACCCTCCGGCAGCCTCCCTCTCCCATTCGCTCACCCACTCACCCGCCGCCATCATCGCGCTACTTCCCAACCACCCGCTCGTCAGGCCAAAAGGAAACTGCACCGCCACCAAGTAAAACAAATCGCTCCCCACCACCGCGCCTCGCCCGCCAATATTGCAGAGGAAATACAGCGGCAAAAACAGCCACCGCGCCATCGCAATTGCAAACAGCGCCTTCGGCTTGTGTCGCAGCGAAAAGGGGAACATGGTCGCCACTCTGCCTGTCAAGTCACCCAGGTTCCAGAAGAAGAAGCCTAGTGGGATGAACGCGCCAGGGGCGTAGAGCTTACCATCTGAATCTGCGTTGTGGACGGATAGGATTTTGGCGGTGAAAACGGGGAAGAACATGGCCACGGCGAAGCAAGTGAAGACGCTCGCCGACACCCAACGCAGTTTCCTAAACAGCGTTGACATGCTGACGTAGCGTCTGTTTGCTCTTTCTGCCTCTTCGATGGAAGTGACAGACTGAGAGAGATCCTGCTGCTCGGAAAGGCGGCGCTCCACGATGCGATTGTGCCTGTTCACCAGAGGCAGGAATGCGAGGAGGGTGATTCCTGAGATGATCACTGCGGTGAGGAAGTAGATGAATGCCGCGGTGCTACTCTCTTGGGGCCCATCGTCTCCCGCCGTTCTCCTGGCCGGGTCCAGGGCAGGCTCGGCAGGGGAGAATGCCAGATAAGACAGCATCTGCGTCAAAGGAGGCAAGATACCAGCAACACCCTGTCCAGCCATGATTGCCTGTGTGTACTCTGTCCTGCCGAAACTAGCGGCAAAGGCAAAGGCGCCGTTCTGCATCAGCCCTGATGCTAACGCCGTGATGCCTACCATGAGGAGAAGAAAGGCAAAGTATGCGCCTGTGGAGGCATCGAGGAAATGACTTGTTGAGATTGTGAGGAGGGTAAAGACTACCACGTTGAGGAACAAGGCGGTATTAATTCGGAAAGGATAGCTGGCCGACGATTGCATGTTGGTCAAGATCAGCATCGTGGCGAGATTCGTTGCCGTCGAAACGGCCAGAATGGCGGACTGGGAGGTATCCTGTATCCAAGGGTCGGCTACAAATCGACTTTGGAAGTAGGGTGCCGCGGCGAGGAACATGTTCCTAGATACACAGCATTAGATCAAGACTGTCATTGTCTCGGCAGCGAACAGGAGAAGCATACCACGCCCACAGCATCGCCACGCCAATGAAGGCGAATATTGAATATTCTATCCACGAGAACGGCGCCTGCTCCTCGTATACCTCCCCCTCCACCGTTCCCGAGCGGGAGTCATCGTCGGAATCTGTCAACGGCGAGTACTCGTCTGGGTCGGCTTTTGGGGGCGTCAAGATCTTCTTGAAGCGGTCCATGTCTGTCTTAGGTCTGTCGTTGTACCAGTCTTTCGCGTACCACTTCCAACTGAGTCGCGATTCCAACAAGGCAGTCTCAAAAGTTCAAGACAAGGAAGCGTGATAGGAAAACAGGTAGCCCTGTCGGGACGTTTTATCGCAGTCGCCCTGGTCCTGCCCTGCCCCTCTTCAACCCACCTCAGAAGCAGCCCACTGATACCAAGGATCCGGATCAAATGCACCGTCGTGCAGCAGCGGTGGGCTGAATAACCCCCCACTGTCGTACTGCCCAACGAGGTTGGCTTAGTCCAAAATAGGGAGGTTGATGGAAGTCTTTCCTTCTGAACTTCCAACTTCACTCGCAGGATTGGGTCGCGCGTGTCCACAAAAGCCGTTGGTGTTTAACGGCAGATACAGTCTCGTTTAGCGCTTGCTTCTCGTCATGGCTTTACCTAAATCTTTTCCCCACGAAAAACAAAATCAAGGATACAAGGGGAGGACTAAGTGTAGATCGTCATGCGCGCGCGAACAAAACGAAGGGCGTGAGCAGGCAGAATGGCAGGCTGGATGGATGGATAAGGATGAAGGGTGATGACGGTGAGTGGTCAGGGTCAAACACGTCAGATGCGTAGAGTCGATAAACCACAAGATAAGGCCAACGGCGCAAGGGTCGTCTTGGCGCGGAGGCCGGCAGCCGATAAGATATGAAACCAAAACGGTCGGCCAATCACCGACAGGCGTAGAACTTGCCAAGACGCTCCCCCAGACCTTGGAAGCACAGGCCAGTGGAGGTTGGAATGTGGGAGGTGGGGTTTCTGGATCGTGGATTGATTGGCCTGCCGCCAGTCCCGCTCCGTTTCCCCCCTCCTTTTGATGGGATAGATGGATCTTGTGAGGCAGGTCGATATAAACCACCTGTTCATCCCGTTGTCTTATCGACTGAAATCGACTGACTGTCTCCCGCCTCGTGTTGTCTTTTGCTGGGAACATCCTTTCCCACGTTATCTGGTTTCAGTCCGTCAGGTGCCGACTGCCCCAACCCCTCAACACCAAGCCATTCTATTTTTGGTATCTAGAATGTTGAAGATGCATTATCGTTGGAAGGTGAAATACTGGAGGTAAACATGTCCGCAATAGGCAACAAACGCTCATCTGGTGCCAGATTCTCTTCCTCAACCACCCCGACGTCATATACCACGATACCGCTCATAGATAACAGGAAATGCCCACAATATGGAACTTGTGATTGCAATCTTACCAAATCCAGCCATGAAGGTGACCCAACCTGCGGCCGCCCACGTGACAATCACCACCTGCGATGCAGCTATGTCGTGCATTCTTTCATATCTGGCTTTCTCGTCTTCGAGCCGCCTCTTCCAGTTTGAGATGGGTGGCAGTTGCCTGACATCAGATGAAAAATCTGTCCATATGATCTTGAAACTTGACAACATCTCCAACCCCTCCACTCTTGTGTCTGTGAAACAGTGTATAGGTGACAACAACATCTGATCTAACCCTCACTATAATATCCCGTGTTCAACCTACCACACAGAGTGACAAACTCGGAGTATTCTGTGTTTTATTTCATCCGAAGTAGGACATCTGTCCATCGACCAACTTCGCACGGCACACTGCTTTTGAGGGTGTGCGTGATCTGGATCGAAGAGAGTCAGCTACAGTAAGTCTCAAAAGCAAGGATGTACCTACACAGCCAAGCTTGGCAATATCGACCATTATCCAAAAGTCTCCCTTACCACAGCCATCAAACAAGAATGCAGAAGGGCACGCCATACGCCTAATCGTAATCTAATTCCGTGTGTGATCCACTAACGCAAAAAGTCGAAGAACCGATCTCAAAAATACCAAAAGCTCACCGGCTAGCCCCCTCCCCAGAGGGCTGGGGAAGGAGGCCGGTTATGAAAACCCTCATAGGGTAAGTTTTACTTAGGATTCGAACGGCAGGGCTCTCGGTGGGCGGGGAGAGCAGCCCCAATCCCCTTCCCACTCGACCAGGAGGCCTTGCGACTTGGGTACTGGGGTGACTGTTGGAAGCGGCATATATACCATGGTTGCTTCTTCCCTCTCACGTCATGTTGACTCTAGTTGGACCGGGACGAAGACTTGCAATTGGCAGACACGAGGAAGTTATTGTTTACGGCGAGGACACCCACATGAGCTCCCGCCTGCGATGGGGACAGTATCCCTAACCAGAGAAGCTATACTCTGCTGAATATCGATATCCCATACCATAAGCACCCGCAGAGCATCTCAGGCTCGCAGCAGCAAATGTGATTTGACAGCATTACCCGGAACCAGATATGCATTTACACAAGCTAAGGACCTTTGCACATCACAGTCAATTTACACATTACTTTATACAGTAACAAGTCGTATACCCATCACCAACCGCCCGCCACACCCCTTTTCCGTCCAGTGCCCATTTTATACATACAAATGTCCCACCCAACGAATAAAACAACCCCATCCCAACCGGCTACCCAAAAAAGATCACTTTTGGGTCCCTTTAAGCACGAGTGGTCATCTTCTTAGTCCCCTTCTTCAACTCCCTCTCCCGCTCCTTCTCCAAGTACTTCTTCTGCCCCTTGGCGTCCAGCGCGTTCAGCTCTGCGTCACGCTTGGCCTTGCGCGCCTTTTCCTTCTCGACCGCACGTTCCTCAGCCTTCTCTTCCTCTTCGGCCTTCTGGATCTTCTTGATCATGGCCTCACGAACAGCCTTGACCTTCTTGACGACTTCAGGGCGGAAATGGGCCGACTTGGCGAGCTGGTCAGAGATGCGGAGGAAGTAGTGGAAGATGGGAACCAGGTTGGTGTAGTCGTTGTCAGAGGGCAGGGAGTAGCGGAGGAAGATGCGCTTGCGGGGGACGGTCTCGTCGAGACTTTTTGGGTTAAACGTTAGCCAAATATCCGAGCACAAATATTTTACCCATGAAAACTCACGTCTTGGGCTGATCAACGGGTTGGTCAGAGATGATCAGATACTCAAAAGAATCGCCAGCGCTCTCAGCAGCCTTGATAAGCTCGGGGGTAAGGAGAAGGTCGGTAATCTCGGCGCTCTCGCTCATGACGGTCAACCACTGGGGAAGCTTGGGGTGGTCCTTGGTAACGGTAAGAGACAAATCGTAGCGATCATCGCGAACCTTCTTCATTTGGTCCTTGTGAACAAGGGCCCAAACAAAGCTGTCATAAGCGCTCTTGTCCTTGGTCGGAAGATCAGCAGTGCCGGGGACAGAAGGCACAATCTGAACCTCTCTTCCATCGAAGGGGTAGATGGTAGCGTCACAAACATCCTTGGGAGCAGGGAAGCTGTCCCAGAAGAATCCAAGAGCGGCCTCAAAGATAGAGGTAAGCGGGTTGAAGCGCTTGATGAGGGTAAGCTTCACATCGACGAAAGCGACGTTGGCACGGCCGGTGGCATAGGTAGCAAACTCGAAGAGACTCTTCTCGCGAATTTCAGCACGCTTATTGTCAGAAGAGGGAACACCGTCAAAGCCCACGGAAGCGAACTCGGAGGCAAGGGGGGTGTTGTTTGCTTGAATCCACTTCTTGGCCTTGGTACGATTGCGACCAGCGCCGAAAAGGTGGAAGATGAGGAAGAGGCCGATGACAGAGAGAACAATACCCTCTCCCTTGAAGTCAGAGAGAGAATGGCGCTCGTCGAGGCGGTACCATTTTGTGTAGGGGCGCAATGTCTGCGCGGGTTGGGCTCCGGTCAGAGTGTTGGAGACAGGAGTAAAGGGGATTGGGGATGGATCGGCGCCCTCCTTGAAGTCTGCGAAGTCTATGCAAAACTGTTAGCTGCTGGCCAATTTGTGACACTGAAATAGGGGCAACGGCTTTTTTGGGCTCTGGAAACCGAAGCTCAAAGCTTCACATAGAAGCCCACATGCGGCCACGTCTTTCAACCCAAACTTGTGTTGCGCAATAGATATAGATGGACATACCAGTATCACCGCCCTTGACGGGATCGGGATTTAAGGGCTTTTGGCCTCCGAAGAGATTGTTAATAACGTTCGCCATGGCTGTCGCGTGCAGTGGTCGGCGATTTGGCGAGGTTGCTTCGAAGCAAGAAGTTCGTGTCGCACCCAAGGCCAGAGAAATCCCCTGACGTGTGCAATTGGGGATTGCATGTGGGGCACCCTGCAGGAAGCACGGATGCCAATTCAACGCTGGATGGCGCTATCAACGCTAATCCTTATCGCTTTATCAATCTCTGGGCATCAGCTTCGAAACTCGACTGCATTTGAATGTTTGACATGTTCCAAGAATTCTTTTGGCGTTTAAAAGCACCGCATGATATGGCAGGGCAAGCCGGATTACCCCAAGGATTCCCCTCATGCTCCCCAGACTAGGACAAGCATCTGGGAAGTGGGAGATGGTCTGCCATCTCAGTTGCCCCTAGCAACCCTCCACAGTATATTGACGAATGAGAGGGCTGAAACCCGACGGGACTTTTAACAACGAACCATCAAGGTGCTTCACAACTGCAGCGGTGATATAACCTCACCAGTCTATAGCGCGGCTCCCGAGATCAGCGGCAGAACAATGTCACGAACTACAACATTTCGAAAATATGGCAAATCCGACAGAAGGACTAGAGCTGAACAGCTCTTTGAGGCACTGCCCACAAGCCCGCCTAGGAGGAAGAAGGCTCAATCAGAAACCGACCCAAATGAGGTCATCCAGATAACGAAACAATTAGTGTCAGTGGCACTTGATGAGAAGGTGGCGGTGGTTCAGGAGAAGGAAAAGGTTCACTTGATAGCACCCACCCCACCACCATCATCACCGTCTTCAGAACATAGGCTATCTCCACCGAAACAGAAATCTTCACCACCAAATCAGAAATTTTCAGCGCCAAAGAAAAGAATATCACCAACTCTGGTACCAGCACCGGAACCGGAATCAGAGCCCCTGGAAAAAGAAGAGGAGGAAGCCTACAAAGAAGAATCAACTGCCTACTCAGACGACTACACCCAAGACCTCCGCATCCTCACCTGGTCCGACATCTGCCCCCCAGAAAACAGTATTGAGAAAATTGCCGAGGCCTCCTACGCAGAGGTTTACCGGATCACCAACAGCCTCGGCACCTCCATCATCAAAGTCGTCCGCCTCGAATCCCCCATCAAACCTCAAACCAAAGCCCAGGAACGCTCCGGCCTCGTCGACGAAGAACCCCACACGGATGATGACATGCTCGGCGAGCTCCAAATATCAGAATGGCTCGCCGACATCCCCGGTTTTGTCATTTACAAAGAGCGCTACGTCGTCAAAGGAAAAGCACCCAAAGCCCTGCTGGAAACCCACCAAGCTTTCCACCGTCGAGAAAAGCGGAAGGATCCCGATCGGCTGCAATGGTACCCTTCCCCAAGCCGGTATCTAGACGAGACCGAATTTCTCGTCGTCGAACTAGGCGACGCTGGCACAGCCCTGGAAGATTTCCCCATCACAACTGTCCCCCAGATATGGGACATCTTCCTGCACACCGCCATCGCACTCGCCCGCGCCGAGGACCTAATTGAATTTGAACACCGCGATCTCCACGAGGGTAACCTCTGCATCCGCCAGGCCCGCCCTGCCTCCACTTCTCCTTCCACCACCCCTTACCAGTTCGGCCACTCGGGCCTTGAAATTACCATCCTCGACTACGGCCTCTCCCGCGCCTCTGATCCAGACCATCCCAACCAGATCATGTTCTACGACCTCGAAAAAGACCTCTCCATCTTCACCTCCACCCACGCGCCCCAGTGCGAGGTCTACCGGTGTATGCGCTCCTACCTTTTAAGGGGGGACAGATGCAACCTACCGCCAAAGTATCATACCACGCCATATTCACTCCCGCCAACAGCTGCGAAGAAGAAGAGGAAGAGGATTAACTGGGAGGGGTATCATCCGTATACGAATGTGCTGTGGTTAGATTACATCTACAATTACCTGATTGAGAACTTCCAGGGAGGGGAGAAGGTACTCAAGGAGTGGGAGGAGCAGACGAGGGAGTTGAGGGTGCATCTTGATCCGGGACAGCCGAGGGAGGTGCTGAGCTTTGGGATGGCGGGGGAGGTGGTGAGATTTGCGGTGGAGGCAGGGTGGGTTGGGGAGGAGCAGTTGATGGATGGGGGTGGGAGTTGCCTTTCTGCTGCTGGAGGGGGTGAGAGTGAAGGGGAGACGGACGAGGAAGAGGAGGAGGAGGAGGAGGAGGAGGGAGAGAGCGAAACTGAGGAGAGTGGGAAAGGGAGCGCGGCCGAGGAAATCGAGGGGGGGGAGACGCACAGGGAGAGGTCGGGGAGGTCAGCGAGACGACGTTGAGCTTGAAAAGGCTTCGAATGCTTTTGAAAGGCGAGAAAATTTTCTTTTTGGTCTGGGATACAGCATTTGAGCACAATATCTTTTGGGGGGCCGGTTTACGTTTCCTATCCGGGATCATACACCGGATACACTTGAGGGCGAGGAAGTGGCGAGAAAACGGGCTCGTGCTGCGATGTCGGAAGCGTTACTAACATTCACATTCATGTTCAAGGTCATAGAGAACCGATATACCCACATTTTTTGTATATATATATATGTATATATAGACAGAGAGCTTGGCCTTGCATAGCATATACACACTGGACATAGCAGACAGGGCAGGATAGGAAGGCGTTTGCTTATTATAAACACAGGTGTTGTTCACCATCATGGAGTTAGAGTTACCTCTGGCGCGAAGATACGGCAGTCGTGAGATGTCATCACCAAATCGGGCAGAACAGGTCATTGTTATTGGCCCGGATGGCAGCCGGCTTGTAGGGTGTTGTTGAGAGGCCCCGGCTGTGTGGGCATCACAATTCGTCACTGCATGACAGGGAAGAGCCGAGACGTAGCATCAGATCAGATGAGAGTGAGTGCAGTGCATGCTGCAAGGCGCATTCTTTGTGATTTGTGTAGTTTAAAAATATAATCTTGAGTGGATTAATGATGATCTTATTCGGTCATCAGTGAGAAGAGGTCTCTGGATGACCCCGGGAGGCTCGGGTTAGACAGAGATGTACAAGGCTGGTATCAGTCAGAGGATGTTCCTCAGAATTCTAGGCATCAGCTCATGCCGTGACGTTGTTTTCTCCGAGGTTATTTCCCGCTGACTAACAGCGGGGTTAGGGTTTTGTATCGGCAATTGGTTCGCAAAGCTGCCGTAGCCAAGCCGGCGACTTGGCAGAATCAGGCTTAGCGCAACGTTGGTAGCCGCCCAACTGATCCTGGCTCGCAAGGGTCAAATCGTCTCTTTCAACTTCATCTCTTTTTTTTTCTCTTTTCTGCTCTCTACATCGGCCCTCCTTCCTCATCATGCTGCTGTCCGATACCTCCGACCCTAGCAGCGTGGAATTTTTTTCCTTCTTTTCATCTCATCAAGGACCAGCCGTCGGAATTTTTTGTCCTTGCCAAGCCGCGTAGAAGGAAACAGAAGAAAACTACAACCTCGACTCCCTGTTTTGATATCGGCCGAAGGGCAAACTTCCCCCTTCGCTCCACGCAAGGTGACGAGTGACGACAATAATTAGAAGCCAACAAATCTTGCGCAGACTTGGCAGATACTCGAGTGTGCTGATGATTTTCCGCCAATAGCCAACTGCGCTTCCCAGCTAGTCGGATCTTGGGCATGCGATTGCTGTTGAATCTCGACCGCCTTTCGCTTTTGTGCTACACTCGGGAGGCTACCCACGGAATATTCCATGCTGTGTATACGGAGCGTCACTAACAGCCCGGCCACCTCGCTCTTTTCAGAACCAAGTGCCAACGGGGTGTTTGATGTAAGATGACAACCGTTGGAGGAGCTCGTTCGGGAAGGATCTTACATCTTTTGTGTGTCAGCAGGTGAGCTTCTGTGCATCCCGTGACAATGGATGGAGTCCTCAGTTTGGAATCATCTGCAGCCGCAAACGATCTCCTACAGCTTCCCAACCAGAAGCCCGAGTGGCTTGCAAATCATGAGTCCAGGTGTCGTCGATCTCGCCCTGCGGGGTCTAGTGAGAAGATTGACCGAGACGCGGGTGATCCCTACCTCGTTGAGCACGCCATTGAAGCTTTAGCAGCGCGCATCGCGATGTACCTGCGTCAACCGTCGATGCCTTGAAGCCTCACCTGTTTTTCTTCTCGAAATATTTTCCTGGAGTCTGCGTCGATAGAGCCAGCTCTCGAACCAGGAGCGCAAAACCTTGGAATGCTGAACCCAACATCAGTTCCACTGCGTCATATGTGCTGTTCCCAGCTGTGGGCAGATTCTGGATCCCGATGCTCGGAAACCGAACGGCAGACAGACACGCTTCAGGGATTCCCCCATCGCGCGTTCCGCTTCCTTGTTCTTGAGCTTGCAAATCGGGCTCCACACTCCAGCTCTCGAAGACTCCATGCACCACTCTCGGCCGCTCGATATGCAATGCAACTGCGGATTCTCTGGCGGCACTTCGCATCCTGGTTTTTGATCAGTCGGGTCTGGTGGTGGTAATCACACAGTTATGTACCACGAATATCTGCCATATTAAGGGGCACAGTACCGAGACAGACCGCAGGAAGCCACCGGCACGGGACTTCAGACCACGCAGAACTGTCACGCTTGTCACTCCCTGGTGTCTGTGATGGATTCCGAATACGACTGTTTCCAAACCTGTCAGCGCTTGCACGTTCGATATGCGAGTGCATACCTTGATACCCCACATATCTCAACGGGCGCCTTGACCGCATTCTGTCGATATCGGACGAGAGCTGCTCGTCCAAGCAGCAGGTCCCCGGCTGGTCTATTTTTTGACTTTTTGCCCCCATCATTCTACGGGGGCTAGCTCAAAGCTTTCGAGTGCCGACTGGGGCAAACCCTCTGCTGACGTATGTCGGAGAGCTCTTCGTTCGACTGTCTTGATCTAGTTTGAGTGGTCTCCGTCTTTCTCCGTCTCCGTGGCAGGCCTTTCCAGTGCTGCTCATCTTGTTGCTTCTTACTCTGTCTTACAGTGTTCGGTCTTACCTCATGCTGAGACTGTCTGCAAGGCAGCGCTGTTACTGTATTCGGTGTGGACCCCTAATGCGGCTCCTTCGGTGAACTTGGTTGTGCCTCCAACAGCCTTGTGGAATCAGATGAGCCATCATGCGCCACATCCACACAGCGCCCATGACATGAGGGCTTTGGTGTGATATTGGCCGCCTCCCCCGGCTAGGACGGAGTCCAAGTCCGGACGACTGGGCCGTGGGTTGAGCAACATCTCGTCCCACCCCGGTCTGTGCTTCCCGCCCTTCAAGGGTACTTGCACTTTGTTGTTGCGCACGGTGACACACAGCTACTTGTGGTTCCTGCGCAGAAAGTCTCGACCCATTGATCCAATGAAGGGTAATTCACTCTTTCTAATTCAGTCCCTAGCCCCTTGTCTGGGGTCCGGGCCGATAGTATTGGAGAGGTGACGAGGATCTGGTACTTACACAAAAACAATGTTTCCAGTCACAAAATGGAGGTGTTTTTGTGATCAAGAGCTGGCAGACTGCAACCTTGAATCCACAGGGGCCGACCCATGGGGGTACCCACAGATCTTGTGATTGTGTGGCGTCTGCTCTCTACCTGGCAACCATGGGTCAGGGGTGGCCAGCTATTCGACTCGACAAACCTCCGGGAAGGCCATAGCTTCACGCACTCTCGTCCCCGTCCCCCATGGTTGCAGTCTGCGGAAGGAGGCACGGAGGATTGGGCAATGTGGGTGGAGGCAAAACATGCTGATCAGCACAGTGCTTGCGGGGCGTGGGGCAGGGCCTATACAGTCGTCCGTCTACATATAAGTAACGCCTCCCCGTCATCGTCATGAGCTCTTGTTTGGGAGAACCATTCTCGGTCTGCACACAGAATCAGCCACCTCCGGGGCTAGATCAACTTTATCCTGCCGTATCACCTCCCCCCCCCTTTTTTTTTAATCAATATTGTTTCTCTCTCAGACAAGCCCGAGACATACATATAGGACATACATACCTATACACCTGAGATGATGCACGTCAGCAGCATGAAAAGGCTGCTAACGTGGGCCACCCTCATGGGGTCCATGTCAGCGGTGACACAAGCAGCATGCCCCTTTGCTGATCCCAACTACCTCACCAAGCGAGAGGAGGGCGCGGAGCAGCAGACAGAAAACATCCTCGAGGAGTACAAGGTCGACGACAGCAATGCCTACATGTCGTCTGACGTTGGCGGGCCGATGGAGGATCAGAACAGTCTCAAGGCTGGTTCAAGAGGTCCTACTCTACTCGAGGATTTCATCTTCAGGCAAAAGATTCAACACTTTGACCATGAACGGGTGAGTTTTATTTTATCCTGCCATATGTTTGACAGGCGCTGACATGACCAGATTCCCGAAAGGGCTGTTCACGCTCGTGGTGCCGGTGCTCACGGCACCTTCACCAGCTATGCTGACTGGAGCAACATCACGGCTGCTTCCTTCCTTGGTGGGGCTGGGAAGAAGACTCCCGTTTTCGTCCGGTTCTCTACCGTTGCTGGTTCCCGCGGCAGCGCCGATACTGCTCGTGATGTTCACGGGTTCGCCACTCGTTTCTACACCGACGAAGGAAACTTCGATATTGTTGGCAACAACATTCCCGTATTCTTCATTCAAGATGCCATTCGCTTCCCTGATTTGATTCACTCGGTCAAGCCCAGCCCGGACAATGAGATTCCCCAGGGAGCTACTGCCCACGACTCTGCCTGGGACTTCTTCAGCCAGCAGCCCAGCACTATGCATACTCTCTTCTGGGCCATGGCCGGTAACGGTATTCCTCGCAGCTACAGACACATGGACGGTTTTGGTGTGCACACCTTCCGCTTCGTCAAGGAGGACGGCTCGTCCAAGCTCATCAAGTGGCACTTCAAGACCAAGCAGGGCAAGGCTAGCTTGGTCTGGGAGGAGGCCCAGGTTCTCTCTGGAAAGAACGCCGATTTCCACCGTCAGGATCTCTGGGATGCCATTGAGTCTGGCAATGGTCCTGAATGGGAGCTCTCCGTTCAGATCGTTGATGAGGACAAGGCCCTCGCTTTCGGCTTCGATCTCCTCGATCCTACCAAGATCATCCCCGAGGAGCTCGCCCCCTTGGTCCCCCTCGGTATCATGAAGCTCGATCGCAACCCAACCAACTACTTCGCCGAGACTGAACAAGTCATGTACCAGCCCGGCCACATCGTTCGCGGCATCGACTTCACCGAGGACCCCCTCCTCCAGGGCCGTCTATTCTCCTACCTTGATACCCAGCTCAACCGTAACCAGGGCGGCCCCAACTTCGAGCAGATCCCCATCAACAGGCCTGTCTCCCCCATTCACAACAACAACCGCGACGGCGCCGGCCAGATGTTTATCCATAAGAACATCTACCCCTATACCCCCAACACCCTGAACAACGGGTACCCCCTTCAGGCCAACCAGACCCACGGCAAGGGATTCTTCACGGCCCCCAACCGCATCGTGGACGGCAAGCTCGTCCGCGCTTTGTCGCCCACCTTTGACGACCACTGGTCCCAGGCTAGATTGTTTTACAACTCGTTGACCCCCGTTGAGCAGCAGTTCCTCATCAACGCGATCCGGTTCGAGGCCTCGCACCTCAAGAACGAGCAGGTCAAGAAGAATGTGCTGGAGCAAATCAACCGCGTCTCCAACGACGTCGCTAAGCGCGTCGCTGTTGCCCTTGGCTTGGAGGCTCCTACTCCCGACCCGACGTTTTACCACGACAATGTCACTACCGGGCTGTCCATTTTCAACGAGACGCTCCCCACTATTGCCACCCTCCGCGTTGGCGTCCTTGCGTCGGCGCTGTCTGACTCGTCTCTGGCCCAGGCTGCGCAGCTGAAGGAGCAGCTCACCAAAGATGGGGTCGTTGTTACTATCGTCGGGGAGGTGCTGAAGCAAGGGGTCGACCAGACGTATAGCGCGGCGGACGCGACGGGGTACGATGCGGTTGTTATTGCTGGCGGGGCGGAGGGGCTGTTTGGGAAGAAGGCCAAGGCGAGCGCGTTGTATCCTGCGGGAAGGCCGGGGCAGATTGTGATTGATAGTTATCGGTGGGGGAAACCGGTGGCGGCGGTGGGGAACAAGGCGGGTAAGGCGCTGGAGGAGACGGTGGGGGTTAAGGAGGGGGAGAAGGCGGAGGGTGTGGTTGTGGAGGATGGGGTCGGGGAGGTGGTGAAAGGGGTGGAGGAAGGGTTGAGGGTGTTTAGGTACTTGGGGAGGTTTGCGCTTGATGAATATGCTGAGTAGACAAGCTGCGTTGGGGATAAGGAAAAAGAAAGTAAGAGGTGGGATAATGGGACAGGAATGGGATTATGACATTATGATCTGGGTTTCTTTTTACTTGCATTCAGTAAGTAGTATTTAGGATGGGGTAAAGGGGTTAATTACTTTATTTTTTTCGATTCTGGGTGTAAATATCTTTTTTTATATTCGGATTATTATTCTTGGACAAAGACTCAGTTCCCAACCATGCTGACTTTTCCGTGTGGTATGCTATTTCTTGTACCGTGTCCGATGGTAGTCGCCTCAAACGTTCGTTTCTTGAGCAGTCGGAATTGGGTCTTTGAAAAATGGTTCAAGTTACCTGCGTCGCAGGTATTGTGTTGTTGTACATACTTCATCTCACGATCTCTTGTTGAACAATCGGAGAAGTTGGGCTTTGGAGAGTGTCTCATCGGCGACTTGTACGAAGGACCACAAAACGGAGATGATTTTTTGGGGGAAGTACTCTGCGGTTGCACAAGTACGCTTTGTAGCACACACAGCAATGGTACTCTTGCCCTGCAAAGATCACAGAGTGATTGCCCGATGGTCCCCGGCCGGAGGTATCTCAAAGGTGGACCCACTCACACCGAAGGAAGGTCGGCGAGGTGGAGGGGACGGGAAAAGTGGGGCCGGCTATATCCAGAAAGCGGGAGTTTAGTAAAGTCGGCGATTGATTACCGATAAGAGAAGATCGAGGTGGTCGCCAGTCGGGATTCATATCTTTCAGCTGGATTTTCATCCATCTTCAGAGGAAATCATATATAGTTTTGATTTCATCTCATCTCTCCGCTTTGATCTTTTTGTCCATTAAACCCCATCACACCCATCGCCCGAGACTCTTCTCAACTTTACTTCGAACAACTCAGATTTCAAGACACAAACAGTAACTATCAAGACAAGATGTGCTTCGGATCTTCCTGCCCCAACTGCTGTCAGTCACACCCTTACCGTTCATTTTCCAAAACATGAGGCTGACTTTTCACAAAAGCTAAGCAATCCTGGAGAGGGTGCGGCTCCCACGTCCCCTCCGTCCTCGGCTCCGTCTCCGAAGACAAGTGGTGCACTTGGTACGCCCCTCTCTCACATATATCATCATCATCATCATCATCCCTCTACTTTCAACCTTGCCCAAATCGGCTTTTCTCTAATCTCTTACAAAATTCCTCGCAACATCTTTTGAAATCAACATTTCCTATTACGCCAATCATTCATTTTCGATTTGCTGTTGTGTGTTAAAGAGCCTCGAGCTGACCATACATACAATAGTGAGCCCAAATTCAACGTCGGCGGCAAAGATTACCCACCCCAGGCCGGCCAGGGTAAACCAGCCGGGTCATCAGACCCATCCGCTGCTCAGCAAGAGACTCCCTCAGGTTCGGCCGCCCTGTCCTGGTTCACGAGTTTCCTTAGCGGGGACAAAAAGTAACATTCTTTCAAAATCAGAACTGAAGTAGGCAAGACAGCCTCTACCAAATTTCTACAGAATAATCGTTCCAAAACAGCGTTTCCCAACCAAAGCCAAAGTATCTTGCCTGCTCATTTATACCTAATTCTGCCTGCCTGTGATTTCATGGCTGTAAAAACAAAAAGTGTGTGACATACATTACATATCTATCTCGTTTTTTGTGTATATATTCTTTGATTCTTCTTCTCTTCATTAAAAGTCCCTTGATCATGATGCACACCCTCCGCTCTAACACTCCCCTCTCCTCTATTACCCATCCCAACAGCCCAACCCCCTAGAGACGCCTCTAACGCCCCCCAGGAACCCTCCTCTCCTCTGCCTCCAAATCCCTCTCCACCATCTCAATATTCGGAAACCTCTTTTGAAAATCCCGTATATAATCCTCCTTCTCCCCCGCTGTCATCTTCAGCAATGCCGCGCCCCCTCCCCCCGGTAAATCAACCGCCAACAACGCCTCCTGATTTATTCCACCACTACCACCACCACCTGTCCCAGTCCTCGCAGGCAGCTTCTTCACCGGCGATGGCGGCCTATTTATCGCACCCGCCACCGCCTGTCCGGTACTATTCTGATTAAGATGGACCGGCTTCGGCGGGGCTGCCGGTTTCGGCTGTTGTTGTTGTTGTTGTTGTTGTTGTTGTTGTCCAGATGAGGTGGGAGGTCGCCCCTTGTCGGTTACACTTGCCGGTTTTCTCGGGATATACGGCTTGTCCTCAACACCACCACTGGCGGTCGGTGGTCGTGGCGAATCAGTGTACTGCCCGTATCCCTGTGCTGTTCTGGAGACGTTGGTCGAGGACCGGTTGGTTTCGTCGAGGAGAGACTGAACTTTACTCTGAATTGCCTGGGCGCGGGAGGCTCCGGCAACAGCGACGCCTGTTTTAGGCGGTGGGACTGGACCTGCTCCAGTGCTGCCTCTTTGGGCGACGCGTTGACGGTATTCAGCTTGCGCAGCAGCGACTCTCGCCTCTTCTTGGGCGAGCATCTGGGCTTCTTGCTCGCGGCGCATTTCAGGCGTCATCTCGTCTTGCTCATAATCGTCGTCGGAGTGGCCGCCGGTAGCTACTGAGCCAGTGATGGGGGTCAGCACGTCGTGGCGGTCGAGGTCTTTGAGAGGCGAAGGGGTCCGGACTATGGGTCCAGAAGAGTTGCCCCCCTCGAACCGCTTAAAGGCGTCGCCAAACTTGCCGGCGAGGATATTCTTCGCGCCGGCGCCGAGGGAGGAGAGACTGCCACGCTTCATATGCTTGTGGCTCTTATCCTTCTTGGCTGGCTCAGGGTCTTCGAGGGAACGGAGAAAGTCGACATTGGACGCAATGTTTTTGTCTTCCTCTAGCTTGGGCGTGGACGGGCGGCTCCTGTCAAGAGAGAATCTTGGAGATGGCGCGCCTTCTTTTTCGCGGAGGAAATCCAAGTTGGATTCCAGATGGGTGCTGATTGGTCTCGGGCGAGAGGCAAGCCGAGACGGTGGCCTGGCAGTATCCAGATTCTCCAGGCTTGGTCGCCCACCTTCCAGCGATGGCCTCGACGATGATGAATGGCGAATATGGCTAGCTTGTTGTGCACCTTGATATGAAGGGGTCCGGGAAACCGGCCGACCTGTTGGCACATCTCCAAGGGCCGAGGGAGCAAGGCCGAGACCCGTCTCTGGAGCTCGGGGTACGCTGGCTGCCCTGTGACGATCAGCAGGTGGGAATCGATACACCTGGTATGACGAAGGCCCTTCAGCGGGAGGTGGCGATGTCATGGTGCCAGTCGATACCATGGTTGGCTTAGGGGTTGGCTGGTAAATAGGCTGTGGGGGTGAGGAGATGGCCTGTAGTTCGGGGGTGTTCGAGATGATGGTAGACGCCCGACTTGCCCCAGGTTGTTTTGGTGGCGCAGAGGCGGACTTGAGTGGAGGAGACACCAGTGATGGATCAGCCGTCGTGGCTTGATAGGGGTTGGCTCTGTTTCCATCAATGGACTGCCTTTGGCTGGCCTGCGTTGGGACTGGAGAAGGCGAGGGCTTGACCTGGAAAGCCTCATCTGCCAGCTTCTCAGCTACCCTTTGGGACAAATCTTTGGGCAGCTGCGGAGACCCTTGATCGAAGTCAAACTTGGCTCCGTGATCGTGCAGCAGCGAAAACTGATCGAGAGACGGAAACTTGGACGAGAGTTCGTCTCCGCCCTTGACTATTGGCCTCGCATCAAGCGCGGCGAAGGGATCTCCATTGGTGACTTTGGGTGACGTGACCGTCGTTGTTGTTGGAGCACTAGGTTGGGCAGCCGGCACTCTGCCTCGTCTCATACGCTCAATCTCAGGAATGACCTGCTGTTCCTGGGTAGATTTAGGAGAAAACACGGCGCCCACCGTGGGCGACGGCGTAACCTTTTGCTGAAGGGATGGACTCTGTTTATGCTGATGAGGGTCTGCCTGCGACTTCCCCGAGTAAATCTAGGCAACCGAGTTAACAACAGGCTTTTACTCAGTAGTTTTACGAGATAACTTACGTCTTTGACTGGTGGCTCCCGGCCTTGCATGGAGCAGGCCTCGCGGAGAACCTGATAAATATTGGGCCTAGCCTGCTGACTTTCCCGCAGCATCCAGGCTAGAACAGATCAGCTTGAGAAGTTGACTTTTGAATCTTCCAAGATACTCACCAATAAGCCCCTTGAGTCTATCCGAAAAGGCAGGGTAACTAGGATATCTGTAACTGGCATTGAGGATAGCAAGCTGTCCCTGCTCCTCAAAAGGTGTAGTATAGTAGCAAAGCTTGTATAGCAGCACGCCAAGCGCCCAAATGTCCGACTTTTCGTCAATCGGCTGTTTCCTGTAGACGTCGACCATCTCGGGACTCCTGTATTGCATCGTTGTGTGTTTCTGCACATCCTCGTCCATCAGGCGGCACTCGACGACCGTCTGGGGAGCTGCGCGTGGTGCGGCTGCCGAACCAAAATCGCAGAGCTTGAACTTCCGGACAGACCCAACCATGGTGATCAGAACATTTTCGACCTTCAGGTCACGGTGTAACAGTGGCGGTCGGAGGTAATGCATACAGGCTACGCCCTCGGCGACGTCGGCAAAAATGTTGAGAATCTCGGGCTCGGTCAGGCGGTGCTGTAGGCGCGTGTTCATAAAGTCGATCAGTCCGCCGCCGTTGCAATACTCCATGAGCAAAAAGACCTCGTATCCGCCGCCGCGCAGCTCGGACGCGTGTGAGTCGATATAGGTGACAATAGCCTTGTGTCCCTTCAGGCGCTTCATGGTTTCGACCTCGGTGCGCATCCCCCGCAGCGAGTCCTTGTCTGGGACTGCGACCCGCTTGAGCACAGCCAAATCGGTCCCGTTGATGGGGGCCGCCAACTTGACCAGATATACATGCGCGAAGCCGCCCTCGGAGAGGTATTTCTGAATCACCACGCGGTGGTTGCCGACCTGGATCTTGGTGCCGGGAGAAAAGGTGCCCGCCGGAGCGCCGGGGACGCTCCCTGACATAGGTGCCCCGTAAGGTACTGCGGGCCGCGCCGCTGCCGACACCGCCGCCTGGCCGTACGAAGCCATGACCGTGAATCCTCCGATGACAGCTTGTTCGGTGAGTTGTGAGGAATCGGGGAGTACGGGTCCGGGTGATTGAGACCTGGAAAAAGGGGGCGGTCGACGTTCGGGGCGGTGAGGGGAGGGAACAGCTGGATACGGGAGACGGCGAACGGAAACGGGGAGTGACTGGTTCGCGGGGGGGAGGGGGTGGACTTGGGCGGAGCAGGTGTTGGCAAGCGACTTTCAGGGCATCTATGGGAATTCGGTTCGCGGAGGAGGGGTGCTGCCTACGTTGCGTGCCGCATGGCCGGGAAAGTCATCGGTTTTACTGCAGATAGCGGGTTTATTTGGTCTTTTGTATCTTTTGTGATCTTCAAGGATGACGACAAACGTCGCGGCCGGACAGAGGCTGAATTTGAGGTTGTCTTTGCTGCTCATCCAGGTACCGCTGAAAGACGCACAATGTCAGGCAGGCCAGTGCTTACACATGGACCTCTCTGCACACAGACACTTCAGGTGGAGCCAGCTGGCAAGGGATGGCTTGGCATTTCCCCAGACCCCAGTTCAGGGGGCCACTCAGGGAGCCACATAAACGACCACCTCACCACCACCACAACAACAACAACAACAACGGCAACTGACTTCAGGCAGCAAACCATCTCTCGCGGCCTGATATTCTATCAGACTGACGACTTCATTATGGCCATGTAGTCCTTCGTTAGATTGGTACTTGGTCCTCATCAGGAAGTGCTAGCATTCGTCATACATCATTATTCTATAGACTCATCCCGATTCCCCAAGAAAGTAAACTACATCTCACCTTCAGATTAAGTATCGCCCAGATTCATGCCATATGCGAATCCCTCACAAGACATCTATCTTCGTGCAAACATGGTATCAAGTCATGATCCAAACAAGCCAACATGCCAACACAAAAACACGCTATATACCCAACGCCCGCCGCACAGTCGTTACAAAATTTACCGTCTTTACCAAACACCCACCAGCAAGGTCCGAACATCATGACAAGATGTTTGACGGGTTAAAAAGCGTCTCCCAGATGCGCTTAGGCAACGACATCTTCTCCTGGGATTCATGCTGCACGTCGGCCGGGTTAATGAATTTGGCGTCAGTCATCAGATCAATCTCCTGCAGAGGTGTCTGCAGCCTCCAGTTCCCGGTCCGCACCTTCCATACAAGCCAAAGCAGAAGCATGACCGGTGCGGCCAGATAGCCCTGGAAGAAGCTTTCAGCTGTTTCCGCTGAAGTTGAGTCGGGCTTGGGGGGCTAGTCATCAAGAAAGTCAGCAAACTCATTCTGATGCCATCTGGCTGACAATAAGACGGGATAACATACCTTGGTGCAAACATAAAAGGCAGCCACGAGGCAGAGGCCGTTGAAAATGAGGGCAACCCAGCTGCCCCAGACACCACTTGACGGCTTATATGGAATCAGGTCAAGCGAAAGCCCCTGGACCTTCATGGCTTTCCGGAAGCGAATGTGCGCAAGGCAAATCGAACCCCAAATGAAGAAATAAGTCACCCCGGTGACAGCGAGAAGCCAGTCGAATAGCTTCATACCAGCGTCGTTTGGTGCCAATCCGATATAGGCAAGCAGAGCAAACAGGATAAGCACAACGGTGCACCGCATAGGCCGGCCCTGCTTATCAATTCTGGCCAGGTACTTGGGTGCCATGCCGACTTGAGCCATAGCCTGGACAGTCCGGGTGAAACCAAACGTGGACGAGTTGGCGACGCTGATGACAGCGATGGTGATGACGCCGTTCATGAGGTGCGGGAGAACCTTGATTCCAGCATCCTCAATCGCCAAAGTAAACGGTGATGCTTTGCTGTTGCCACCGTTTGATCCGAGGAGCCGAGGATCGTCGGATCGCAAAATCAGGCCCAAGATGAACAGGTTAAGGATGTAGAAAAAGGCAATACGCCAAAAGACCTGCTTACAGGCCTTGGGTACCGACTTCTCAGGCCTCTCCGATTCAGCGGCTGCGAGACCGGCCAGTTCCGTGCCGCCAAAAGAAAAGGAAGCGATCACGAAAACACTGGCAAACCCGTCAAATCCACCCCTGAACGCGCCAGGATCGCTCCAGTATCTGCCGCCCAAGTACCCCTGGTCTCCAACAGCGCCGCAGTTGATGACGATGCCGAGGATGATGAAGCCGCTGCAGGCAATGACCTTGATGATGCTGAGAACACATTCAACTGTCATTGTGTCAGAAAACCTGCCCCTTTCTGTTACTCTGACTGGGACACAAACCTTCACCATATCCTCGGACCCCAAAGATTTGGATACAAGCCAACGTTACCAGGAACACTGTCACCCATACTCCCATGCTGATGTCCTCATTCCAGTATTGGATCGTGATCGAGGCCGCAATAAGCTCAAAAGGGAGGATGATCAGCCAAGTTAGAGCGTAGCCCCAGCCAATTGCGAAACCCCTGAAACAAGACAGTTAGCGACTGTCGAAGTGCCGCGTGTGACGAAAGCGGGACTTGCCATGTTGGATCGAGAAATCTCAAACAGTGTTCGAAAAAGGCGCCATTGGAAGGATATACAACAGAGAGCTCTGCGAGAGCCTGGCAAGTAAACAGCATCATGACTCCGATGAGGGTGTAGCAAATCAGCTTGGGACAAAGTTAGCTTGCGTTGACTCCATGGACAAGATATAAGCACCCACCACACCAGCTGGTCCACCTGCAGACAACGCTTTCCCAGACCCAATGAAGAGACCGGCACCAATAGCACCACCTGAAAAAGGACGAGATTGTTAGACCACTAGGAATCGGCGAGCTGTGCGAGCTGGGGGCATACCCATGGCGATCATTTGCAGATGCCTGTTCTTGAGGGACTTCTTGAGCTGGTTGTTCTTCATCAAAGCCACTTCTCCCAATTCCTCGTCCCGGCTGATGGAGCCGGAACCGGTGTCCCTCCCCATTTCCTTGGCGCCCACCTCATCCGGTGTAGCCATGTTGACGTTTCTCTTTCTTGGTGATCCCAAACGCTGGGTGGTGCGAGTGTTGGAGGGGTCTCGGGACGTAGATCGGGACGTAATTGGCCTGGGCAAGGAAAGGGAGCAGAGGCGCTAAAAGGATGGGGGCAGTGGGTTAATAAGTAGACGGATCTGATATCTCCGGTGCCTGGATGATAAGGGGAATTATGGTTTGGTATCTGGCGGACTAAGGGCCCCTGGCGCTATGATGGTGTCATGAAATTGAAGATAGCCAGAGACAGAGCCGGACAGGAAGGAGCAGAAGACAACAGGGGATAAGCCGATGGGTTCCTGGAATTTGCCCCTATATAAGGCGTCTGAGGTTGGATCGAGTTGGTAGCCTATTTCTTTGTGCCAGTTTAGTCAACAGACATCCGCGGAAGGACCGAGTCTTGATTTCTCTGACCATGACCGGAGACGGATATAGAGTTTGGACGGTGCAGTGACACCATCCTGGCAGGACCCTGATTTCTCCGCTGCTCTCCGCTAAAGTCGCCAGTTCAGATGTCATTTCCTCTTGACGGGACCTTTCCTGTCGGCCGACAGCACTAAATCAAAGCGCCGCTCTTTGAAATATCGGATTGTTCACTGGTCAACAGACTACACCATCGACATTTCACTGAACCATGAATGGTTCTTTGCCAGTTCGTTCTCCGACTCTTTATCACAGCCTGAATGAAGCACCAACTGTTGACCCGGCCCCTCAAGTCCATCGAACCCTTGGCACTGTCTCCCGAGGCGGTTCTCCAAACGGGAGCTACTTGGTAAGAGAGTCGGACATACTTTCGAATTCCCCTGAGTAGACATGAGAGAGGATCTTTCACTATCAGGCAACAACATGTGAGAGAAGGATATCACCGTTATATTTGCATCAGGGCCAACAATTCCTTGAATGCCAACTTATCCTGGACCAACATGCTCCCCCCTCCCCCAATTAACAAGCCTCGATGTCGTAATCCCACAACTCAAGCAGGACGCCGCCACTGATATCAGACTTAGGTCAAACTGACATTATCTGCCCCTTGCCTCCGCGTTAACACCGGTCCGACGCTCGAGGCACCGCCAACATGATCCGCAAGAACACCGTTGAAAGTGATGGCAAATTTCCGGCGCCCGTGACCCCGGGATTTCTCCACGCCTCCGGAAATCACCAAGATGGGGAAGTTCTGTCGTGAGCCAACCAACACCACGAAACACTCGTGATCTTCCTTCCTAGCAGCTGTAGCCACATACTTTTTGCTTAGCTTGTATCCCAAGTAGTACGTCCGCATTCTCAAGGGAAGCATGCACTTGGCTTCAGTGTCAACAGGAAGAATTGGGACACACAAGATGTAATAAATAATTAATAAACCCCTTGGTTTCACAAGCTTTTTACAGTTTCTTTTTTGCAGTGTGGGGCTAGGACACTGCGTTAAGGTTTGGCAGGCTTTCCAGAAGACTTTCCGGGGTTTGTATTTCTTCTTTTATTTCTCAAAAACCCCTTGGCTTTCCTTCTCCTACAAAGGGCTTCAAATAAGAACTCCAAATGCGGCACATACCTTAAACTGGCCCAGCTTCGATTTGGCTAGATGGAGAGGATTCGATCCATTCTGCCTACCTGACCCATCTATCCAAACGATTCTATAGTATCAAAATATTAAAGGAGAAACTGTAAACACAGCGAATAACCAACTCAACAGATCAGAGACGATAGACATCAGGCAAACGGACAAGAGAGGGCAACAGACGTCAGAGAGTAACAAGACTCGGATAGCAATAGTTCAGATAATAATAGACCTCACCCATCAACAGACTCTCAGAGAGCAACAGCAAAAAACTCCATAGTCCAACAGCAACATAAAGAAAAGAAAAAAGAGGACAAAAGAATCAAGTCATGATTGGATGACCCGACCGAGTAGTTGTTCTCATGGACGAGCTGGGAATCGAACCCAGGACCTTTCGCATAATTCGAGAACTCAAGTTCTTTGATCTTTAAGCGACCATGGAAACTGTGAAATATGCTAAGCGAACGCTCTACCAACTGAGCCACACGCCCCGTTTCTGTTTTGATGTGTTTTGTCTCTCAGTAATTCTCTCTATCCCTCCTCTCGTTTCCTGTTCTTTGATAGGCTTGTGTGAGGAGTGGAGCTTGAGGGCTTTAAAACAAAGCCTGCCACCTCCCTGCCACAAAAAGTCTTCAACAAATGTTGGGGGACGAACCTCCTAATTTGACCTACGCCAGACCCTGCCTGCCACACACTCCACATTATGAAGTCTGACTATGACAACTGAATCCCATCAAGTCATCAAAAGGGCCGCTGGTCTAGTGGTATGATTCTCGCTTAGGGTTCACCCTAAAGCATTGCTTGCGAGAGGTCCCGGGTTCAATCCCCGGGTGGCCCCAGACATTAATGCCTCTTCAAGAGGTTTATTTTTCCTTTTGTTTCTTTTGTTATCAATTATACTTTGCTTCTTTTCCTTCTCCTGTTGTTATGGCTTTGGGGCACGGAAAAAGAAGACCGACGGGACTCACGGCGTGACTTGTCATCGCTCATCATTGCATATACTCTTTGTCAGACAACTCATTATGAACACGCTATATAAATTTTCTTCTTCTTCGGACACCATCTATTGGGTAAATTCCCCCTCATAGAGCAGGTGGAACCCCAGGACTGACAACCTCCTGTCCCCCTTGCCCCGTTATCCCCATCCCCCCTCCCCTCGGCTTCGTAATCTCAAAAAACTCCGTCAGCCCCTTTACCACCACGTCCACATTCATGTTAATCTGCGGCATCTTCTCGTAGCTCCCCTCCTTCATAATCGCCACCAGCGCCAGGAACCTGTCCACCTCCCTCAGCATGATGGGCCTCTGCGCGTCGGCCAGCACCATCCCGCTCTCAGCCCACTCGCACGCCACCTGGTCCTCAAGCGGCTGCGCCCACGGCTCCCCCTCCAGCCGGTCCCTCCACTGCTGCGTCCGCGGCCAGCTACCGTACACCTCGCTAAAGTCGATAATGACGTCCACATAGTCGGAGCAAATCTCATAGCTCGCCATGTCCTCGGGTGTGGAGTCCGTCGCGATGTAAATTTTGGTGTTGACGTCAAACAGGTATGCCTTTTCGAACCTGCATGTCCGGCAGAGGTTCGTCAGCATTGCTTCTAGCTGTCCCAGTCGGGGAATCAGCTTCTGGATGACCTTGCTAAAGGCCTCAAAGATGCTGTGATTGTAGATGCTCGTGAGGTGGAAGTTGACCGGGGCGTTCTCGATCCCTTGGTCGGACAGCTCGTCCTGGATCCGTATCGTCACGTCGCGCTGAATGTCCAGCTTGTAGTCGTCACTGAGGCCGTCGACTTTGTGGATGAAGACTTCGATGTTGATGTGCGGGTAACTTCGCTGGACGTGGAGGATGGTGATGTTGAGCCGGGCTACCGCTTCGAGGTAGTCGTCTTGAGCGTCGATAACCCAGATTAGAGCTCCGATCTCGCCAAATATGGCGTCCATATCAAATGAATAGGCTGGGTTTTCAAATATGTCGATTTGCCCTGGGAAATCCCAGACTTGAAACTCCATGAAGGAGCTTGAAGGTGTTAGCATGGCTGACAATAGGAGGGATCGCCGCCCCAAAAGACTTACTTGAGACTATCTTTTTGGATTCTGGCTGTTGATTCGAGAAACAATGTCTCGCTCGCTGGCAACTTGTGAAACACCACGCTCGAGATGGACGATTTCCCACTCCTGAAACGAACGCATGGTCAGCCACAGTTCCACATCGCTCAGTCAGACAAAGATTCCATACCTTCTTTGCCCCATCAACAATAGACGAGGCTTCCCCTTCATCTGGGGCGTCGTCGGATCTGGCACCTTGGGCCCATCCTTCTTCTGGATTCGTTGCCGGTTCTGCTCATAGACACGAGAAAGATTTAGCGCTGCTAGACTGATAAATCTGACTGGACGAGGGGGTAGAGGCTGTGTGCATGGATCCTCTCCGCCGTCACCAGAAGGACCGCCACCACCCGTAGAAGACATGGCGGGAGAGAACAAATTCGGGAGAGGTGATGTGTCTTCAAAAGAAAAATAAGGGAATCTCAGAAGTAGATAAAGAACAAGGCAACTGTCCCCCTTCGTCACCGCCCTTGTCTGCCCCCAAGAAGCAAGCAAGTAGTCACACGAGTGGGCAAAAAAGCCCAACCCTCGGTATCGACGAGCCCTCTCGTTTGCAAGCTGTATAGAGTCCAACGGGATTGGGCCAAGCCGGGAGTTGCCTGCTTGCTTGCTTCTGAACCGGCCGAGAGACGGGAAGCAGAGTCGATTCAGAGATAAGACAACGGAATTGTGCTTTTGACGAGGTAGTAGGCAGGTTTGAGGTGGCTTTTCGCGGTTCGACGCATGCGCATTCTCCGTGGGAGAAACAAAAAAATTCTCACAGCATCTGCTTATTGCTGCAAAAGCGGCGAGCTTGTATTGTTGCGCTTGGTCTAACCGGCGAGACGAGCTCACCTATGATTGGCACCGTTTTCGCACATCGCCTCCATTTTTCTTGTCGCCTCCTGAACTTTTGCTGGGCTGTGTTTCTGTGTTCCAGTCTGACAGAGAAAAAAAAAGAGGGAGAGGGATCCGAGGGGTTGAGAGAAAGCGACTACCGCACTGACGGAAAGAGGCAAAGTTGCGGTCAGGGAAAACCCTTATAATGCTCAACTAGGTAAGAGGGAGGCATGACAGCATATAATCGCAAGCATAACAGACCAAGAACCGGCGCAGTCCCAAGCCGACTAAATCTTATGGTTGCACAGGCACCTCCCGATTCCAATGAGTTGGATCCAGTGGCTCGGCCGAATAGGTCAACTCGAGTGGTTATCCAGTGACGACAGGGGCAACATACAGCTAGAGAGATCTTTGAGTAACTCACTCGCCGAAAAGACATTTCTTTCAATGTTTGACACCCGAGATTTCTGCCGCCTGTATCTTGCCTTTGCCTGGCCGTCTGCCTGCCTGCCTGACCGTCCGTCCCCGCTCATCCGTCCATCCGGCCGTGCTGCGAGGCTGGTGTGACACTTGCCTGCCAAAGATGACGAAGAGGCGTCACTGTTTGGTTGGAGAGAGCGGAGGATTGGAGGTGAGTGAAGAAGCAAAGAACCAGACCGGCGGTGTCCGCGTCCAGGGGTCCAAGGGTCCAGGGGTAAATTGTTGGTTGCGGCGGTAAAAGGGGAACAGACGGAAAAAATCGCCAAAACTTGGAAAACGCCCCCAACGGTGCTGGATGTGCTTCTAGAACAAAGCTAGGCCAACGAAACAGAAAGACGAACCCCTGTGTAACTCGGTGATGGGAAAGGGCTAGCTGCGCAACGAAGCAGTCATCTCAAGGGGAAAAGTCCTCGGAGAAAGAATAAAGCAAGACCCGGCGCTTGCAGGGGTCGTGACTTGTGTTGTAAGATGCTGTGCTGTGTATGTGCTGTGATGACGGAGGCTGTGAGGATGAAATAATGTTTGCCCTTACCTCCATGTCGGGATATGTGATGGGAGATGCTCGGCCTTCCCTTTGGCACCCCAGTTCCTCCAGAAGATCAATTCGTCAAATTTTAGGCACCAGTAGTGAAGATGGCGTGCTGAACCTGAGGATCAACTGCAAAAGACTGAGATAGGTCAAGGCTGTGGCGTCAAAGTTAGTTAACTGTAGGTGAGCAGGCTCGGGTCTGACGAATAAGATGATATCTCATCATGAGCCTGGGATGCTCGACTCACCGGTGTCTCTGTGTGACTGGGCGTGGTATTAAACTCGCCGTTGGGCGAAAATGTATATGTTCTGGTCTCCAATTGAGTTGGTGTGATTATACCTGTCGGCGAAGTTCAATCAATAACGCTTTGCTTTGTTGAATCAACCCCGCAGGTGAAGCGCCCTCAGCTCGCTCTCGAGCAGCTCCAGATTATGGCGAGCTCAGGTCGTCTCAAACCTCGCAAGTAGATCTCAGGTGGTGGGAATGTTTACTCCCAGGCTCTCGCTATGCCATGGATTGTATCAGGAGAAAAAGAAAGAGTATCGATAAGGCAAGGCTGTGCTGTGCTTTGTGCAATTTCAATTTGCTGTCTCGGAGCCCATGGGTGTTCAGTCCAGGGCGCCAATGGCCATTTAAAAGGGGGGTTCAGGTGAGGGACACTCACCGAAGCGGGCTACCTACTGCGGGGTGCTGCCCAGCGCGATTACATAAACCCCGCTCCCGAAGTTTAGCGCCTGCGCCGACCTGGAGAGATCTTGATATCAATCGCCCAGAAGCTCAAGTATTTCTTGGCACATCTACTTCATTCGTTCAGCAGCTGCACAGATGCATCAAACGGCAGTCAAACGGTCTGAAAAGAATAGTGGATATGCCTATCAAAGCATCTCGAAGAGCTATCGACTATCTTGTGAGCTCTGTCGACTACCTTTCAAAGTCTACCGGGCATCATGGCAGGCCTGTTTAGACCTGCGATACCTATCTTTTTTTTGTGTTCACAGCCTTCATGGATTTTCCCATGTATTTTCAAAAAAGTCCTCGGTTCAACTTTCAAAACTACTATACTAGAAGAGTACCATCGTCCAAAAAGTCCAATGCTATGCTTATACCGTGTCCTCTGTGATGCTCTCCGAGATTTCCCTCTAGGTATACCTGTGGATGTAGTATCTAACCGCCCACACCTCTCCCACCATCTCTCAGCTTGAATCACGAATTACCGGCAACGAGGAGCGATGGCCCGGCCTCTTTACACTACCTGATCGACCGAAAATGGTAGCCACAAAGCTCTTCTTCTTACGTGCTGTTCGCGGCTGGGTCTCTTGTTGTGGAAGCCCTTCCTTATCCTGAACGGCAGGCTGCGCTGCTCCCGGCGGCGATGATGGCGACCCTGGAACAGGCGGAAGCGCCTCGTCAGCGCTGGTGGGTGGTGTGAGTTCTGGGTTATGGAACCCTGTCGTTGATGACGGTCGAAAATTTGCCATCGACTGTAGCACATGTGTGTCAATACGCTGCTGGTAGGACGAACTAATGAATCGTCGAAACTCACCCTGGCACTCAACTTCTTCCTAACCTTCAAGCCTCTGGATATGGCTCCCTGTGCCTCGTCCAATGTCACCTTTGTGCCTCCCAGGCCTACACCGTAGATTGTCTTCTCCAGCTCATCAATCTCTCCCGCCATCGTCTTGCCGTTACACGCCAAATGCTCTTCCTTGGTAGGGACGAATCTCAGGAAACCCCTCGCCGGCACTACCCCAATCACTTCCTCCATGTGTTTCTGGATCAAGGCTGTATTCCGCTTGTTCGTCGTCGGCAGCAGTTGTGACGGTAGCGCAAATATTGACATGACATAGGCCGGGTCAAAGGTTCCTCCAAAGAGCATGCAAGCTCCATGTTGCAGGGTGATGACGATGGACGAGACAGGGCGCTGGTACCGTGTGGATAAGTGGTAAGAGAGTTCGGTGATGAATGTGAACTCGTCGCTGATCTATTGCTTGGCAGTCAGCAAGACAGCCTGTACTGGAGAGGTCGGTTTGAACCCACGATGACATTCGTCTTGACCTCAGCCATGACGATAGCATCCCCATGTACCCTTTCCCGTGCCGTGTTACCCTCAGTCACGGAAAAGGCATCTTCAAAGAAATTGACAGTGCTCTGCTGCTTGGCAAGGTCCGGCTTTGACTGTCTTTTGCGCCCTGGGCGAACCAGTATGTCTCCCGTGGCTGTTGCTGGAGACGATGTGGAAGGAGGTGTGTCCTTTGCTTTGCGCTCTGCAAACGACAGCTCTCTTTGACCGCCCGGCGCCAACCTTCTAGGGGTCATAACGGGCGTCTTGTCCACCGCGGCCTGTTGTGTCAGTGATCGGCTCATAGCGAGGACTGGAATGCTGATTCGGCGGAATGTGCGAGCAGACAATTCGGTTTGCGCCGGGTATAAGATGTTAGATTGTTGCAACTTCAGTGGAAAATAAAAAGATGCCGTCTAAGATGAGGTAGGTCGCGCATGTCCCGTTGGGAGGGGGGGGGGGGGGGGGAAGGGGGCGTTCACCCAGGTGAATGGTAAGACAATTGTCTCCCTGTTTGTGGTACGATGAAACGCCGTTTTTCGTGAAGAGGGTGAATAGGATTCGTTTGATCAGTCAGTGGTTGTGGGATTGAACCGGTATTGGTGCTGTGAGAATCAGGCGAGCCTAGTGGCCAGGACGGTTAGCCATCAAATGAATAGCGCAGAGGTAGGATGGGAAGCCAGCAAACGGGAGTCAAACATGGACGAGCCACTAACAGATATGAAATTGGGGCGTAGGTTTCTGAGCTGAGATGATCGTTGTGCTGTTTTCAAAAGCACGTCCCATGGAGATATGGCATCCAAGACAGGCGAGCCTGGACCAGCCAGACGGATAGACATGAAGAAGCAGGAAGGAACGAGATAAGAATGCCTGTAATGACTTTCACCATTGATGAAATTACATTATGAGAGTGAGGAAGGAATAACCAACCCCATACTTTCCAGTGTGGTAGGTATGAGACATAATTCTTCGCGATGGATATGCACAACGTCTCCCTCCCTAACATGTCCCAGGTTCTCTCCCAACACTTTAGCGATCAACGGGCTTTCAACAAGATGACAGGAGAATTTTGAAGCGCCAAGTATTCGGGTCACCGCATTGTCAACATTGTCATTTCAAACTTGGGTGCCACAAAGTGCCGTGTACAGGTACGATTGACAGCAAGCACAGGATCCCATTTCTGGAGCAAATATTTCTGGTGCTATAAACTAGAAGAGATCAATACCTCGGAATCAAAGA
The DNA here is from genome assembly GCA_033296915.1 of Triangularia setosa. Taxonomy (NCBI): domain Eukaryota; kingdom Fungi; phylum Ascomycota; class Sordariomycetes; order Sordariales; family Podosporaceae; genus Triangularia; species Triangularia setosa. The sequence continues at coordinate 71,666 of MU866120.1, read as the reverse complement.
ATATTCATCATTGCAATGCCACAGAAGCTCAGAACTATTGACCATCTGAGATGTGACCTCCATCACTGCTCTCATACCACCCAACCCCCACACATCACCGGCTCAATGGGAGGCGACGTTTCGGGAAAGATAAGGGAATGCATGTGTGTATTTGCTCTCGATAGTGCCAAACGGGTAGATGAATTTCCCAGCCCTCCATAATGCTGGAAATGCGGGTAATAAATGAACGCCATCTAAATTCATGGGTAGCACGTGGATGGAATGACTGCCGTGGTTCCGAAACCTGGGTTGAGCTCGTTGATAACACCGACTCTGGGCTTCTTGATGATGAAAGGCCGAGGAAGGTCATACGAGGCATATTTCTCACCTGAGGCTCTAATAACAGCCAGTCTATGAAGCGGATAATGTATCCCGAGAAGAATGTCACCTTCTGCAGGAAGCCGTCAGCTGAAAATGCACCCATGTTTCGAATCTTCCTGTGGCCCCAAAGATCGAGCAAACAGATTCTGAACAACAAACGGAAAGTAGCTTGATTTTTATTGTCAAGGTGCCAATGAACCCCCAAAACCCATACCATGGTAATAACCGCAAACCGAGAAAGAAAATAATTATACGCAACTTGACACACCGTATAAAATACCACCCTTGCCAGAAGCATGTCCTCCCACCAAGCTCGACAATATTATTAACCCCATCCGCCCACTCCCAAACCTCTTACATATCACAACCACTCAAGACAAGGCAGGACTCTTCCTCGCCCCCTGATACCCTTCCACATACCTCCCCACCCTCCCCTGCCATACCGCCAGCCCCAACCCCGCCGCCTCCACCGGAATCAGCAAGATCGCCAGATACAACCCCGCATAACTCTGCCTGCACAGCGTCCCCCAGTGCGGCTGCTGTCCCATGGGGATATCCCCCCACCGGCACGTCCACGAAGCGAACGTATCAACCGTGTCAGAAGCATTCGCCGCATAGAAGAAAATAACCGAAATCAAAGAGGCAATCAACCCTACCACCGGCGCGGCGAGGGTAGAGGAGGTGTGAAGGGTTTGTTTGTTTCGAAGCTACACCATATACATTAGACTGGGTTGGGTTAAAGGGAGAGGAAAGGGGGAGGACTTACAGTGCTGATCTGGGAGCAGCATAATGAGGCAATGCTGGCGAGGATAACAAAGACACTCCCGATGACAAGAGAGACCGTGGGGCGAATGTTGAAGTGCTCCGGCCAGAGGGGGAGGTAGTGGGGGATGACGACATGGGTTTCCTCATACACGCGGAGGGTGTTGCCTGACGTGCCGAGGACGGTGAGGCTCATGAGGAGGGCGAGAGCGGTGGCGCCTACTCGGAGGGTGTGGACGGTGCGGAGGGACTTCATCTTGGATTGGAGGTGGAGGTCGCCTTCGACGTGGGTTGTCTGGAAGGAGGGTGCCGAGTGGGCGGAGGTGGTGGCGGTTTTTTCCATTGTGGTGAGAATGGTGGATGGTATATATACGCTTCAATGATGAGGAGGTAGGTATTGCTAGAGCACTGCTCTGGGTATCAAATAAGAAAAAGAGAGAGGATAGGTCGTGTAACTTGAGAGAGTGCTCCAAACAAAAAAGAACCCGAAAGATAAACAAGAAAGCGAGATGGGGGATATGCAGTGGAATGGTGATGAGAAAGCCTACTTCGTGGAAAGAAGAGAGGTGACGGGCATTCTAATACCTTTTGTTTCTATATATCTTCGTCCTGCGGTTGGAGGCATGGGCCCGGGCGGTTAGTTTTCTTCTCGATAGTTCCCATCACAGCAACACCCTAGAGATTTCCTCAGATTCCCATGCGCGACTGCTACCCTTCCACTGCATACACCATGCTAGTACGTGTTGTAGTTCCCGTCTCCCAAGAAGTTCCCCTTCCATCTACTCAGCGGGCCTGCCGCGCCAGAAATAGGACCCCCTTCTCACAGATGGGATTGGCTAGTTTGCCTCTCTGCATGCAGATTGCAGGTCGAGCAGCGGTAAAATGGACGAGAGGTTGTTGGTAGGCGCACAGACTCGGGGATGATCATGCCCAGATGGGATCCAATTTGGGGAAAGCGTCCCCAAGTTCGAAGCGCCCTCCCGCGCGGCACAGTTTCCTTCCCTTGCTTCCAATTTGTATTGCTGGATGTGATTGGTCTGGTGTTTTTTTTGCTTAAGCGCCGGGAAACAAGATGGAGGGTTGGTCGGAAAACAGGTCGCTTGTCCTGTCGGTAGCAGTCAACTCTTGGTATTGACTTGAGTTATTATCGTGAATACTGTTAATGCTTCACTGTGTTGGATATCAAACAACATGATGTCGAGAGAGAGGTTAATGATGGCAGAAAGTGGTGAGGTGGTCTTGACATGAGAAGTGACTACTGTAATCAGGGTTAGGGTTAACACCCATACACCTGCCATCGACGTCAGCCCAGATACCCCTCTTGAGCTCCCCCCACCACCAGAGATATCTCTTGGCATCTTCACTTCTCTAATCACTCCTCATCAACGCCATAACAATCATCCCAACAACCTTCTTCGCCTTCCTCAAAATGGACCACAAACCAACCCCCTTCCCAGTCTCCGTCTACTCCTTCCCCACAACCACCAGCTCCTCCAAAACCCTTCAACTCTACGAGCACTCCTCCGCAGCATCCAACACTCCCAACGCCCTCGTCTTCATCGGCGGCCTTGGCGACGGCCCCCACACAGTCCCCTACCCCCTCGCCCTTTCCCGCTCCCTCCTCCCACAAAGTACATTCAGCGTATATCAAGTCCGGCTATCCTCCTCCTTCTCCGCCTTTGGATACTCTTCCCTAGCCCAGGATGCCTCCGAGATCCGTGCCCTGGTCCGCCACCTCCGCGCCAAATTCAACAAGCAAAAGGTAGTCTTGATGGGCCATTCCACTGGCTGCCAGGACTGCATGTATTACTGTACCAAAATTACAGATTTGACAGAGGAGGAGAGGGTAGATGGGATTATCCTGCAGGGTCCGGTCTCGGATAGGGAGGCATTGGGTATGAGTGTGGACAAGGGGCAGCTGGAAAAGAGTATCGAGGTTGCGAGGGGGATGGTGATAAAGGGAAAAAAAGATCATGTGATTGATCTGGATGAGATGCCGGAGGGGTGGAGAGGAAGTCCGATGACGGCATATAGGTGGTTGTCGCTTGCTACGAAAGGGTGAGCTATCTTTTTTTTTTTTTTTTTTTTTGCGAAAAGATCGAGAAGTGGGCTAATCAAAAAGGAATAGGGGAGATGATGACTTTTTCAGTTCCGACTTTTCGGATGCAGAGCTAGAAGCTATTTGGGGTGGGTTGGACACGGCAGTGTTAATCTTGCCGTCGGAACGCGATGAGTGGATGCCTTTTGCGCCTGCAGAAGCAGAAGGTATGATTAAAAGATGGGCAAAGTTTTGCAAGCCGGGGGTCGCGAGTGAGTTTAGTGGGTTGATCCCAGGGGCTAATCACCGGGTTGATAATGCGGAAAGCAACCCGGGAGGGGAGAGGTGGTTGGTGGAGAGGGTCGACAGGTTTTTGGGGACATTATAATGTGGTGCAAAACTGATGTGTGGGTTGAGACAAAGATATTGATGAGCAGGTCCATGAGAGAGGCCCTCAGTTGCGCTTGCTGCGCTCAAGTAGACAGTACGTCTTCTCCCTTGGGGTTTCCTTCCCACCGTAAAACCCCCCTTCAACCAAGTTCCGCTCCAGCCATTCCCAGTGATGCTTTTTCTTAGCTGCGTTCTTCTTGTCCAGATCAGCGAGTTTGGCGTCTACCCTCACTTTTCCTGGCCCTTCTTCAGGAGAAGATATCCTGAGAAACAGGCTGCAGTCCCTAAGCGTCATCGCCAGCTCCAGGTTGACACCCAAGCTTGGGTCATGCTCTGACTGTACTTTTTGCAAGGCTGGCAGAAGCGTGTTGGTCTTTAGCCAGTGGATCAGACGAGTGCGTTGAGAAGGTGAGGAGGAAGCAGGAAGAATGTGCTTCAGGACGTTATCTAGACTCTCAAGGCTATCACGGCACGCGATGAAGTCTAGAGGGCAAAGGATACCCAGGCGATGAGCTTTGTGGTGGGAAGGATCAAGGTGATCGCGGTAGGCTTCTCGGGCACAGTTGCGGCAGCGTGTGTGCTGCGACGGTGAGGGTGAAAGCCATTTTGGCTTGAATTCCACAAAGAGGTCACTGGGGTTTTCTGCGAGCCTCGTCAGACACAGGAAACAAAAGGTGCGAGGCATAGGGGGGTTAACTGACGAGAACGCATGTCCTCTATCAGCATGCCATACTGGGCATCTGGGAGGACGCGGGTGCCACGGAAATCCTTGCGGCGGCCGGATTCTTCTCTGATAAGAATATCATTGAGAAGAGCGACTACTTTGGATGGGCTGTGACCAAGTTTGACTAGCTGATGCTGCGCCAGATTTTCGGGTGGGAATAGGGGCGTGATGGTTGATTCCCAATATTGCTGGAGTTCTGGGTATGGGAATGTCTTGGCACCGGCTTTAGGGACGCGCAGGAGATTTCCTGTGAGAAGGTCAGATATTGCTGTTGTGGCACAGAAAAGGGGAAGGGGGCTTGGTATCACCTTGGAAGATGTCGTTGCTCCCATTACTGCGGCTACCTGTTGTGCTTGGTGGACTTGGTGGTAATCTCACTTCAAAGACCAGGTTCGCGGCCCCCTCGTTCACGAATTTGATGGTCCATCTTTCAGGGGAAAAATCCGAAATGTCCGGGATATGGTCGGACGAAAAGCTTGTGCTTTGAGACATTGTGAACGGTTTGGAAATTCGAGGTCGGACATGAAAATGATAAAAAAAACTTGGTCGTCCGGTTGGGCACAAGTAGTGTCTTGTCTCAACAGTCCCCCGAGCTTCACTGGATTGGCCGTTAGGTCAGCTAACGCTCAGATGGTGCCGCTATCCGGTGTGTTGGGACTCTTGGATCAATTATTACCGTTGATGGTCGAGGTCAGCTAGGTGGTTAGTCCTGGTAGCTTGTGCACTGAACAGCTGAGACGCTTCGTACGACCATCCATCCTGCTGGTAATCGCGATTAGGTTAGGGGTGGCTGGACGGTGGCAAGAGTCCGATCAAAAACCGTTGGCTAGATTAGCAATCACTAGAGATTTCAATGTTTTATTCTTGTCTCAAAAGAATCCTTTGTCAAGTTTCTTCCTCAGCTTTGGTGCAGAGTATCGTGAGCCAGGAAGCACATGCCCCTGTCGTCGTTGGCGTCTTTTCCGGGTCCAACTCCCGAAGCTTTCTCTTCTCGGGATCCCGGCGGAGCACATGCCCTGGCAAACGTCAAGATAGCAGGCCCGAGCTCGGCGATCTGGGGAGGCGTCTCAAGAGCTCCCAGCTTTCAATGGCAGGTGGATCATTGGACCTCGGTCGGGCGGAGACGGAGCCCAGGTGTCTTTGTCATTCGGATTCCCCGCAACATCATCGGATGACGCCTGGTTCAGTTTCGAGCGTCTGGATTGGGAAAATTGTCACATTGCGTTGCATTTGGGATATGATGAAGTTGATGCGTGGTTGCCCAATTTCCCCAGACGCGACTGACTGTTGCCGCACCTGTTACCGTGATAGCCGTGACGCCCGGAATATTTTGTACAATTCTAGAGAAGATCTAAGCTCCGGGTCCGTTGGATAGTTCGGGAAGTTTGTTTGGCACGGCGGCTGGGCGGGCTGTACGGCGTTGATTGCAAATATCGGACTGCAAACAGACCATGAGAAATGAATGAGAAACATCTCAAAGATTTTCCGACAGTAAGTTTGGGCAGCCAGCAGCCAACTCATCAAACACAGACCTGCAGAGGCTGCAGATGCAAGTGTTCTAGATGCTACAGAAAAAGTCGGCCCACTGGCCAGTGAAGCTAGGGAAAGATGGCACCCCCCGCAAAGGGCCGCAGAGCAGCCACATCTGACATGGGCCAGTCGCGGCGCAGCGAAAGCGCGAAAAATTTCCCAGGTCCCGTTTCTGCCGCACACAAAGACCAACCGTTCCCCGTCAGATAGCGTCATCCCTTCGCACAACCTCCCAAAGCCGCAACGCTCTTTTTTTCCGCAGCCCACAGCCCACGAGTCCACGAGGTCCTTGCACCCAACAGCTGCCACAACGATTATCTACCTTCTGTAGACCACTCATTCGCTCTTTGCTATCGACAACGACATCCACGACCGCGAAAACGACCCCTCGAATTGCTTCGCACGCACCCGATCCGACCGAAGCAAGCCTCCCTGACTCCGGGTTGACCTGTCCCGCACCCTCATAGCTCCTGCGATGCCTCTATAAACTGGGTGCCAATTCAACATGGCCTTCAACTTCAACTGGTCGCCGCTTACGGCCGACGCTGGCTTTTACGAGCGCGCACGCGACCTCCTCACAACCGCCCTGAACAAGTCTCCGAAGCCGCCCATCATTGTCGATGACATCTTCGTGACCGAATTCAACCTTGGCTCTGTGCCACCAGATCTGGAGATTTTGGAGATTGGCGACCTGGCCGAGGACCGCTTCAGGGGCATTTTCAAAATGTGCTATTCCGGCGATGCTTTCTTGACGCTAAAGACGAGAGTACAAGTACGTTCAACTTTCTTTTGCTATCTACAGCGGACTTACCGGGGGAGTTTACCACGGACATCCCTTGATATCGCCGAGTCACAAGCCACTGGCATTGCAAGTGCTTTGCTAGCTAGGGAGGGGACAATGAGGGAGCCGGGCATTTCTCCAAGCCGAGAAAGGGGGCGGGGAGAGGGTGGGCATCTGGACTGGAGCCAGGGCAAGTGCCCCTCGACGCCCGAGACCCGAATTTGGGCCCGAAACTTTGTAGGGACTGCTCCACACCAGGTTTTAGGAATCCTAGAGCTCGCGATGGGACGCTGCTTCGGTTGTTTCGCTGGCGGTGCGATGAAGCTGCAGGCTTGGCGCATTAGACCAGAAATTATGTCCAAATTCTCGAGCAGTGATTCGTGCATTCTCCTCACCGCTGCTCCACACGCTGGACTTCATGGAACAATCCGAAGCATAACACGAGACTAATATAGCAACATAGGCAAACCCCCTCAATACCTACCTCTCAGGCAAGCCAGGTTTCGCATCGCCGGAGCCCCTTTCGGCCTCGTCAAGCCTCACCATCCCGCTTCAGATTACCCTGTCTGAGATCAAGCTCTCAGCGTTCATCATTGTGGTCTTCTCAAAGCAAAAGGGGCTGACACTGGTCTTTCGAAATGACCCGCTCGAGTCTCTCAAGGTCTCATCGACCTTTGACTCAATCCCCTTTGTCCGTGACTACCTTCAACGGACTATTGAGCAGAAGCTGCGGGACTTGATGATGGATGAGCTGCCGGCCATCATTCACAGACTCTCACTTCAGATCTGGTGCCCAGACCAAATCGTTAAGGAAGATGAGGAGCAGTCCAAGGAAACCGTGGATCACACTGTTAACCCATTGTCAACACCTCCCCTGGATGCTGTCGACGCGGAAGGTCGCCTTCTCGATCCTGCTGCCATCTCGGAACTGTCTTTGGAGACGGGAGCGGAAACACAATCGCTGTTCTCACAGAAGAGCTTATTCAAGCTCTCTTCATTGACGTCCACACAAGAAACGTCATCATTATTTACCCCTTCGATTAAGGAAGTCATGTACAGAGCCTGGGCGGGGCCCTCGGATCGCGTTGATACGACCGGCACACCCGGACCGGCAACCCCAAGCCTCCACCGGACAACTTCTTACACCAACGGGACCGCCCACACCTACACCTTTTCGGACACCGCAAGCCAGGATCAGGGCCACCTGCCCTCGAGACCATCTATGGTTAGCCTCAACTCTGCCACCGCCGGTCTGTCTCTGGGCTCCGGACGGCATTCCAAGGCTGGCCGCAAGAAGAAGACTCGTGTGGTCAACCTACGTGGCAAGACCACTAGCGAAGGCGGCAGCGAGGCAGGCGAGTCTTCAGAGACAGCTTCTACCTCGACAGCGCCGGCATCAGAGCCTATCATGTCCCATCCGATTCTGGAGGTTCCAGAAGAGGAGATGCCGGCAAGCTCGAACAAGGTGCGGTTTGGCGGTTCTCATCTTCGCAGGCCATCGTTCCGTGGTGATCGCGAACCTGCCAAGGTCTCGGAGACTCCTGTCCCCTCAATTGAGATCAGCGCACCCAATACCACCCAAAAGCAACCGACTCGTCAATCGTCACCTGTTGATATCAAAGTGCCAGCCGACTGGTCACGGCCCAGAGCACCATCAGAGATCTCCCCATCCGTCATTCTCGAGCAAGCGTGGGTGATGAAGATGGCTGGTGAGATTGCTCGCCGGGTGTACGATGAGAAGAACCGCAACCCGCAATTCTGGGAGGAGAGGGATGACACTCCCCCTCCTGCGTACGAGCCTAGACCGTAATCACCGCCAACACCAACAACAACCCGTCTTATCATTTTTGTTTTTCCGAGTACTAAAGATTCCCTTTGTTGTTCTTCTCTTCTTTGGACATATTCACCTTTTCCTCATGGCATTCTTTTTCCATTGATTAAAAGTATAGCGACATGGCAGCCCGCGACATTGTACTTGTCTTAATGGATTGCGCTATATCACTTGTTTGGGTTGCCTTTTCTTTTTAGTCATGGCGTTGGAGGATATCAAAAAAGACATTGGTTTTATTGGGAGAGGGAATATTATTGTTGCCCGGCTAGGTTGGTTGGTTGGGTTCTGGTTCGGCGGTTGATATCATCATTTTCTTTTTGGACGGCAGGGGGTGGGTGGGTAGATTGGTGGGACAGGTTTGGGAGGTTCAAGGTCTATATAAAAAGTTTGTGTGGACTTTTATTTGATTTGATTAGGATGGGAAAAGCATTTGTTGAGACAGAAGCGAGTGAGGTTTTTGTTTCTTTTCTTTTTGTCCGGACGCATAACAGAACCAACCAACGACCTATGATAAAGTCTATATTCCCTCTTTTTTTTTTCCATGTCTTTTTTCTTCTTTTTTTTTCTTCTTTCTTTTTTCTTTCTTTGGAATGGGGTAGTATGTGGGCGGATTCTCTTATGTTGGCTTGACAGTGATGAAGAAGAAGATGCTGGGGATAAATCTCGTCGCGGTGGTCAAAGTTGTGGAGACGCCCAGGGCGATGTGTATACCAAAGTGCGGAAATGTGGTAAACATTAGTCCCCATGCTGGTTTTGAAATCTAGCTGGAACTATGGATTTTGTGGGGACTTTGGATACCTTGACCTGACAACTCTCGACTCCTCTTATACTATAACAAATACAAGATGGCACACATACTAATGTGCATGGATATGACTTTGTTGGCGTTCTATGTGGCCTGTGACAGTGACAATGGTTGGATCTCTACGCACATCCCAAGCCAAGGCAGCCTTTAGCTCAGGAGATGCTACCTGAGCAGCGGAGGACCGGAAGCTATAAACCAGCTGACAAGTGGGCCAACCCTTCAAGTTGCCCCGTGCCACTCTTGAAATATAAGCCCCAGAACAGCAGCAGGCTATCACCTGGGGACGCCCGGATGGCGAGGCGAGAAAGGAGGCAGAAGATCGGAAAGAAGGCAAAGTGTACAAAAAGTTGAGCACAGAAGCGTGGACATGACCGGCCGAGAAAAGACCCTGTATTCCCAGTGCCCGATCTACTCGGGCAATGCTGTTTACTATCTGGATAATTTAAAATCACTGTTTAATACTACACAAAGATCTCAAGATATACCAAAGCAAAAACTCCCCCAACGCCCTTTATTTGCCCCATGAGCGGGTATCAATTTTTGCACATAACTTACAAGACGCCGGTTCCCAGGTTCAAGCCAAATGCGCATACACGACCGTTTGACAAAAATGAAATCACGCCTTCGCCCCCTCCGCCTTTAGCTCCTTTAACCTCTTCTCCTTCTTCTCCATCTCTTCCTTTGTCTTTTTTGTCATCTCCTCCACCTTGACCAGCGCCTTCTTCAGCTTCTCAATCTCGCACTGCTCCGTCTCCCGGCTAAAAGGGTACTCCGGCCCTCTATTCGTCAAGGGAATCATGGCGCTCCTCGCCAGCACCCCTCCCTCGGACCTCTCCACCTTTTGTTCCTTCTCCCCCCCCTTTTGCTTCCCCCCGCCCTTCCCACCCTTTTGCGTTCCAGCCATCGAAGGCGGCATCGCCCCCGTGGTCAGAATCTCATAAAAGGATTCGTACGGCTCATTAAAAATCTGCTCGTCGTAATTCCAGCTCTTCACCACCCCGCCATCTTCATTCTTCATCTCCTCCTTCTCCTCCTCGGTCCTGCCGTACGGATGGAGCCGGAGGTGGTGGTAGAGGGTTTGTGGTTTTTCATTGGACTCGGTGACGTAGTACAATCTTATTGTAATCTCAAACTCGCCCCATCCTGTTTCTTTGAGGGAAAAGGGTTTTCCCGGGACGGCGTCGATGACGCGGACGTGGTTGGGGATGGACTCATGGAGCTTGAACTGGACGCGGCGGAGCCAGTATGTGATGTCGGTATCGTCTACGCCCTTGACAAAGACCTCCCAGGAGTGGGTGTGGTCGTCGGGGATGCCGGGGGGTTTGGGGTTGCGGTCGGGGTCGAAGGGGCGGGCGGTGGTGCCGTAGATGAAGGGGCGGTAGATGGAGAGGGATTTGATGCGTTTGTTGGCTTTTTTGTCGGCCATGGTTTTTTTTAATTTTTTTTCAGCGATGTTCAACGCACTGCGGCGCGGTTGATTGGGAGGTTAGAGAGGTGGTGGATGGACGCGGTGGGGAGGTGTCGCGTCGCAAAGTGTGTTGAAAGATGGAAATGGTCTCAAAAAAAAAAAAAAGAAAGTGGTCAGAGAGGTTCTCAGCGGCAGGCAGTTGCGGTCTGGAAGGTCAGCCTTGATTGCGGGGCAACACTCTAATCGATTCGATCGCGCCGAATGGTCTGTGCAATCCCTGGTGAGAAGCGCTAAAACTTATCAAAATTTGGGCGGCCAGCACTCCCTTGTTGCATGATCTCATCATAAGCTTGGGAGCTTGTTGAATCGAACGGTGAGCTTCGAATCCGGTGAACTTGAGGGAGTTCTTTAGTAGGACTAAAACTATCAATTGAGAGCTCACCAATACAGACTTGAGAGTCTCTTCTTAGCTCCATAGACTTCTCTTTATTTCACTCACCTATTCACATCGACTTACACACCTCACCAACATCTCGCATCATGTCATCCGCAACCAAACGCCTCATCGTCTTTGGCGGCAACGGCTTCCTCGGCTCCCGCATCTGCCGCTCCGCCGTAGCCCGCAACTGGGATGTCATCTCCATCAGGTACCTCTTCCCATCCCTATATATCCCCTCCTCGTATAACTAACCCCATGACAGCCGCTCCGGCCAACCCCACTGGCCAACCACAACCTCCACACCCACCCCCCCCTCCTGGGCCAACTCCGTCACCTGGCAAAAGGGGGACATCTTTTCTCCCCAAACCTACCTCCCCTTTCTCCCCGGCACCACCTACGTAGTCCACACCCTCGGCATCCTGCTCGAAGCCGACTACAAAAACGTCATCTCCGGCCGAACCTCCCTCTTCTCCGGCCTGTCACAAGCATTCGACAGTTCCCCCCGCCCCTCATCCGCCAACCCGCTCGATCGGAAACCGGGGGATGAGTCCCCCGTGAATACCGGGAGACAGCTTACATATGAAACGATGAATAGAGACAGTGCGATATTGCTAGCAAAGGAGGCGGAAAAGGCCGGGGTGGAAGGGTTCGGATATATCAGCGCTGCGGCAGGGGCGCCGGTACTGCCTAGTAGGTATATCACTACGAAAAGGGAGGCCGAGGAGGTGATACAGAGGGAGTTCCCCAAGTTGAGGGGGGTGTTCTACCGGGCGCCGTTTATGTGGGATAGTTCGCGGGCCGTGAGCTTGCCGATTGCGGCGGGGGGCCTGGTGGCGAGCACGGTGGATGGGTTCACGGGGGGGTTGCTGAGGGGGGTGCTGGGGGCGGGAGCGATCAAGCCGTTGAAGGTGGACTTGGTGGCGGACGCGGTGGTGGAGGGCCTCAGTGATGAGAGCGTGAGGGGGGTGGTGGAACCAAGGGAGATTGAGGAGTTGGGGACGAAGGGGTGGAGGAAAACGATGCTTTGAGGTGGCATGGTAATATACAAACAGAAACATCAAAAGGTGGGTGTGTATTGTACTGTATTTGATCATCGTCAAAGGCCAGGCGACACTGTATAATCAGTTGTAGAATAAAATAGAATACCCATGTCAATTATCAAAACTCCGCGCGCTTTGTCCTATGCTTCCTTTCCTTGATATGACACCTTTAAACGACCCCGTCCAGTAACCGACCAACTAAACCATAGTCCCCCGCTCAAAACTCTCCCGAATCTCGGCCGTATACTTGTTGTAGAACCTCGCCAGCTTCTGGTTGAACTGCTTGTTCTTCTCGTTGATATACGTGACATCCCCATTGTCCTCCCCATTCTTCGCCTGCCTCTCCCTCCTCTTCTTGAGCGACGCCTCCTCCGCCTTTCTCAGATCCTCCACCAGCCTGTCCACCGCCGCCTTGTCAGGCTTGTGCTGCGCAAAGTTCGTCGAGTCCGCCGTGCTGAAAAAGGTCCCGTCCCGATCCACGGCAATCATCTCCCCGTCTTCCGTCTCCACAATCTCCAGCGTGCCCTCCGCGGCCGCCTTTTCAATGGCAGCCATCTTCTCCCTCGTGTACCTCTCCAAATCGGGCGCGCCCATGTTCTTCAGCTGTCGCTTGTACGTCTTTTCGGACTGGCGCTGGTAGTCCCGGAAGGCGGTGTCGTCGCGGTGGGCCTCCTTCTTCTTGACCCGCTTGTCCCAGCGCTCGGACTCCTCGATGGTCCAGTCCCATGCGCGCTTGCGCTCAAAGTCGCCGCCCGAGTCCTCGATCTCGGCTTTGAGGAGCTTGTGGGAGGCGATGGCGTGCTTGCGGGTGACGGCGTTGAGCTGGGAGGGGTCTGAGGCGAGGCGCTGGGACTCTTTGGTGGCTTCTTTGAGGTTCTGGGAGGAGGAGGATTTGGCGCGGGCTTGGAGGGCTTTGAAGCGGGCGAGGCGGTCTTGTTGGGTTGGGGCGGCGGCTGGGGGTTCTGTTGATGGCGTCTTTTCTGGCTCTGTTGTGGCTTGTCGTTTGGAGGAGGGCTCTGGGGAGGTTTCCTCGCGGTCGGAGGGCGGTGATTTTCTCTTGTTGGAGGGCGACATTGTTGATGGGTTTGATGTAGTGGATGATGTTGTTGTTTGGTGACGATGAATGAATGACGGTCGCAAGTCGCGAGCTGGAATGATGAATGGCGGTTCGTGGGGGCCAGCGCTGCTGTGAAAAGAACCTTGTTGGCTTAGGTTTGTGGAGCTTGCCTGGTAGTAACCCTAACCCTCAGAGTACCTAAGTCAAAGTGTGGGTTTTGGTAGATATAGCGAACTGAGCGCCGAACTTACAGTGGCCAGCCACTATCGCAGACTCGATCACATAATCACAAAGTGTTCCATCTGGTATGGATATATACACATCAGCACGACACTCGGAACAGTTCAGAAGACATGAGCAAACCATCAGGTAGCAAGATCCTGTAATCTTAAAGGTCCTTCTATATAATCGCATTTGCAGCTGTGATTCAGTATTTGATGGTTCAACCTTTGACAATTAGGCAACTGGGCAACAGTGAGCTTCAGCACTCGTCACTTCCCCTCTCATTTCGCTGCTTGAAGACAAACCTCTTCAAAGCAGCCACAGACGTCTCAACTCGCCCTCTGGTGTGACTGGCACCATGTCGACAGCATCTGTCTCTACTCCAAGGACCGAGTTTTTCCAAAAGGTAGGTTATGTCATGTCCATATCTGGGTCATGACACTTTACTTACCATTCTAACAGTTGAAGCGGGTCTGCGTTCCCCTCCATCAGTTGGCTGTTCGCTCCCAAGACAAGACCGCCGATGCCAAAGAGATCTTGCAACTCACCGAGTCACTCATCGACCTCTGGTCAAGCCAGGCCACTCAAGATGACAGTATTCTGGATGACAGGCTTGCCGACTATACCTTTGTCCCACTCTCACAGGTTCTCCGTGACCGGGACCAGTACCCCATGCGGGTAATTGAGAGCATCATCCGTCTCCTCAGGGAACTCATACAGCATGGATGGAAAGTGAAAACATCAGCAGCTCTCTTTCGGCAGCTCTTGGTTCTTCTCTCCTTCACCATTGGCGGTGTGCCTGGCCAAGCACGAAAGATGGATATACCAGAAGAAACAATCATCGAAGGCTTCAAAACCCTGGGTGCCTTGCTCACTTCGGTCGACCCTTCTCGGCTCAAACGATCAGAAACTCCCGGAGAGGATTCCATCCCAGCACTTGGTCACAGTGTCACCGTAATGATCGATGCAGTCACCGAGGATGTTCCCTCTCTGATCCAGCTCGAGGCGGTGGCTTGCTTGCGGGCCGTCTTCACCAGCGCCAAGGACAACTCGGTTCTTGCTCAGTTTCTCCCCGGCACGGTCTCTGGTCTCAGCAAAAGACTGTCCCCGCCCCTCGAGAAGCAAAGTCAAAAGCGAGTCCTTGTGGCTTGTCTGGAAGCTCTCCAGCTTATCCTTGTCAGTGTGCTGGGAGACCTCAAGGTCAGAGGTCTACTCCGGCAAGTAGAGGCAACAAAACAATTCGGAGAGGAGACAAAGTCTGAAAGCGATCCGGAATCGACAGCAGTCGAGTTGACGCCATCTTGGCTGAAGGCAACTGCCGCACAGGTAAAGATTGCTCTATCTGCGGTCCTGAAGTTACGAAGCCATGAGTCCGAAGAAGTCCAACGTGCTCTGTACAGACTGTGCATCGCCATGCTCGACGAATGCCACGCCTCTCTTTCTGACTGCCAATCAGTATTAGTCGAGACAGCATTGATGTTGCAGGAGGATGAGGCTACACAGTCACGCCTCGAGACCAGCCTCCAGGATCTCGTCAGCATCTACCCCGAGCTGAGTAACAGCATCAAATCTGCCCTATACAGCTGGGTCATAGGATTGCCCAGAATGATGCAATCGAGCAACGAAAGGACAAAGCAATTAGCCATCAGAAGCATTCTCCGGGGAAGCAAACTAGCAGCCGCCATGCAAATGGACTCGCCAACCCTTGACGACTCTCTGGCTGATTCGCTCAGAGACAGCATCATCACTCTAATGAAAGCTGCCAAACCTCCCAAAGTAATCAATGATCTTGGCGCCATAGACCTGTCTCAGTCTACCGCCATGATCAAGTCAGGAAGCACGGAATTGGCCGCATACAACCCCGTTATTCTTGACTCTGAAGGCCAAAAGACCACCCGCAACGAGCTCAGTTCTCTCATTTCCCAGATTGGCTCCCCGACCCTGCAGGTGAAGCTCGCAACCTCAATGCTCAGCTATGTTCACGACTCAGACGAGCCCACATCACAGATTGCGTCTTTCTGGCTCGCCTTTCAACTCCTCCAGTCAACTTATTCTCAATCTGCCGACTTGGATGAGCTCCTTGACTTTTCCAGCCTAGGCGAAACCCAGCTCCAAGACCAAGCCTTTCAGGAACTCTACGACTTTTCCACATCCGTTCTTGTCTCCCACTCTGACTCTATCGAGTCCCCCTGGCAGCTTGAAGCCCTGGCCCTTGAAGTCACCGCGTTCTTCTCTACCCGTCTCAAACTCGAGTTCCGCCCTGAACTCATCGACGTCCTGTACCCCATCACCACTTTCCTCGGCTCGTCGGAACCCCAGCTCCGCCAGCACGCTGTCACCACCTTGAACATCCTCGCTACCTCCTGCGGCTATGACTCCGTCTCCGAGTTAATTGTCGACAACGCAGATTACATGCTCAACTCCGTCTCCCTCCGCCTCAACACTTTTGACATCTCCCCAGCCTCAACTCGAGTCCTGACAATGATGATTCGTCTCACTGGTCCGAAACTCGTCCCCTTTCTGGATGACACCGTTCAGGCCATCTTCGCGGCACTGGACAACTACCACGGCTACCCCGTCTTCGTCGAGTCGTTATTCTCCGTCCTCTCCGAAATCGTCACCCAAGGCGTCAAATCCGACCTTTTGCTCCTCTCAGATGCCAACAATAAACCAGTTGTGGACCACAAAAAGAAGCCATATCAATCTCGAGGCATAAACGGGATCCTATCAACGGTAGAAAAACACCTCGCCCGGGTAGCGCAGTCCAAGTCTGAAGCGGAAGAACCCTTCCAACCTGTCCCTCGCAAAGCCTGGGGACCAGGCAAGACCATGAAACAAAAACCAAAATCCTTCCTCGAAGAACTCGAAGCCACCCCCTCCGACGACGAAGAAGACAACTCCGCCGCTGTCGAGAAAAAATCTACCGAGGAGGAAAAGGAACCCCCGCAGACACCAACGTATCAGCTCCTGACCAAGATCTTGACGCTGACGCAGTACTACCTCACCTCCCCGACGCCGACGCTGAGGAAGTCGCTGCTGGACCTGATAACGACGGTTACCCCCGCGCTGGCGCCGTCCGAAAACGCCTTCTTGCCGTTGGTTAATGCTGTCTGGCCGGTTTTGATCGCCAGGCTTTATGATAGCGAGCCGTTTGTTGCTGTGGCGGCGGCGAGGGCGCTGGGGGAGTTGTGTAAAGGGGCGGGTGACTTTATGGCGAGTAGGTTTAAGACTGTTTGGGGGGAGAAACACCAAGGTCTGAAGGGATGGGTGCAAAAAGTGAAGGCTGAGGCGACGGGCGGGAGGAGGGGTGGTGCCGGCGCGACGAGGGGGACAGGTAGGGGGTTGATTGGTGGCGGGGGTGGTGGAAGGGGGAGAGCAGGTGAGGGGATGGGGATTATGATACCTACTTCTGCACCGTCAATACCATCGTCGGTTGGGAAGGGTGGGTTGCTCAGTCTTGATCTTGGTGGCTCAACTGCAGGTGATGGGGGGGAGCTTAGTGGTATGAAGATGGTTTCTTCGTCTTATTCAGCATCTGCATTGGGAGGAGGGGGTTCACTGGGAAGGTTCTCCCAACCGACTCAGCTCTGGGAGGCAGCGCTGGGGTTGCTGACTGCTATTGTTTCTTGTGTGAAGGTGGAGGATGAGATGTTTGATGAGATTTTGGAGCTGGTCGTTGATGTTTTGCCTGGACATCCAGAGTTGAAAGAGGCGCTGGAGACGGTGAATGGGGATGCGGTTTGGCTGGGGCTTTATGAGAGGGGGCTGTTGAGGGGGAGCGAGGTGCCGGAAAGGGAGCCGGCGATGGAGGGGTTTGGGTTTGTGGGGTTGACTGTGAGGTAGAGAAGGGGGTTGTCTGGTGGGGAATGTGTTGGAATGATGGAATTTTATGATGCGAGGTGGCTCGTGGTGCAGCAAAGACAGTTTGCTTTCACGAGGCTTGCCAAGTCAGGCGGTGTCATCGATATAAACAGTTCATCTTCAAATGAATGTCTATAGGCCGGTACCCTTATTCTTCCCACTGACTAAGGGCCTGTATGAACATTCACGATGTTTGCGTGGGAGCCAGAGAGCTTTGCTCACAAAATGATACCTTTACTCGGAGCAACATGCAGTTCAGCTGTTTACCTGGATAGTGGCTCTTCAAGAAGAAGACAAGAAATGAATTACTGCAGAGGCAGCGGCGTAGCATTTTCCATCTAGCATACCGCCTAGCAGAAACAGTGACCTCAAGTGAAGATAGCTACAAACAAGACCAGGCAAGACCACTGTTCACCCGCCCTTCCAGGTTCCGAGAGGAGAAGGAGTCGCATGCATTAGCATAGATATTACCGGTACCCCTTTGCTTTCCTTCAAGCATCACCGGGCCTGAAAAAGGGGCCCCCGAAAGCAAACAATATGTAATTTAGTTGCCAAGTGGCAGCCTGAGAACCAGACGCCTTTCGACAAGGTACCGATACACTTAGATATCGTACAATACGAAAGATTCGGTTTCTCTTCTTTTCAGCGTTGCATCAAGTGAGGTGCCGGGAAGGGTGGGTGTGCCCCCGATGTGCCAATACGGCGCAACTAAAATCGCTACGTACCATCTCAACGCAGCTGCGTCGCGCTTAGAGTGGCCAACCAAAAAGGGGGTACCGAGAGCGGGGGAGTCGGATGATTGTTGACTTTTATTTTCGAGATCGATGCTGATTGCGAATAATGATGATTGCAGCGCCGCAGTTTGGCTTCAACGCGCGCGCAAGAGAGTGAGAGAGAGAGAGGGATAATGTTGGTGCACGATTCTGTAACGGTCTTGGAGTGGGAAAGAAGGAAATGGATGCATGGAGGTTAAGAGTAGTGACCCGGCACTCCGGACTTCCAACTTGTTCTAGATTTGAGTAAAAAGTAAGCACGCAGTCTGGATTCTAGAAGCTGATCCAACGAGCGCGCATCCTCCAGTCTATCGTCACCCCTCTTCAAACCCAGTCAGAAGCTCTTTCAGCCCTTCCTGTTCAAGCCTCATCCAAGACACTCAACAAGACATTATCCCCTCAGCCTTTCTCAGCCCAAAAGAAACTTGAAACATCCGAATCTGTGGGTTAGGGTTTCCCCGTCTCTATTCCATAACACTGCCACCATCATCACCACCTTCACCTTGTCCTTCCTCTTCAGATTCTGCCTCGCTCAAAGTAAGCTGCTTCCCAAATAACAATACCGAGCGCACACACATACACACGCACACACACACACACGCACACACACACACACACACACACACACACACGCACACGCACACACACACACATGCACACCCAACAGGCAGGCAGCCACATGTCCCATGACATCGAGTCTTTCCAATTTTCCATGCATTTAATCTATCGTCCTGCAACATGGAAAAAACCAAGCACGTGAAAAAGAACAGACTCACTCTGCAGAATCTGCAGCAGTAAGCGATACGTAATCCACCCAATTGACCTCAGCTCAGCCCGCAAACGTTGTGCAGCATGGTCAAGGCTCAGCCGCCGCCGCTGTCCCGGGTGAAATGGAGGGAAAGGCTGAGGACCAGACTACCTACCATGGGGGGAATCCCGTAGGGCGGAATAAACGGGGGGCGCACACACATCCCTGGAAAGTTCGTTGGATTTGCTTGGGAACAACGGTACTCCAGGGGGGGTTCAAGGAGACACCAAAAGAAAAAGGAAGAAACATACCACTGCATCGGGGTACACATGTTAGAACTTTGGAAGCTCACAATAACAGCAGGGGAGGAACAGGGGTTATCAATTATTCTTGGCCTTTTGCTTCCAGCTAGGCACTCATTCCTCCTTGACGCCTTTCAAGAACGGGAAATTCTGAATGTCCTTCACAAAGTAAAGTACCTCTGGCCTCAAATACGGCGAAACACCCGATGCACACCCACGGCAGTGTCAGAAAGTTTACCCAACGGCGCCTCGGCGGCAGAGCAGCATTACACCATTTCCCACGCCCACGCCTCACACACACAACACGACAGCACACCCTCTCACGACGCTACCAGGTCCCAAGCCTTGCTCGTAACACGGAGAATTCCATGGGCCGGATAGGTAGACACTTTCATGTAAGTCGGATTATAACAGGTAACAATATTGAACACTCTTACACACCCACACATGCTCACGAGAATGAGAGAGATCAGTAAACATCTTGAAGTTCACAACAAAGCAGCTCAGCCTAAACTTGGAAGGGACCTGGCGATCTGTATATGTCAGACTAGTCTATACCTCTCCCCAAGCTGACCTGCCTCATCACACAACCTCTTGTCCTACACAGCATAATACCCAACTCAACACTCACAATGTAGGCACTCTGGAAGGCCAGAACCCTACATATGGGTAGGTCCGTCAGCCCGTCCCGACATCCCGAAACATGACCACACAAAACCACATAATTCACAGTTAGCGGGCCAGGAACTGTCCACCTGTTTACCGAGCAAAGCGGCACAAATAGTTCCTCAGTCTCACCACCATACTACCTAACCAAACTCCGCCCCCGCCCCCCCCCCCACATACACACACACACACACATAAAGAAAAAACCTTTCCTACAACCAAAGAAGCCCTGGCTTTATTCGTGTCATGTTGATATACTACTGTTCACAATGTCTCCAAAAGAGGCACCGAACGCCAAAATCCCGCCCCTTCGGTCCCGGGCCGCGTCTTGGTGTCCCTGGTGTCGTGTGTGTCTATGTCCGGCCATTTAAGGCAGGTAGCACGAACGTTACATCAACCTTCATTACAGAAATCTCACCCACAGGACATGCCTAATCGCCCACCGGGCCTCGCTGACGAGACGATATTAGCTGCAGCAGCAGTGCTGTAGGGTACTTACTATATCTGAAGCTTCCAAGTCTTGTCTCGGATCTGACCTGCGCTCTTGTTTGCCTGTAACGTCATCTCCAGTTGATCAACACTATCGAAACGTTACCTGCAATTTTTTTCACATGCGCGAAAAGAGTCAAAAGATATTGAGCAAACGTTTTTCTCGTTTTATTAACTACTAGATATAGTAGATTTCCGTCTCTCGTAGTCTTGAGCTACTCAGGGCTACGGCAAGAATAGAGAAATTCCCAGCCACGCAAAAACCCAGTTGCGAGGATCTCACATACTTCCTTCCCCACTTTCCTTTCCATTTCTGACCCAGCATCTCATGCCCGTGAGATGACCCCCTTGTGCTTCCAACCCACGGCTCTCTTCCGCTCCTATTTTTTCCCCCTTCCCAATCCATCCAATTCCTAACAGATAGTGGACAGATAGTGGTTTGAATGTTGTTTTGTCCGTAACTGGAAACCATGACCTGAACTGCATCCATATTCCTTCTTGCCGGAAAAAAAATGTCGCAACAGTAATCTCGTTCCAGTCACAAACAGCAACACAATTCCACACTTTTCAATCTCCTAGGTGGTCGTTAGACAAGGAGGGGGATAGGTAACGAAAGAGAGCCTCCAAAAAGCAAAGACAACCAGTTGCCTTTACCTTTTCCAAAATCCAGACACCCCTTCCTCGAAACCATCTTCCCGACTTCAGTCCATTCTTGTTTATCCATACTCCGAGGCAAGCCTTCCTTGTCTCGGGCTCGGCCTAGCCGACCCCCCAAAAACCCCCTTGGAAGCCCCTTGTCGACAACCAGTGTCTGCCCTTTGCTCAGATCCATAGCCAGTATGCTTCATTTTGCGCCGGGCTAGATGAATGTAATGTTCGCTATTGTTTGTCTGAATATCTCCCAACATCCAGCATTTGCGTTCCCCGTCACCTTCAGCATCAAGCTGAAGTCGTCGTCGTTGCGAATCGTATCGTAATCGTCGTCGTCGTTCGGTCGTTGCAAAGCCGGCTTGGGGAGTATATCCACCATTAAGAGGCCGTAACATTAACATTCATCCATAAGACAAGATATTAAAAATGTTGTATCCAAGGTTGTTTTTTGAGCGAATGAAGAATGAACGTGAATCGAGTGTTGTGTTGTTGGTTTTCCAAAGTTCGAGTTGAGTTGCGTTGTCTGAATCTCGTCCCCATCCACCTGTTTTTGGAAGTGAAAAGAAAAAAGTCTTGAGCTTGGTCCTGTGCCGAGCCTGGGTGCATTGCTGCGTCTCCTCTTTGATATTTGATCACCAAAAGAAAATCACATAAGAAAATAAGACCGCCTGTATCTCATCCTTTCCATATGCCGAACAAATGCACAAAAAAAAAGAAAAAAAGAAAACTCAGATATCCCGCCCCAGGGCCCAGCCATGCAGGTTGATGTTGCGATAAAAAGCCAAACAGAAGCAAAAGGCTTGCAACCGAGCTCGCAGTTGAAGCAGTGGTATCCAAAGTAGATGAGGAAACTAAACCAAAAAAAAAAAACCGCTCGCTGTAAACAAAAGAAAAAGACACAAAAAAACCCGATAAAATATGTATGCGCCGAAAAGGGTATGTCGACGACTGTTCCCAGAAAGCTCCAGACCCATGCAAGGTGATGAAAAAATGCCCAATATGCCGTTGATGCTGCGAACAATAAAGTGTTGCGGTGACAGGTGAACTCTCTGTTGTTGCGCTTGATGCCAAACCCTCCTGAAATCGCGACTAACGGTCGTGGCCGATGACGCGTTGGTTGGCGCGCTTACAACGAGGCTGTCGTCACGACTGGATAGCTAGTGGCCGATACAGGTGGCGATGGTTGTCACATTGTTGTCGCATAATCTTGATACCGACTGTCCCAGCCGAACGAGTTGTAGCCAACCGCCACGCCGCACTGAGGAGCAAGCATGCTCGGAAGTGGGAGGTGCGGGATGGGCGACGACACCAACTGCGAGCCGTAGAACAGGCCAGCTGTGGTATACGGCTGGCTGTAGGCAAGAGGAGGAGACGGCGTATAAGATTCGCTGATGCCCATCGTGGCCCACATGGTTGGGCTTGTCGAGTCGGGAGAGGTTGACGCTACACTCGGGCTCGAGGGAAGGATCTTCCATGAATCGACGGGGGCTGGCATCGTTGTCGGGGTCGGCGCTTGCGACCAGATATTCGCACCTGCAGGGGAGCTGGGCAGGAGGGGTGGTTGACGGACAATGTCGACGATTCTCGGGGGCGGTGGCAGCAGAGGCTTGACCAAGTTCATGACGGCATTCTTCACCTCTTCACTCTTCCCACTAAGCAGCTCTCCGGCACCATCCTCCTCGAGTCCCTCCAGTGCCGACACGTGTGTCCGGAAGACAAACTTGTTGATAGCCTGGATGAAGTCCTCATGGAGCTTCTTGCACTGCGTCTCCTTCTCGGACCAGTCGTATGTGTTAGCCTTTGCGTTGACGCAATGGACGTCCTTGTGGTACTCGATCAGGGACTCGATAGTGTCCGGCGTCAGCTTGTAAGCAACCTCGTTCCTCAGCACCATGTCGACGTGCACAATGTAGGCTTCAAGGTGGATGAGCTGGTAGTTGAAGATGGCCTCGATCAGCGGGTTCGAGTCTTTCCTGAGCTCCGACTCGGGGCCTTTGGGCAGCATCAGCGAAGCCAGGGTCCAGATGGCATTTGGCGACGACAGCGTCTCGGTCAGACATCTTTGGTGTTGAGGCACACTGTTGAGTGGGCGCTTGATCCTATTGATGCGCTTGAGTGTTTGCGTGAGCCATGGCTCAACCTTGGAACCGAGGACGACATTGACGGAGGAAGCACGAGGAGCAAAGGCAGCTGCCGAAGCCGGTAGTAGCTGCGGTGGCATGGTAACTGTACTGTACTTTGTGTGTGTGTGTGTGTGTGCGTGTGTGTGTGTTGGGTGAGTGAGCACAAAGGTGGTCGAGGTGGAGCAGGGCAGGGCTTGGGATGGGAACTAAGAGGGCGAGGGAAACGAATAGTAAATAAGAAACAAGGTGAGGAAGGTGACGGAGCGGGCGGTCCCAAGACAAGGGATTAGCGTGCACGCCAGCAACCGCAAATGAGAAGAAGAGAAGGGTAGACGAAGTCTCGTGAGGAGGAGGAAGGAGGGTGAGAAGCTCGTATAGTCCGGGTGCGAGGACCCGTCGTTATAAGAGAGCAAGTCCCGAAATGGGTACCTACCGACTGCCTTACCTTAGTGGGGGTGGTACTTGCACACTAGGTGAGGAGGGGAGGGGGGTCTGGAGGGGGTGTGGCCGAGGACATGCAGGTCGATGGGAAGGGACGACAGCGCCGATGGCTAGATGGGGCCAGGCGAGCGGACGGGAATGGGACCCGCCTGCAGCTTTCACACAGCAGCGCCTCACCTAGCGACGGGAGGGCACTTGGTGTCGAGGTGTCCTCGTCGTCGGTGGAGGAGCAGCATCTGCGGGCAGACAGATCAGTGGTAGCCTGGGCTGACTCTTCTCTCAAAGATCGTTCGGGTTGCCGCGGCTTCGCGTCAGCATCGCTACCTACTGTATCTGCAACCTGGAACTGCTGGATGCAGCTGCACCTGCGAGCCCCTCCAACCTTGCCTTGCTTGATTCGTGCCGCGCTTCGGAATATTTTCTGGCCTCTGGGCTCCAGCCTGTTCTCCATGTCTAGGTATCTGCCCTAGTGTAGACCTGGGGGCTGGTGCTGGCGAGTGGCACACTTGTTGCTGCTGCATTCCCGGACGCTAATATCAGACCCTGGACACTTATAACTTGGGATGGGGATGACTATCTTGGACGATCTCCAAGGTGCCTTTTGTTTGGTACCACATGTCGGTTTCATGGCGCTTTCTCCAAGCATAATGTGGCACAAGAATACTTGATCCGATCCCAGCCGCTTCGACTGGTGACGGGAGGAGAAGAAAGCTTGGGGTTGTTTGCGCGGCCCATCGCCATCAGAGGGAGAGAGGTAACTGAAAGAGAAGGGAAGAAAGTCCGTGGGCTATGCTGGAACTTGCATATGCACAATGGTCATCAGAGCGAATGGCTGGTCCGGCTTGTGGTCGGTCGCATGCGACCGGAGCTGAAAGCTGCAGCAGTGGTCCAGTCAGTACACAGCTACGAACAGCGCCACATCTGGCATCGTGTATCATACCGTAATTTACACCTGCTGTAAGTTTTGAACGTCTGCCAAGAGAAAAGGCCGCCAAACTAACACCTGGCTAGACTCGCCCTGCCAAAGACTTCTCATGGCAAGACTCTGGACAGCAAGTTCAAATTATGCAACAAAATGGCTCCTTCGTGTTCGCTCACGGCCTGGAAAATCTCAAAGAGTAAATGACGCGTCCCGCAGTAGACGAGCGCGTATCACAGCTCCCGGCCGATCGTAGGACTTTTCCATGGGGACTTTTTAGTTGCATGAGCTGTGAGGAGTCATATCGATATCCGCCACCGCCCAGAATCTACATGAGTGGCCCGTCGAGATCCCACCAGAAACTGGACTGACACTCGGGTAAAAGAGTGAGGCGTCCACTGAATGTGTGAATGGCTCAGATACATCAGATAATGTCCATGGTCGTGCACCCAAAGTCTGCAGCCCACTCTTATTCTGAAAGAGCGTCATTTCTGACTTTTGATTTGTGAGTTGTGATATTGATAGGATGATCCTCACTGTAAGGTACCATCCGCTGCTGTTGCACTCCACCCTCTGGCGATATCGGTGTCCAGAGCAAGATACGCGGGCGGCACGGCTTGGTTGGCATGTTTACAACACCCTCGCTGCATGCTCTAGATTAAAACATTGTTCGTGTTGCCGCTGGGTGGACAGCTGGTCAACTGAGGAGGCCGGTGTCCTTTGTGATGGGCACCTCTCTGATCATGCATGAAGCTCGCTTGGTAACCCCCTCAGAGCCATGTTTTGCGATCCATCACTTACACCATCTGGGTCTTGATGGCTTGGGACGGGGTTCCCCCTCCTGCAAGCCGCCAAAAACGTTCGAGTAAAAGCAGCCGGAGCATGTTGGCGGTGGGGAGGAGACAAAGGCGTCATTTGCTATGGCGAGATTGTCTCAAGCCATCGTCGTGATCACAAGATAAACCACAATTTTCCCTTCGCCCAGTGATGTGAAGAGACACTCAGCTGAACCATGACGAGAGATATCAGAGACGGCGTAGCCATGTCGAAGGGTTGCCCTGGTACCCAAGGCTCCAAGGCCATGACTGCATATCGTAAGATTAAGAGTGTAGTCGGCTGTTGGTGTGGGAGGGTGTCTCCCCTTCTGCAGTAGACGCAAGAAGCGAGAGATATCAACCTCAGCTTGGGCCACAGGAAACATGAAACACACAAGCGCGCTGCTGGAGGCATTCTTCTCTCGTCTCAACTTCCTCAGTGGCCGGCTGTCTACCCATCAATAAAGATCCCGCCCACCCCTCCCCAAACGTGCCGGCTTCGTTGCTGGAAATCTTGCTCGACGCCACACGTCGACTTCTTGGGTCAAGCATTCAAACCAGTATGTCCCGATCGGGCAACCCGCAGGAGAAGGATGAGACCCAGCCAGCCGGCTACAGCTCCTGCGATGGCAATATTCGACACTGACTGGTCCTTTTGTTGAATTGTGCGGCCAGGGTGGGTTCCAGAAGGAGATATTTGAGTTGCAACGGGGTGTGGGCTTCGAACGGGACCTGGCCTGACTCTCCCAACTTGACATTCCAACGGGCAGTATAGAGTGCAGGAGAGGGGAAGCATCGCCAGTGAATGCCAGCCTCTCGTCGGTCTCGTGTCATGGATGACAAGTCCAGGCATGGCATGGCAGACCATGCTAGTGCGGAAGGTGAGCAAAAGGTGTGTAAGTTTGGATCCCTGCTATTGAGCCTCATTGGCTGCCGGGCTGACGCCCTCCTTCGGCCGCCATCTTGGAGAAAGACCGAGGATACGGCAGACGATTGGGCGAAAAACTCGAAACGAGGGCAAATGGGTGGTGCCGCTTTTGGATGTTACTGCAGACCAGGTGTGGCCTAGAACTGAGTGAAGTTGAAGTGTTCAACATGTGCATTCATTTGTTCCTGCCGTCCAGCCTGCCAGATTAGAGTGAGCGCAGAGGCTGCTGTAGAACCGGCATCTGTTACTGTCTGGGGCATCAAATCTCCGTAGCATTTGGACATGACGATCAGGGTGGAAATGAAGCTGATGCCGATGCTGGTGATGCTGCTGTTTGAAGCTGAAAGCGAAGCTGTGAGGGCGAGGTGAAGTCTGTGAGGAATGCCCAGACCTGCCAACGGAATTACGAATACATTGAGGGGTTTGTGCATACGCTGCGTATCCAACCCCACTATTTCCAACAAATACAACTACAAATTTGTGGCTGGCTCGTGTGGCTTGCGTATCTTTACTTTCTGAGGCGAGGCAAAAGTGCCGTCTCTTGCCGCGCACACGCTGAGTGTATCACAGTATCAAGTCACCCCGTGACTGGCAGTCACTTGGCTTCGGACACGCTTCCTCCTTCAGGTCAATATCCCGTGATCGCAAATTCCCGGTTCTCTTGCAACCTCCTGTTTCGGCCAAACACGCCCATCGTCCACTGGCAGATTGTCTTGCGGTTGTCTTGCGGCTTTCCCTTTCTGTACCTGCTTCTTGTCTCGCGACCAAGACTGCGAATCACCAATGACTTCAGCTCGATAACGCCTGGCTCCGGACTCCCTTATTTTACTCTGCATGAGTTCCACGACCCAATGATCCCACTGGCGAGTATCGAGAAACAAGACAATTCGACGCGAGGGACTTTGAAGACGTCGCAAAGCTGGGAAACTGGGCTCGGAATGGAAAACCCCGCTGGCAAAGAAGAGGAAGGCGAGTTTACCGCAAAGAAAAATACTCCTCCCTGCTTTCGTCGTGATCCTTTTCCGGCCACACCGCTAGAAGTGCGGTTTATTGCCTCACATGAGTCCCTTGTGATCATGAATGAGGAATCCCATTATCAACGGGGTGACGGGTATCGGATACCAGGCCCCTGCCCTTGTCTTGTCCGTCTCCCGTCTCCCGTCGTCCCGGGGCGGCCTTGGCACCGTTGACGTCACTTTTGTCAAGATCAAAGCTTGTCAGGGGTCTGTCAGAGTCAACATACGACGATGTCAAAACCGAACTGTGTGTATTACAATACACGCAGGTTCTTTGCCCAAACACCCGAGCGATCTACTAGCAAGCCTCACACCGGGCAGCCCGCCTGGTGCCCAACGTTTTTCTTCAGTTCAATGGCAAAGGGTCAGTAGGGCAATTGAGGCGAAGCCGACCTTCAAAATGTGGGGCCGCCGCGTTGCCCTCGGAGGCAGCCGACTCAGCCGACCGACCGATCGACTGCCGAACAACCCTCACCTTAACGTGGCCGCCACGTACACCCGGCAATTCTAACGCCACATCTGAATAGATCCGAAAGCATTCAAGCGAGAGAAAAAAAAAACCGATCTATTTTTCAGCTGGCTTAGGGTAGTGCGGAAAAAAAGGTAAGGATTGCTCCCTCCCTCTTCGATGTTATGCAATTCCTGAATGCAGGGATGCCAACGCCCGAGGGTTAGGGTCGGAGATAGGACTCCCGCAACAACCCAACTGCTGCTCAAATCGTCACCGATCAGAGATCGCTTCGGTCAGCAGGCTCAGGCCTCGTCACTGCAGCCAACTCACATGTAGCCCAGCCAACTTGGCAGCCAACAACTACCAACTACATGACCAGCCGATCAAGGGAGTTTATGCAGCATACAAACACGGACAGGACAGGAGCCTGTCGGTATACCCGGAAGCAAAGGCAGATTTTTTAAGCACTCTTTGTCTCGGCAGTTGTACCTAAACCGGACTGCCAGGTCCTACCTGTCACTCGTCAACCTTGGTGGTGGTCAGCACCTTGGTTGGGACAACCCCACACTCGCCGCCTGTTAGCGTACCGACGCAAGGGAAAGGGGGCGCTCAGCCCAACGGTTCTTTCACTCACGCTGTTCAAAGCCGAGGATGGTTTTGAATAACAAGGTGGGTTGGGGTTTTACTCGCCTTTTGATTTTGACATATCCCGCTTGTGAAACAAAACATTGGATGTCTGAATGTTATAACCGCACTAGAGGATTCGGTTCCACGGCATCCAAGGCACAGTGGCAGCTACTTGCTAGACTGCCTACATGCCTACCCCCCGGGTTGCCCAAAGAATTACCACCAAGTTCTCTTCGTTTCTCGCCATATATATATCGTGGTTAACTTGACTTCGTCCCTCAAATGGTGCATAAACAGTTTTGTCTCATGGCAGTGTAAATTGTAGAAATGGCAGCAACATAAAAGTCAAAAAGTCGCTGCCGTTGGAGTGATGTTCAAAATACGCACACAAAACTCAAGCAAGGTAAAGGCAACAAATTCTAAGGCCAATCGTGTGATTATTGGTCATTGATGGATCTAGGTTTGGACACACTGTGAAAACTGCGACCTCTGTAACGTAAACCCAGAAGTATTTGGTTGAGCATGACGACGAAATATCACAAGACACCAAGACACCAAGCTTTTTTTTTTGTTCTTTTTCTCAAAGTTACTCCATCCCATTGCTAAAAACCAGAACGGACAGTTGAGTACTGTGCTACAAAAAACTTCATGTAGGAAATAAACAAACCTACTTCCCAATGTCCCCAAACCTATCGATTCCCATTCCCCCAAATCCGGTTCCTGTTGCTCGCCCTTTTCCAAGAGGGTTATATCAAAGGGGTGTGTTAGAGGGTGTATCAATGGTTACCTATCATCGCGTTTTGCGTTATTGTCCATATAAAAAGCCTAAACCCCAAACTCCTCGCCGTGATGTGTTGTAGTCCTGGCTGGCCCTTGCTTGTATGCTCATGACCACTGAATAACCCAAACGCCGGGGCAAAATAATAAAAACAAAACCCAACATGAAAGACCAGCCTGTACTCCCCGTACATAACTGATCCATACCCACGCTGTGATTCTCCCCACTTCCGTTCTTTCTTGTTCTTGTTTTTTCCTTTGGTCTCTTTTCCCATATCTTTCTCCACCTTTTCCCATTCCGTTTCTGGCTCCTTTGCCCATCTCCCCCTTCTCATCCCTTCCCGTCTCACCTCCCATATCAACAGCAAACCCTCCACTTCACTCATTCTCCTGTTTCCCAACCACACTCTCCCCCCCCTTCTTTTCCTTTTTCTTCCTCCCATCATTATCATCACTCTTATTCCCCCCCGTCACACTGCTCGCCACAGCTGCAACCAGTCCCCCCAGGCTCCCCAACCCCCAGTTCAGCGTCCCCAGCGAACTCCCCAGTTTGGCACCAGGTTGTTGTTGTTGTACGTCAAACCCACCATCATCATTATTCACAGGACTAGCCGGTTTAGGGGGGGTGAGGGTTTTCCACTCCCCGCTCGCCTTCTTCTTCCCTTTATCAACCTTTTTATTAGGGGAAGACGGGCCGGGGGTTTCAGTCCACGAGCCAGGCATGGACATCTCACTGTTGCTATTCTGACCAGCAGAGTTCTTCTCGTTGGGGGTGGTGCCCTTGGCAAGAGATGCCTTAGACCCGCGGTTCCAGGGGTTGGGGTTGGTGCCCTCGTTGTCCGAGTCAAAGTTTTCCACGGAGGGCTGGAAGGGCTTCTTGAGGGGGTTTTCCTCGCCCGAGGCGGTGAGGGCGTCGGCGAAGTTTGTGACGCGGTTGATTTTCCTTTTGGTGGTGGCGGTGTTGTTGCTACCAGTGGGGGTGGGGTTTTTGAGCGGGGAGGAGGGTTTGGAGAGGTTGTTGTTGTTACTGTTGTTGCTGTCCCAGTCGTCGCCATTGTTATTGTTATTGTCATCACCAAAGGTGTTGTTCTCGTTGCCCCAATCGCCGTCGTTGTTGTCGCCAGAGTTGTCGGCCCAGCCTCCGTCGTTGTCATTGGAGGTATCATTGTTGCCGCCAGAGATATTCCAGGGATCGTCAGTACCGCCGTTGTTGGTGGCGTCGTTGGAGGTGTCATTGTCAGGCCAATCCGCATTGTTGTCGTTGGAGGTGTCATTCCAAGTGCCCCAGTCCCCACCGTTGTTGGAGTTGTTGGAGTTGTTGCCGCTATCAGATGCGGCTTTGGTGCTACCGGTGAACTTGACAGTGGGAGAGGGGGCCTTCTGTTGACTTCCACCACCCTTGTTTTTCCCCTTTTTCTTGTTACCTCCTCCGCTGTTGTTACCTCCACTGCTGTTATTGCCTCCACCGCTGTTGTTTCTCGAGTTGGAGGTCAAGTTAGAATTGCCCTGCTGCGCTCTGGGTGACCCCTGACCTTGAGCCCGGAACGGCGCATCGGGTTGATACATGGTAGGCACTGGATTCTGCAACTGCCATGAGCCAGGCATGTGCTGCCACTGCTGGTGCCCAAGCGTCCCATGCGGGGTGAAATTCTGGGGAACATAAGTACCGGGCAACACGGGAGGCGGTGGACCATACGCTCCCCACCCGGCACCGCCAAGGTTGTAGGGTGGGATCTGGTTTGGGCAGCTTGTATGGATGATGTGGCTAAGTGGACGTACGAAACCATCCCTGGCGTAGTCAAAGTGTTGATGGTCGTGATGATTGGGAGCTGGCGCGGGAGCTGGTGAAGGACGTGGAGGCGCAGAAGGCTGCTGAGCTGGGCTGTCAAAAACTTGGACGTGGCCATCCAGGTAGTAGGCGTTACGCGGAGGGCGGACTGAAGCAAACCTGGAAGGGACATGCTGGACAGTAACTGGCTTCTGCGCGGGAGTGGAACCTTCGGTGCTGTTGGGTTTGTTGTTTGAAGCCTGGTTACTACCACCGTCGGGCTTCTTCTGCTCATCAGACTTGTTATTCTGGTTTTGGTTACTATCAGAGCTGTTTCCGGCGGCCTTCTTGTTGTTTTTTTGGGAATTATCTTGCTTGCCCTTGTCCTCCTTCTTATCATCTTTCTTGGCCTCCTTTTTATCGTCCTTTTTGTCGTCCTTACTCTCATTCTGCTTGACATCATCCTTTTCGTTTTGCTTGGCATCCTTCTTCTCGTCCTTCTTGACCCCCTTATCATCCTTGCCATCCTTCTTAGCATCCTGCTTGCTCTTGTCACTGCTGGCAGAACCATCCGTCTTCTTCAAGCAGTTGGTAAGCAGCGCAGCGGCAATCTCCTTCTTGGTCCGGGGCTTACTCAACTCCTGGCCCAGAATTCTTCGGCCTTGGATACAGTTCTCGCAGCCGCATTTTGGATGGGGATTTAGATCTGGGGTGATGTAGTCGTCAGAAGGAGCTTGAGGGGTATCTTGCTTCCCTTTGTTGTTCTGGGCGTTCTGGTTGGACTTGTCATCCTTCTTTTTGTTATCCTCCTTCTTTTTGTCGTCCTCCTTCTTTTTGTTATCCTCCTTCTTTTTGTTATCTTCCTTCTTTTTGTCATCTTCCTTCTTTTTGTCATCCTCCTTCTTTTTGTCATCCTCCTTCTTTTTGTCATCCTCCTCCTTCTTGTCATCACCCTTGCTCTTGTCATCCGCCTTCTTGTTATCCTCGGCCTTCTTCTTTTCTCCCTCCTTGGGCTTGCCGGGTTCGCCCTTCGTCTCGGGCTTTGGAGGGGGTGGCTTAGGTGCGGCTTGCGACTTGTTGCTCTGAACGGGGACCTTCACTTGAAGAATCTGGCGCTCTCCATCGCTGTCTGAATAGATCTCGACTTGAACCCTGGGTCTTTTGACGCTAGCGGCCTTGGTCTCCAAAGGTTTCCCCCTGGCGACAGGGGACTTCTTCTCCGTTTCCTGAGGCTTCTTGTCCTCCTTGGGCTTGGGAGGGTCGGGCTTCTTGTCCCCCTTGGGTGGGGACGGCTTGGGTTCGCTGTGTTTGCTCCTCTTTTGGGGCTTGTGAGCCTTAGAAATTGCTACCGCTACGGCCATGGCACGCTCCTCCTCGTCTGAGTTGACGTCCGAAAAGATCTCGGAAAGTCGCTTGGTCTTGGCAGACTTGTAGTCCGGAGCAGCCTGAGCTGTAGCATGTGCTCTAGCCGCAGCATGGACACTATTAGCGTCAGCCTTGAGTACAGCCGCAGCAGCCTCGGTCGCCGCAGCTTGTGCGGCTCTTGCCTTGCGATAACTCTTGTGCTCACAGTGCTGAAGGTCCTCATGATGCTCGCGGATCTGATGTCTGGAAGAAGCTCTATGCCTGTCGCTGCCCCTCTGGGCAGAGGTGGAGCGGTGCCGGTTGTGGTGCCTGTCTCGAGAGCTAGGCCTGTGTCTCGAGGTTGATCGATCTCTAGAATGACAGTTCTTGGAGTCTCTGCCCCTGTGCGGCTCTTTCTCCTTGTCCGCCGACCTTCGTGATGACCTCGTCTCAGGTTCGGGGTCGGTCAATCTGTCCTTCTCGGTGCGGGTGAGGTTGCGGCCTAGAATCCACTCCATCATGGAATTGGGAGGCATGGTTGCAGTTAGTGAGTCGCAGCGAGCTTAGCGCGACTATGGCAATGCTGCAGACGAAAAAGAGAGTCGAAAATACAACTATCAATCTCGCAGAGTGATAGTAAAGGAAAGAAAACAGGCCGGTCGCGGCACTGAAGGATAGCAGTGAAGGAAAAAATTGAGAAGGAGTCTCAATCCCCGGGGGGTTGACTGTGAGGGAAAGGAAACAAACCAGGAGGGCCAGTGCTCCTGGGAGCGAAGGAGAGAGGACGGCGAGAGGGCAACTACCTTGATCTGACGCGAAGGTGGTGACCAAAGATCAGAGTGTCTGCAAGAAGTAGGTCGCTGTGAAGGGGTGTAGTCGGTGAGACAGCGGTGCAAAGGAAAAGCAGGAATAATTGCTTGGTATTTGCAGGAAAAATTGGCTATCACAGCAAAGTTGGTGGCAGATGGAAGGGAAATTTCGCAACGACAGAGACAGGCTCGCCAGCTTGTGTGCGTAGTAGGCAGGAAAGCGGGTTTGGTTGCCGGGGAGTTCACCATGAGGCTGAGCTTTGACGGGAGGGGAGCAAGTTGACAAGTGAGGAAGTCGCTCTGAAGGCCGCGCGGACTTGGTCGAAGCAAATATCGACGATGACCTGAGTCATCCAGATAACGATATGGGTACTGTTCCTCTTGTCGTTGGCCGGGGTCTGCAGCTTGAGGCTTAATCGAGATGCCCCTTGTGGCCTGCTCGAACCGTCATCGACGTCTCCGTCGATATTTACAGTTGAGAGTTCCCACTGAGCTTCTCGCATCGACTCCCGATTTCTCCCTCCTTGTCGAGAGCACCTCACCCTC
Organism: Triangularia setosa; assembly: GCA_033296915.1. NCBI lineage: Eukaryota > Fungi > Ascomycota > Sordariomycetes > Sordariales > Podosporaceae > Triangularia > Triangularia setosa. Next base: position 38,225 of record MU866120.1, on the reverse strand, counting down.
TGATACCCCATTTCCAGTTTCCATCTCCGCCATGGGCAACCAACTGGCCCAAGCGTTCGACACATAAAAACAAAGAAAAGAAGAGAAAAATACATCATCATCCCCCATCCCGCCCTATATATCCACAGAGTTCAAACCTCAACCATGTACCGTATTCCATACCCTCAGATCCCTACCAGGCCCATCACACCTACAACTTCGCCCTCTCCCTCCTCTCCTTCTCCTCCCACCTGCTCTCCCCCCTCAAATTCCTCCACAACCCCCACCCCCCAACCACCAATGCCAACGGCGGACAAACCCACAACACCCATCCCCACCACCTCGGACTACTCCTCTCCACCTCCCCCATCACCCTCTCTAGCTCCCTCTTCAGCTCCTCCCTATCCCCATCATTCCAAACCGTCACCCCCCCAGAAAACTCCGCCCTCTCCACCTTCCTCATCACCCCTCCCTGACTCCGCACCCGATTCTCCGCATCCTCCCTACTCAAATGCCCATCCCGTCTCATCAACCTCTCCAACTGCACCCCCTCATCCCTCACGCCGACCACCATAACTTTGCCTACATACCGATCCAGCTTGCTCTCAAACAACAGCGGCACATCCAGCACCACCGCCCTTTTCCCCTTGAAATATTCCCTCACCACAGCCCAAAACATCGCCCTCCTCACAGCAGGGTGCACAATCCCGTTCAGCACCCCCCTGTCCTTCACCCTCTCCGGGCTCGTCCCAAACACCCTTTTCCCCAAGGCGGGGCGGTTCAAGGGCCGGCCCTTTCCGTCGGGCCCATCTTCTGGCATTTCTGGGAGAGAGACCGGGACCAGGAGGTCCGGGGTCGTGGGGAGGAAGTACTTCACTATGGCCTTGTAACCGGGGGTGCCGGGCTCGACGACCTGGCGGGCGATGAGGTCGGCGTCGATGATGGGAAGGTTGTAGGGGGGTTGGGATAGCAAGGAAGAAACGGTCGATTTGCCCGTGGCGATGGAGCCTGTGAGGCCTATTAGGAGCATCTTGGGCGGTTGGCTTTGATGATTTTTTCTGGAGCGATGGGTTGATATTGGAAACGAGGGTGTTGGTGGTGAAATGGCGAGAATTTGAGTATGTATGAGTTCAGATAGGTAGGTAAGGTCTCAGTAAAAGTAAAAGCGGGTTTCGTTAGCCAGTGGTTTGGCAATCGTATGATGCGGGGAGGATCCTCTCCATCACCCTTTGCCGAGCTTCAAGTTCCCCGAGATTCGATTGAGCTGAGCTGCCTTGGCACTGCCAGAAACCCGCCCTCGTCATCGCTAAAGACAATGGCAGCACCCCGCACTAACAATTCTCCTCTTAGTCTTGCCGTTGAAAGACCTGCCAAGCCCAGGTCCAATCCGGGGTGCGCTTTGCATGTGACACCTATGGCGTGCTGTCAGGGATCCTTGGCTTCTATAGCGGCCCGCTTTCAGCCTCATAGCTCCGTTTTTGACCTCCATCAACATCAAAACACAACATGTCATCACCCAAGCACTTTATGGAACATGTTCGTCAACGGAGTGTATTGAGCATGATAAAACCAGGACCGAAACTACCCCATAAACACCGGCCATAACAAGACGATGCCTGCTCCCTCCTACGCCAACCAGTGCCAAACGAAAATCAAGCCGTGCCCCATCCTAGAATACTCCGTGATATCCTCCCAATCAATCCGCAAAGATATGACCACCTATGAAATCTTGATGCTCAAACTTGTACCATCTTGAAGAAAAATGAGCGGAACCGGAAAGCTCGAAGGCAGCGCAGCCAAGAGAGATTTGCTACAAAGACTGCAAGTCAACGGCAATGTGAAGTTCATCGCTGACACCAAGATCTCGTTAGCCGATATCGTCAAGGGTTAACACATGTGAGAGTCTTCACTTACCATTTAGACATCAGGGGGAGCCTCGAGACGTTTGGCATAAAACCAGCCGTCACGGACACACCACTTGTGCCTGAGCCTGTCGATCTGGCGACGTTGGTAGAGACCCCAATGGCCATCCATCTCCTCCACCCACCACTCCTTGTGCGGGTCCTTGTTGGCTGGCATGAAATCCTGGGGCGCAAAGCAGCCCTCCTTTTTGGCGTACTCAATGTCAGCAGCCAGACGCTCACTCTGAGTAAGACCAATACCCAAAGAAGGCCCAAACTGGACGCGAGGCTGCGCGCCAGGCGTCGGGTTGCCAGGGAAAACATGCTGACCGTGACCATTTGGCATCTGCATCAGAGGATGCATACCGGGCTGTATGCCGGGATAGGCAATGCCGGCGCCAGGGACACTGGGAGCAATGGGGGCACCACGAATACCAGGCATGACCATAGCAGGCATACCAGCACCGGGCATGTAGCCAGGGGTCAGGACCATGGGGCCCTGAGGACCCATCATGTAGCCTCCAGGGACGGCGTAACCACCCATCTGGTACAAGGGGATGTCCTGATCGGTGACCTGTAAATGTTTTGGTTAGCAGGTATCTCCAAACATCAGGCTTGGTAACCACATTGAGGACCACTCGGTTGCTTGTTCAATTGCTGGATCGATAGGAGGGAACTGAAAGCTGCCAGTGTCAATTACCTGAGGATAACCAGCAATCGGAGGGCTAGCAAAATAGCCCATGCCTGGGGGATCCCGACGGGGAATGTAGGTCTGGGTGACAGGGCCAAACTGGGTAGAGGGTACCTGAGGTTGGAAGTGAATGCCATTTGGACTGAGCACGGGAGGGATGGCGGGAGGCACAGGCATCGGCGATAGCGGACGCCTGGGACAAGCCGGGTTGGCAGCATTGCCGCTGTTGTGGCCATTCGGTGTCGACATCTTGTTGGCAAAAACAGCGAATGATTTCTGGCTGCGGAGAAGGCTCTCGCTGGATCGGGCCTTCTTATGAGGAAAAGGTTCGGCAGTTATTTCGGATGCAGTGCGCTTCTTATCGACAATAGTTTCGCGGCTGGTGGCCGGCCGTCCGATTTTGTAAAGACGGCACTGCTGAATATGATCCAGAAACTCATACTCTGTCATGAGCGGAATCAGTTCGCAGGTTGAGCAGGTGACAAGCTCCGTCTCAGGCCTGTTGTTGACGGCGGCAGCTGCGGCAGGAGCAACTTGGGAAATTGCTGGGCCGTGCCCGTGACCTCATTGTCTCTCTCGAGCTTGAGCTTAGTTATCTCAGCTTCTAGGGCTTCAATTTTGCGGGCGTTCTGGACGAGCCCGTATTTTAGGCTGGCCACCTTGCCCTCGTAGACTCGATTCAACGCTTCAAGTTCAGGCGCAGTGGGGAGCGCTTCAAACTTGTTTGTCAGTACTTCGAACTTGCTTGCGTGCACCTCAAACTTGCTGGCCGATGCCTCAAGCGTATTGGCGAGTGCGTTGAGATTACTGGTGATTCTATTGAAGATGCTTTGTGCTCGTTGACGAAGGCCGCGATATCTTTGTCGGAAAGGTCAGGGGCAGGGCCGCTGACTTGGGCCCCAGTGCCGGTCATTTTGGAGGCTGGGTAGAGTGTGGTTTGCTACTGCGATTGCCGGGGATGTGTGTGTGAGGTGCAAGGGAAGAAACAAGACGGCGAGGGGGCGAGAGCCGGCGACCTGGTGTTATACCTGTCGACCATGCCCCGATTCACTTGAGCGGGCCCTCAGTGGTCCAGGAACTCACTTGAGTTTTGACCAGTGAGGCTATTGCGGACCCAGCATGGCATATCCACTCACTGACTTCAGTGCTCTACTCACGTCCAGCCCCCTCTCAGGCACGGTTGGGAGCAACCAACAACGCAGCAGCACCGTTTACGTACCGTATCTCGAAGAATCCACATGTTCCTGCTTCGGCTCCAGTGCCAGTGGTATCGTTGAGGGCTATTGCATTGCTTTTTCCCGCGTTCGTAGGACGCCTTGGTGATGGGCCAGCAGGGGAGGCACATGTTGCTGAGTTGGGTGAATCGCCGTGGCTGGATCGGAAATTGAGGGGGGCGAATCTACTCAGATACGGAAACGAGGTAGCAAACGGATATGGAAGCAGCATTCAGATCACAAGATGGAGCACAGGGCAGAGATTGGCTGGCAAGGAAGGCACGGCAGGAGCAGTTTAGTCTTGGTCACGCCGGTCAATGGAGCATCGTCGAATGCTCCCGATAAGCACTATCTGGCGCCATAAGCCTTCAAGCGTTGGGGTTCGGTATGCTTTGCAGTGCTGGACCAGGCAGGAGAGATCGTGAGGCTGATATCCATCTTCGATCCAGAATAGCAGGATGTACGGAGGGATCAAGTTAGAGTTGTGATATCAACAGATGGAAGCGCTGACTACAACCCCTGAATGGAGTTACCTTGGGCGTCGGATGGCCCCCCCCCCATTCGATGATAGAGCAGTGTAGGACAGAGCACCACAAAACCTAGAAAAAAAGTCCGGCAAAATGCCACCAAGTTTGATCAAAGTATGCCACATACCAATTCGTCCTGCCCCTTCAACCCAGAAGAGGCATATGATTCTATATGACCACCGAAACACCGCTATTATACAATTTCCATTGGGAGGAGAGAATACCCTTGCGCTATGCATAACCCAGTCCGCCACCCTAGGTACCACCCCTGGCCGAGTTTCCTACATTTCATCTTCGTACACATCACCGTCGAGCCCTCCAAAGGGGCCCGGCTTACGTATAGCAAACACTGGCTGAGTCGGACAGCAAGTTTCAAGACAAGACTGCTGTGATCTCGGGTCGATTAAAGAAGAGATGCGTCGTCGGTGGAGCTTATAGAGGCTCCAAAGACCCCAACGGTCTATCTCATTTGTTTTCATTGGAAAGATGAACATGGCCGAGATCATCTCTAAAGATTCTCAATTTCCTTGTGTTGTGGTTCGTTTGCGGGGAAGAATGTGCGCCGGGTGATCTAGAGTACCATAATCAGTTTCAACTCCCAAGATAAGCGTCGGAGCGCTTTAAAAGACCTACCGCCCAGAGACCAGCCACCGATGCGACGAGACCGCCCGAGATCATCATTGGCCGGATGCCCCTCGTGCTCTTGAAAATCGCGCCGCTGATACCACCCGCAAGAACCATATTAGCAGCATCGTGCTCCCCCCTGACGTAGCCGATATATGAGTTGACGCAGTTGTACACAATAGCCACCACACCCGCCGAATTGCCCAGGAAAGGCCCTCTCCTTGTGATCGAGTTGAGCACCGTGTTCAACCGCAACTTTGGCGGCTGATCAGCCGACCTTCTCAAGCCTTCTTGCAGACCCCAAGCTCCTCCTATTGTCAGACCTGCCAAGTAGGTCACACCGGTACCGTAGCAGAGATCGTCTGTGAAGCCGCGGGATGGCAGTACCGACTGGCCGCCGGGGAGGTCTGTAAGGGCAGAATCTTCGAGGTTGAGGTAATCGAGTGTGTCCTTGTCGATGCCGGCAAAGGCGTGTAGTTGTGTCGGGTCGGCGAAGGAGGAGGTGCCGAGGAATTGCTCAACACCCTGGGCCTGGGTTGGGTCGAAGGGAGCTGGGGAGGAGGCATAGCCGGTGCTTGAGGGCACTGATTGTGTGGTCGGTGGCGGCGCAGTCGATGAGGGGGTTTGTGACGAGGACTTCTTGCCCGTCAGGGTATCCCAGAGAGACATTTTGGCGACGGAGTGATGGACCGAGCTGAGAGATCACAAGACGGAAGTCGAATCGGATGGGGCGGATGTTATACGACGGGGGTTGGGCGTCTACACGGCGGGTTCGCAAGACGGGATTTGGGCGCTGAGGTCTGAGTGCGAGAGAGCTGCTGGGTCTAGGGTCACGTCGGCGATCGATAAGCAAGTCAAAAGCCAAAAAAAATTTACCGGCCATGAGGATGGCCCGTGCACATGGTTCGGGCTTGGCACCCGTGTTAGAGATCAACATCTACGCAACTGCCGTTGGAAGATGTAAGTCTGTGTATGTTGAAGGTGTAGAATCAAGTACCTGTCTGTTACTATATCTGCCCGTTCTTAAGGAAGATTTCCTCCCTAATTGAGTGTTTGTAATGTGGTGTAGCTGTCTCGGCTTCTTCTCCAATGACGGCAGCCAAGACCAAGGTGAGCAAGGTGAGGCTGCTTGTAATTCACGGTGAGCCATGACAACCCTATCCCGTAAGTATAACACCCAAAATTTCTCGCTCCTCTGGCTGTCGCAAGTTCAAGTCCCAAATACACTCATTTGAGCTTACGGAGGTTTGTATGTCGACGATCTGAGGCTTTGACGATTTTACGATCTTTGATTTTCCACACTTTTTGTTGAGAACCACGGCCTTCACACCTTTCTTTTGACCGTTCATATTTCAGTACCCCTCCTTCCTTGATAATTTATCGAGACCCTTGCCAAGCATGGAGGGGCAGACCTCCGATGGCAGCACGAATGCACTCATTTCTGGACTCAGCCCCGAAATCTTTGAAAATGCAAACACCATCTCAAAATGGCTTTTGAGCCAGCCTAAAGAAACACGGCCTCGGTATGTTCGGTCCCTCCCTGAATGTTGTTGACAGGTCGTCTCACTCACACACATCCATGGTAGACTGGCCGAGGGACTTTTCCAGAAGCTCTTCCAGGATGCCTCTCAGTCTCGACAATACCATGGAAATGGTCACGCTTGTGTCAGATTGTGCAGCTTTGTTCAACAATGCTTCAAGTCTGACGACCAGGCACTGAAAAAGTGGTCCACTACCGAGGCCCTCACATTGGAGCTCTTCCTCTTCTACCTGGAGTGGTACGAGCACGATCCTCATCGAGCATTGCGCTTGATTCTGGATGTGCTTGTGACGGCTTCCAAAAACAATCCTTGCCCCGAAACAGGCCGGTCCATCAAGCGCCGCGTGCTGGAAACCCTGATTCAGATCATTACTCGAAAATATCCCAAGCAGCTGACAAAATCAGGACTTCAATGTCTTGAACATCTTCTGAGCAAGCAGGTGGTCTCACTTGAGGATATTGCTCTTACCTACAAGCAGGTAGAGCTGTCAGTGGCTTCTCTGCCAAGGCTTCAGCTCTGGAAATCGTTTGTGTTTCACCTCTTTTCGTGGATGGAACTTACCTATGTCTGTCCTTTGGCTGGAAAATGCATCGTCCATGTCTTCCGTGGCCTCGACAGTGCAGCAGCACTGGACCCTAGCACAGGCTTCGACGTTGAGGTTTGGCGGCAATGGTTACAAGATGCCCTTGTTCACACTCCCGACATTCTAGAAGACATTAAGAACTATGTGTTGGTGGCAATCTTCAAGACTGACAAGACTGCCGCCCTGAGGCTGCTACACGTCTTCAACAAACAACAACTCTCCAACCGCCAGGAAGGGTCTGATCAGGGAATCCTACTACAGCTAGCTACTTTGGAGCTGGGCAAGAAGACCGGCCTGGTCGATGAGCCCGCCAACCAGCCCGAGCAGTCAAAACATCTGGCGCTGGATTCAAAAGTTCTCGGAATGCTGCTTGGCCACCCTTCCATCTCGGTGAGGTGTAGCGCTCTCTCTTTAGTGGTCTCATCTCAGGCGACCACCAAGCCTCTTTCCCATGATGCTTTCAACCTATTGAGGACATATCTGGCCGCGTTCCATGCGGATTACGACGCCAAAGTCCGTAATGAGGTACTTGGACTCACGAAAAATCTTTTAAAGCGCGTGAAAAGCATCATCACTGTTGCCCAAAGAAGTCTGGCCGAGTTTACAAATCGGGAATTCCAACTCACCGCTGGCGGTAATGCAGAACCACCTCTGAAGAAGAAGAAGGCGGGCCCCGAAGCTGCCCTGAGGGATGCATCCGAAGCAAAATCTGTTCTCACATCACACCAAATTTTCCTCGAGTGGTATGTAGGCTTTCTCAGAGACGAGCTGATACCTACTGCATCTTACCAGCGACACATCACCGCTGTGAAAGCCGCCCTTTTGGTTGTTAGGGTTGGAAAGCACGCTGCCGCCACGGACGATATTGTGGATGAAGATGTTATCCAACTGATCGCTAACGATCCCACCTGGACCCGCCTGCTCTTCGACCTTTTACTGGACCCCTTTGATGACGTTCGAGAGGCTGCTTCCACACTTTTGAGTCTAATACCCCAGGGACTGGTAGCGAGACCCGTCAGCCGATCTCAGAATTCAGAAACGCTTCTTGATGTTCTTAGGGACTTCTGTGGACGGGCCAACGCGTTGGCTGACAGAACCGGGCGAGCTGACCATGGTGATGGAGCTGCTCGGGCTCAGGGGCTGCTATGCAGTTGGCTGGATGCCCAACAGCGGCAAATTCAGTACCTGGCGGAAATTGTTGGCGGTATCGAGGCTAAAATCTCCAAAGCGGAACATGATTTGGGACATGCGGCAATTGAGAGCCCCGTTCATGCCGACTTTGCGGCAATCAGGTAGGTCAAAGTGCGCATACATCTTAGATCGCTATACTGACATGTCTTTTTAGCTATGTCTGGCAGGTACTCGCCAAACAAATATATGCTAAAGCCGAGTTGGAAGCCCTCCATCAACTTCAGGAGCGGATATTCGTTGCCGCCCAGCGGATATGGCTGGCAGTCAAGCATGTCCTTTGTGATGACTCTCCGGAAGGCCATTTGCCCGAGGAAATGGAAGACATTGAAGGCCTGGATACCAAAGACCTTCTCAGTTACAGTTTCCGGGCGGTCCACGAATCTAGGTATGATTCTCCTTGCTTTGCGATACAAACTTTTGCTAACCGCTCCTAGTAACCTCTTGCGCCTCATCATGGGAACATTGAGATTCAGAGCTGTGGCCGGTGTGCCTTTCCCCCCCCTGGAGGTGTTCAAAAAGACAGGATACCTGACCTTTGAACAACTGGCACGCTTGAGGCATCGCGGTGCCTTCTCTACAGTCTCGTACACATTCACGAACTGCTGCCAGCTTACACAACACTTGAAGACCGTGTACCCTGACGCCGATGAGTCGGACAACCTCCTTCGCGAATGGTACAAGGTAGGAATATCACATTTCTGCTGTTAGAAGAATGACTGCTAATTTGCCTACTCAGGGGGCTATCGAGTGTATCATGACCCAAGCATCGACGACTCGCCGATCAGCAGGTATTCCATCCCTTATTGCTGCAGTCCTGTCGGCCAACGCCACTTCCCCATCCTTCGACGAGGTCTACGGCAATCTTGAGCAAATTGGAAAGAAGCCTGTGACTCAAGCCGAGACCGATGGATCCAACCTCCCACAAGTTCACGCTCTCAATTGCCTGAGAGAAATCTTCCGGAGTTCGCTTCTCAGTAAGCGCGCCGAGGGTTACTTGGCCAGAACGTTGCATCTCGCCTCAACGAGTCTGAAATCCGAAGTGTAAGCTCAAGCAGACCTTGATGATGAATATTATAGAGCTAATGAAAAGCCAGTTGGGCAATTCGTAACTGTGGCCTGCTCCTCCTGAGAGCTCTCATAGACTGTCTGCTCGGAACTGGCGAGAGCAAAGCCATCATTGAATCCGGCTGGGACGGCAACTCGGTCCGCATTTCTTACAACAAGTACCCAGAACTGCCGGATATCATCCTTGGCCTTCTGGAAGCAGACGATGTCGACGCAGGGCTAGCCAATTCCGCTGCAGCGGAAGCAGTATTCCCCGCTCTCGATATTATCCGTCGCGCTGGCCCTCCTGAGGAGCACAGGGACGAGCTGCGAAAGCGCATTGAAAACTACCTCGGCAGCAAAATCTGGCATGTTCGCGAGATTGCTGCCAGAACCCTGTGCTCTTTTCTGCTTAGAGAGGACTGGGTATCTGCGATCGGAAAACTTCTTGAACAAGCTGGCGCCTCGTCCAACCGGCTCCATGGCGCTTTGCTCACGGCGAGATTCGTTATTGAACGCAAGTCAGACTTGAGTAATGGCTTGAAGTCGGAGAAGGCCTGGGCAGAGTCTCTTGTGGAGATTCTTGCCACCAAAACCGAGGTCTTTGGACGCTGCCCAGAAGTGGAAGCGGCCTACCTTGAGATTCTCAATCTGCTTGTGAAGCTTCAATGTCTCAGAGCAGACAAGCTGGCTTCTACCCTCAAGATCTCAACCAAGACCAGGAACCCAGCTTCAGCGCTGCTCGAGATGGAGATTGCTCTAGGACTTGTCCACGAGACAGCTTCTGCTGGTGATGTTGCTGGCCTCCGCAGCTACCTTGTTGATTTGTTAGCCAGAGATATCAACATCGCCAGCCGAATGCTCGAAGCTATCCCAGCTGCCTTCTCTCAGGCGCAGGCTGACAGCCCCAGGGTCCGGTCAGAGATCTGCCAGTTGTATGTCGAGGTTTGCGGCACTTCTCCTGCCCCCGAGGCCCGCGCGGTATCACTTACCAACCTCGGAGCGTTGATGTCCACTATGCTCTCCGGCGGTCATACTTCCGAGCTGCCTTCCTTGTCACAGCTCGACACCCTCTGGTTGGACCTCGCCAAATGGTCCATCAACCCAGAGCTGTCCTGGGCCATAATCGAGGCAAGCGGCACAATCATGGCCATTCTTGTCTCCTGCCACAAGGACACCCTTCCAGACTTGGACCAAAGACTCCGAAACTGGGGCGCTTTGATCTCGGATTCTCTCAATGTAGACAACGTAAGCTTCTCCCCCCCCTCCCCCTCCTCCAACCCATCACTCACTAACATTTTTTTCAAGTCGTTCGACACCCGCCACGCAGCCGCCACATCCCTCACTTCCTTCTTCTCTCACATACCCCCACCTTTTTTCTTATCAAGCTACCTCCCGTCTTTTTCCGCCCTCTACACAGCCCTCACTGACGACGACGATGAAATCCGCGAGGTCGCTGCGTTGGCAGCGTCTTGTTTAACCGGCCAGCCAGCAACTGCAAACATATTGTCTAAACGCCTCATTGTTTCCCAACTCTCATGTCAGCTTTTCAAAAAGGGGGAGTTTATCTCGTTGGCCATCTCCAAACTCACCGGCGACAACGTCCCGGCTGAATCCCAGCTGCGGAAAGCGCTGGATTTTGACGACAGCTTGTTTGCCGCCGAGGAGCAGAACCTGTTTGTTGATGAGATTAGGGAGGCGAAAAACTGGAGGTGGGGGCTGCTGGGCGCTATTGCGGAGGGGGGTGGTGGTGTGGATGATATTAAGAGTTTTGAGGAATGGAAGGAGTGGACGAAATCTGGGTTGGAGGTTTTGGTGAGGATCATGAGGGAAAAGGAAGGGGAGGGGGATGGGCCGCTGGGGTGGACGAGCGATCAGCATGTCTTTGCGGCTGTGGCGAGGGTGTTGATTTCGGCTAGGGGGGTGATGGCTGTTAAGGGGGAGGGGAATAAGAGCGATGCTGTGGTGGAGGAGATCAAGGGGCTGCTGGGGCGTGTGGTTGGGATGGCGAGGCAGGGGGGGGGGATGCTGCATGGGAGTTTGGAGGAGTTGGCTGGGGAGCAGGCGGGCTCTCTGGACGTGAGGTTTTGAGGGCCTGAAAGTAGGGGTAAGGGGTTAGATAAAATAAGTGAATTGAAAGAAACATGAAATTGCGAGATGTACTCTCAAGGGTATAGTTTCTGCATATCTACAAAACCACTCAACACAACCACCTGTTTTTACATGACCCAAAAAGCGAATCAAGATTCCTTACAAATTGTGTAATATATGTATGTATGTCTGTTATGTATTCTTCCATCTATTTATTAACCCACACCATATTCACCCATAAAACACACACACACACACACACAACCTTCTCTCCTTTCCTCCTCCCCCCTTCCTTCTCACTCACAAACCAACCCCTTTCGCCTTTTCCCCCTTGCCCCTAACCATTTGATATGCGCCAGCCCAACCAGCCAGTTCTTATGAAAGATAAAACACAAATCGTCTAACACAACGCCCCAGTCACCGACATGCAAATGCAGTACAGCCCCCAACCTTGAGACACAAACAACCCCCAAAACAAACACATCAACGCGACACACTATAGCCGCCTGCTGCAACAACAAGACAAGCCCTCATTCGACGGATCAACATAAAAAAAAGCAAGATCACTTCATACTCTGCCTCCCCTTCTTCCCTCTCGTCGCATTAGCAACCGGCTCAGCCACCACCTCGGCGGCTTGCTGCTCCTTCTTCTTTGTCGGCTTCCTCGACCTGGCCGGCGGCGGCTCAAGACTGTGCAAGTGGCCAATTTCCTCTATCGCCGTTGTATTCGTCCAGTTTAGGCACCTGTATTTCGGTTTTGTATCCTCTTCCTCGACCAACGCCGCAGTAGAGTGCCTGCCACGCGTGCTCCTCTTCCCCTTGTGGGGTTCCGGAGAGGCGTCCTTGACCGAAGCCTCCTCTTCCTTCTTTTCTGTCATGCCATTGGTCTCCTCGGCCGTCGGGGCGGCCGGGGTGTCAATCCCCAAATATTTTCGTCTCTTGGCCATATTTTTCGCAATCTTGTCCCTGTAGTTGACCAACTCCTTGCGGAGCTTCAGCTCGTTGAAGCCGCGCGGGTCGAGCCAGGTCAAAAGCTTGTCAACATCCTCCTCCCTGTCATAGTAACCCCACTGATGAGCATTAAAGACGCTCGTTTTGCCCTCTTCGAGCTTCTTCCTCTCCGGCACCGTCATCTCAAACTTGGCCTTGTACTCCTCCTGGTATTCCTCCTTCATGTCGATATACCCCTCCCTCTCCAGCTCATCCGGACCCTGTACCCAAATGCACCCGTTCGCATACTCCGCCTCCGCCGTCGAGCTGTCCGGAAGACCCCCATACGGCATACCATTTCTCTCAAACCAGTAATACCGATTCCAAAACCTGTCCTTACCCAGCACTCTGGTTCTCGGACAGTCGGCCTCCCGGAGATCATTGTCGATAATCGCAATCTCCTTTTCGCACTCGGCAATCTCGTCCTCTTTCTTTTGGATGTCTTTGAGGACCTTGGTGAACTGTTTGGATTGCTTGGGGACCTTGGCAGCAGCCTCAGCTTTCTCCTTGCGCTCTGCTTCCTTTTCGGCTTTCCGCTTGCGCTCCACGGCGCGGTCGTGACCCCGGCGGAGTTTCCGGCCGTCCTCTTCAGAGTCGGGAACCTCGTCAGATGTGTTGTTAGCCTGGAGATCGTCGATATCCGTCATCTTGACGTCTCCGTTGGTGGCAGCCTTGGTTGGCTCAAGAGGTGGGCTTGGGGGGAGGTTGTCTGGGAGGAGGATCTTGCGCTGGTCGTTGAGGCTCTTTAGCTCCTCGATTCTGCAAAGATGTCAGTGGTTAATATTCCATGTCAGATATGTTGGGGTACTCACAATTGCTTCCTCTTCCTCTGCCACTCAATCTTCTCCTTTCTGTACGCAGTCATAGTCTCGCTGCAATCTTCCATATACCCACGAATGGCCTTGGTCTCAGCCGTCAGCATGCAAATAATTTGCAGTGCCTGCACTCGAGAATTCACATCAAGAGTGGCATATCTCTGCCGAACCGTCTCCTGGCTGGGCTCCATATCCACTGGGACCAACTGCTCCAAAAGCTCTTCACAGCTAGTCCTGAGCCGCTCATTCTTGGACAGCTGGTGCAAAAGCCCCACCATGATGAGCTCCCAGCCACCATCCTTGAAATTGCGCTTCTTGAGCTGCTCAATCCAGTCGAATCCTTGAAGGACCTCTTCGGCGCGGTGCCTGGCCGCATCCTCCATCTCTGCTTCCTCTTGCTCTGCCGCTGCCAGTTCCGCCGCGAGCCGCTCCGCCTCCAACTTGGCCATGCTGCTTCTAGTGGCCCGTCCAGACGGTTGGGGTTCGGGCTCCGGTGTCGGCGCGGTACTTTCTTCTGGCTCCTCTTCCTCCTCCTCCTCCTCCTCCAGCTCTGGGAGCTGAATTTGGACCTTACCGCCATCTGTCTCTGAGCTGACCAGGATCTTGAGCACTGAGCAGTGAATCTCGGTAAAAAGTTCCACCGGCACCTCTTCAGAGGCGACCAGCATAGCTTCTACATAGTCGTCAAAGGTAAAAGAGTCCAACTTGAAGATCTCGCAGTACACATTCAACGTGTCCCAAGTTTCCAATAGCGGGCCGACACTCTTCATGAGAATCTTCTCACTGAACGGCGACTTGGACTCGGCCTCGACCTCGACGGGCGTGTCATTGCACATGAATTTCAGTGGTGGCCTGACATGCCCTCTGAGTCCTAGCTGCAAGTCCTCGATGGGATATTTTGGTGGAGGTGGGGGCGGTGGCGGCTCGGGCGTTTGCGGCACCATTGGTGGTGGAATCTGACCGCGGAAAGATATCGGGAACTGGAACGGATTTCCAGGAAGTGGCAAATGCATAAACTGCCCTGGCTCGTGCACGCTGCCGTTGGCTTGCATTGCTTGCTGCTTGGCCCTAAGCATGGCACGCTCCGCCTGGGCAGCTTGTTGAGCTTTGGACTTGTGACTCTTGGGTGCCGGCTTCAGCTCGGGCAATCGAACGGGGCCGGTGGGACTAATCGATCCGGACAAAATGCTCGAGTCATGATTCGACATTCTTTTCTGTGCCTGGAGCTGCTTACGCTCCTGGAGCTTGGTGTCGAAACGCAAGTGGGCTGGCACGCGCGTGTCGATGTGGTACTTCTCGGCAACCTCGTTCTTGACCAACCAGGGCGCGCCATTCCAAGCTTCTCTCGTGACCGTCTTCTTGATGTATTGCCGCAGCACCTGCTTTGTGAAGATCTTGCGGTCACGGAAGATGTGCGCATCGTCCACCACGGCCTCCTCGGCAGGCGACATGTTCAGGCTGACAAAGTATGTTGCAAAGGGCTTCGAGAAGGTCCCGTCAGGAAGCACCTTGCTCCCGAAACGAGTCTTGTCTCTAACGATACCATGAAGCTTCTCGGTGTGGCCCATAACCTCTACTAGAACCGCCTCGCCAGGATAATAATCATTTTTAAACTCGTCATATATCTGGTCGACGAGGGTATCGATGCGGGAGACTGTCGAAAACTGGACGCGTCGAAGAACAGGGCCCTTGAGAGCCTCGGGAAAGATGTCATCGACCTCGGCAGCATTGGCGAGCTACGCAGGGGGTTAGAACCCTTGTTAGTAACGTTGCAACAATGAAGTAACAGAGATGTTTGGCAAGCCTACCTCGCTTTCAAGCGCGTCAAAGAAAGTCAACCCAGAGTGGCCAGTTATAGTACAGATGAAGCGTTTCTACAGAAGTGTGAGTACACCTAACCAAGCAGACCTACTTCAACATGGAAATGGGGGGTTAGCATACTTGCTTATAAAAGTCCATCCTGGAGCATGTCAGCATTGTTCAAGTCAGGGGTCATACACAAGCCAGACAGGACACACATACCGATTTAAATAGTCTTCATAGGTAGTAAAGACCTCGCCGGTCTGAGGTATATGCCATACCTAGAGGCAGAAAAAAGTCAGCAACCAAATCAATTGATCAAAGGGGGTTGAGTTGAGGGGAAGCCGAGGGCAGACCTACCTCCTGCTGCTCATCATCAATGTCAGGCACAGGCAGAAACTGCACCGGCTTGCGCTTGAATTGCACCTGGGCATTCATAGTGGTTAGTTGTGACATGGGGACCACGGCGGGCGAAAAGCTGCGGCCTACCATGCCGGCGGCGGCGAGGGAAGAAGTGCCGCGCTATGTAAGCCTCAAAAAAAAAAAAAAAAAACCACAGTTGCAAGGCTGGGATTCAGCCTCGTCGATTTTGAGGTGGTGGTCACAAGTGATAGTGGTGGTGATGGCAAAAGTGGTGAAGACGCGGTGAGGCGGATGATGGGGACGCGTTGTGATGTTGAAGAAGCGGTGTTGTGTGGCCTGGGGTCGCGATCCGTGGCGGGTTGGGTGGAGAGGTCAGGGTTCGCGGGTGGTGCGGGTGTGCGGGTGCCCAGGAGAGGAGCTCGCCGACGTACATGCAAGCAAGTAGATGGACGGGTTGTGACGGATGAAAATGATATTCCTCACTATCGAGAACTGCCCCTGGGAGATATCTCTTGATGTGAGCGAGGCGCGGCGCAGTGGTTGCCGGGCGTTGCACGCAGAGAAAGTGAAGTGGCCGTTGTTGAGGGAAAAAGCTAGACGGCGGTGGGTGGTGGGAGAGTGGAAGTTGGAGGAGGAGGAAAAAGTTCAACAAGGGGAGGAGGGCGCACAGGTAATAGGTCCAGCGTGCTGGTCTCCCGGACCCGCCAAGCAGGGACGGCATCCCATGGCTCCAGCTCCGACCCCCAAAAGGGCTCCTCCTCGTCCACACCTCGACCCCCCCAGGAACCCTATCCTCGCGACAACCCGCCCGACCATGCAAGCTTTGCCAACGTTCTTGTACTCGCCATGCTCGCCGCGACGAGGGCTTTCGATTGAGCTCCGAAGCATCCAGACACGACACAGTCTCAATTATTTATGTCTGGCAGACTGCATGCCAAAATTTGTTTTCCAAGGGTAGGGGTCCGCTCTTCCCAGCCCAGAGCCAGCTCTCGAGGCCCCCCGGTAGACCACCACCCGCGTCGACCGTTGGGCTCCGCCAGTACCTCCCACTCAAGTCCCAGGCACTGTTGGGGAATGACACTTTATGCTGCACCATTTCACCTTCTAATGACATGGAGAAAGCATCAAATATCTATTTCTTTCAATCCGGTGTTGACATTGGCGATGTGCCCCTGAATCCCAATTTGGATGCCAAAACATGTGCTCGCTGTTTTTGGCAAGTACCAGTACCTCCACTAGTGGATGGGGGGTGGCCACCTCGAATCTCTTGACACGTTCACTAGGTCATGCCAGCGCAATTCGCCAGCATCAAACCTGCTGCATCGGCACTCAGCGCATCTGGGGGGAATACTGATGCGTGCAAGGTGCTGTTTCCCCCGGGATGTGCAGAGGTGTATCTGGTCCGCATCTTGTAAATGCTTGTACCGGTACTTGTGACAGCTTCTGCGGCGTGTGCTCGCGGCAATCGCCGTGTAAGTCAATCTAGAGGATGATCATTCCTATAGCTTCTGCGCAGGCCTGGACCTCTTGTGAGTGGCATCTGGGAGAAGGCGCGTGGGTGCAGCGTGTCCAATTGATGCTCTGTCTGCCTCCGTTGAGAACGTACCCCATCTGCAGGCGATGCGATTCTTGTGGCCTCCTCCAAAGGCAATTTGGTCAACTCAAATTCAGATCCAACAATGCCTGCCGCGTCCCACCCCTGGCTTGTCCCAGCGTCTCCACACTTTCCTGGTGTCAGCCTCGCATCGGCGAATCGTCGGCTGCCGATAAACTGATAAGCTGGGCCAGACCCGCTTACTCATCGCATGAGTTTCAACTTCACTTGTTAAGGCACGGGGAGGCTTTGACACAGCCTTTGGAAGTGTGCAACCTCGGATGTAAGAGTTCTTGAATTTGAATTGCGAAATGTATATCTCTATCTATGACGTGAAATAGACAACCAAAAAGCCCACCCAGCTGCCGACAACTCCTATAGCCGAATACGAACTGGTGAACATGAGGGGAAGAAACTCGTAACTTTTGCCAAAAATGATACCGTGCAGCAGCGAGCAGTACAAGATGAGCGGGATGCTCACCGTGATGTAGAGCGTGCTGAAGCGGTCGAACAAGAAGAATCGTGGGCGAGGCGAGGCCGGCGCAAGACGGTCGAATGCCATCAAAAACAGAACCAACCAGAAAATGGTGTACACCGTCTTGATCGGAAACTCGGCCGGCGTGAACAGGAGCGGAAACAGTGAAACATGTCCCGCAACAGCCAACGGCCGGAAAGCCCCGAGATAGCGTCTGTCCTTGAGAGCGATGAGGCTGAATGGGATGATGACCAAGAGGATGGCCTTCTCGTGGACGTGCCATCCAAACAGGAACGAAGCATAACCGCACAACGTGACAGCCCCGATAAAGGTGTCCCACGTGGGCTGAGAAAACAGCCTGGCAAGAGGGATCACTTGGAAGATCAAAGTCAAAGCGAAGCACACCTGTGGCGTAATATCGGGAAGGACTGCAAACGCAGTGTCTCCGACTAAGCCACGGGTGACACTCTGGAGTGCGCCGCTCTTGACTGAGAGACCAATCCTGGGCGCGAGGACGATCAAGACCCGGTCCACAAACGAATAGATAGCCCAGACATTTGGTGCCCAGTAAGCGTGGCATAGACCCCGGGAAAAGGGGAATAGCCGGCTCAAAATCTGGGGGATCTGCCCCTTGAGCGCAAACGGGCCAAATGCCACACCAAAAATGGCTGCAATTCCGCCACCCAGCTTCACGCAGTTGAGGAACTGTATCCGGAAGACCGACTTTGGCGAAAGGCAATAGGCTCTGAGGAGGAAGACGAAGTATGCCGGCGCCAGGTAGAGATAAATGTGCTTCATGCACAGTAGCGCCGCGAATAAAAGGCCGCTCCACAACAATGTCGACTTTTTCTTAGCCAAAACCAACGACCAAATAAGGATACCATACATGCACCCATTGTACTGGAAGTGAATATGATCGATAATAAGGAGACCTGGGGACAACAGGATGGAAATCGCAGCCGCCTGGGCCGCGCGCTTCGATGCGCCGTGGGTTGAATCCACAAATCTGGAGATATGCAAGTCAGCACAATGCGCGTTGCAACAGGAAGCAGGTCTCTGTTACAATTGAAGAGCGTAGACCAAAAGAAGTTCTGTGATAATCACAGTAAACCTCTGGAAGTACACCGTCTCCCGGCTGGCGTATTCGAGATTGTACACCCTCAGCATGGCCGGATCAGCCAGCTTCGCGACCTGCGACATGATCCATTCGAAATATGCGAAAAAGGGAGGGTAGTCCAGCGTCCATTCGGACGTCTTTTCATAGTACCACTCCCATAACGGCAGGCTGTTGGTGATGGCGAGCCAGTTTCGGTGGACTTCAAAATCGGTCGATTTACTGAAGAAACATCACGTCAGTCATCCATGCGCGGAGGCTAAAGTTTGTGACAGGTGGCTGAAGGAAAAAAATAAAATAAAAGCTTACTATGCCGGGAACAGAAGAATCTTGAACGCCGCGGCGGCTACGGCGCATTGCGTAAGAGTAGGATATATCTCCCCCATAGCGACATATCGGAGTGACTCTCTTTCTCGCTCCTCCAGAACGTCAATTACAATTGTGGACTTGTCCAAAATGTTGACAAGGTGACAGCAACAGCTCTGGTGGGGCCTGCAAAAATGTGGGCCACGTCTTCCCGCACAGTGTACCCCAAGTCAAGTATACAGTAAGGAGGCACCAGCCACATCTCTCCTGCATCGACGTTTGAAGAGTGCGACGCCACCGCTGAATTGATGGAACAAGCCACGAGTTCCCCGCAGGAGAACTGCGGAGTTTAGCAAGGACCCCTGTTTCTGGTCTTGAACTTTTGGAGCATCAGGTTCCGACTGCTGCAGGGGAACAGCTGGTCTTTTCGATTCGGGCCAGCCTCAAGTCTCAGACCTCCAACATCGGAAACATAAATTCTATTATTGTGCTTTCTACCTCGATTCCAGCAATTTCTGCAGATATACATCCTTCCTTGCTCTCATAGCCAGTCACTATTTCATGTTTACTATTTTCCCGCGCCAATTACCACGTTCTGTTTAAGCTTCCAACCGATCCGACCCTGGTCGTCCTTTGTATATTTCCCCACACTGGCCGACCCGACCACCCGCCTGTCCGCTGTAGAGCCAAAGTGTCCTTTTACTGGTGACCACTGTTGAAATCAGCCGGATCTTTCTTTTTTTGGTAGTACTTGCTTTTACTTAAACATACTACGTGACACCTCGATCCTCTCGTCGACCGAGAACAAGCAACATCGAATCCAAGATGCGCTCGCCATCGAGCTTCGCCGTGCTTGCTGCGGCCTTGGCCCAGGCGCATGCGCAGTACCTTGTCAACGACCTCAGTTTTGGTTATGGCCCCAGGTATGTTGTTATCTGAGACGAATTGGATTGCTCCGTGGTGCTGTGTTGTGCAGTTTCTGACGTGGTTGTGTTCTCCGTCTTCAGGATAGCTCCCGAGGGGCAGCACCAGATCCCAAATTATGGCATGCAAGGCCGGCCTGGCCTTCCGGAAATGCTGTCCAACAAAGTCATCCTCACGCCAGTAGCCCCCGGTAACCAACGCGGCGCCGTGTGGTCTTCAAATCAGCTCAACCAACAGAACTGGATTGCCGATGTCGAGTTTCGTGCGAACGGTCCGGAGCGGGGTGGGGGTAACCTCAACATCTGGCTGGCAAGGGATGGTGCCCATGTGATCGGGACAGAGAGCATCTACACAGTCGGCAGGTTTGATGGTCTTGCTCTTGTGATCGACCAACACAGCGGGTCGGGTGGTATGCTTCGCGGTTTCCTCAACGATGGCACAACGGACTATAGGTCCCAGCACAACGTAGACAGCCTGGCATTTGGTCAGTGCAACTTCGGATACCGAAATCTCGGCCGGCCTACCCAGATCAAGATTCGGCAGACCGACCAGAAATTCAGTATCGAAGTTGCCGGGCGCCCATGTCTCGAGAGCGACAAGATCCGCCTTCCTCCCGGATACAATATTGGTATCACCGCCGCCTCCGCCGATACCCCTGACTCCTTTGAGGTGTTCAAGCTTGTTGTTTTGACCGATGACAGCCACCATTACGGCGGCTCTGACAACACCCAACACCACGACAGCTATGCTTCCCACCAAGAGAACACCCACCAGCAAGACCAGCATTACCAGCAACAGCAACAGCAACAGCAACAGCAACAGCAACGCCAGGAGGAGCAGCCCAAGAAAAAGCTGAACTTTGGCCGCGGAGGTCAGGCCAAAATCGAAGATCCCTATGACGATGTGATCCCCGACCAAGACGCCTCCACTATTTCCACGCAGCAAGCCCAGTTTGCCGATTTGCACAACCGCGTCCAGAGCATCAACCACCATCTCTCCTCCATTTTCCGTACCCTGGGCCAGAACCACGGTGTCGGAGAGCAGCGTCACGCCGAGCTCTCGTCCATGATTCACGACGTCAAGAACTTCCTCCACCGTCTGGACAAGCTTGACGTGCTGGAGCACCGCATGGGAGATGTCGAGCGCGAGTTGAGGTCTCTCCGCAACGAGCTCGGCGGGAAGTTGAGGGAGAGCGAGAATGCGATCAAGTATCATGTCAGCGACAAGCACGAAGCGCTGCACGAGCATGTCAAGGAACATGCCGGGACGGGACACACCAAGTTGATCTTAGTAATTCTCGGGAGCCAATCAGTGTTGGGTGGAGCGTTTTATATGTATAAGAAGAGGAAGAGCTCGCCAAAGAAGTACCTCTAAACCATGAACCGATAATTGGGAGAGACTTCAGGAACCGATTCACTTTTGGTGGAGGGATGTATAAAACGGCTGCTTAAGAAGGGAGGATACCGTGAGTGAAGGGATGCATGACAGGGATATGATGGATGTGCTCTTTTTGTTTTTTATTATTGTTTTTTAAGCTTGGCGTTAGATTGGGAAATGTCTGAACTCATGATGTTTTGGGTTGTTTTCAAATCTGAAGAGGCAATTGAGAGCTTTAAACGACACGACGATGGTATGCAGTGGTTCAATGAAGAGGGTTGTATTCGACCACCTTGGAAATGCCGTGAATGGTCAGAGAACCAAGTTTTGGATTGACGGAGGCGGGGTCCGAGCTCAGACGAACAACTTCAAGCCAACATGTTGTTTGCTTAGCTCTTCACTTCATCAGCCCCTCGTTCATCTTCTTCCGCCTTACTATACTAATTTTACTTTTCTAGATCATTGTGCTGACTTGTCAGAGAGAAGGGCAATTGGTCAGCAATTGGTTATCTCCGGCATCCCCTGCGGTATCATCAACCACGGCACTTACACTTCTGAGAATCAAGCTCACGCTGAGCACTTGCTCAACACCGTACCAGAGAACAGCTTATCAAGTAGAGACAAAAGATGATCAAGATTCTAGGGTTGGCCCTTTTGGGTCTGATAATCGGGACGCGGGGAGTAAAGGCGTGGGATCATGTCAGCCCTGCCGAGCTGAACAGGGTCACAGCTGAGCTTGGAGTACCAGTCCTGGTTGCTTGTAAGCCTTGTCACATTACATCCTTTCACTAGCCCTTGAATTAACAGAACTCACCTCTTTCTAGTTATAAAGGTATGATTGGCTTTTATTTTTTGCTCTTTATACGAGCCTCGACTGACTGATGTGTTCTTTGGTCATAACGATAGCCAGATGAGTCCGTCCCCCTCAACTCCTTGGCATATCCAAGCGTCTAACACCCCCGCAGACCCTCAAGCACCTCCTTCGAAGAGGAATGGACAACCGCCACCTCACTCGCCGATGAGCAATCCCAAATCCAGCTCAGCATCGACTGCTCCGAACATCCTTCCCACTGCGAAATCCAACCCTCCATGACCTTTCCCTCTATATTTCTCTTACAAGCAAACAAGCCCCCCGTCAAATACCTCGGGCCCCTCCTCTCTGAATCTTTCAACCAGTTCCTATCTCGCTCCATCCGTCTACAGCCAACTCCCATCACCGAGTCAGAAGATCTTGCCAAATTCAAAACCTCAGACGAAACAGTCTTCATCCTCTACCTCCCCGAACCACACCAGCCCATCCTGAGTGCATACGAAGACCTTGCCCAAAAGTACAAATACGAGTTCTCCTTTGGCACCATCACAGCCGTCAACGATCTCCTCGAGAAGGAAAAGGTGGCTGTGAACTCCAAGGGGGCACTAGTGGCGTACAAACCCCTCGACGGCGACACCGCAAAGCTCAGCTTGGACGGACTAGATTTCAGTTCCATTTCCGGTGTTGACGAGTTGGAGAAATTGTGCAGTTTACGTCCCATCCCTGCCAACCTCCTCCCAAAAAAGCTAACAAGAAGCTATATAGCATCAAGGACGCTTCTCGGCCTGTGATAACGGAACTCTCACCTTGGAATCATCAGCGTCTCATTAATGTAAGCACCTTCCCTCCCCCCTTTCCAACCTTTTCTTTCTTCGTCCGTTGGTAAACTCGATAATAATTTTTTTTATTTTTGCATTCCCCAGCTCGGAAACCCCCTAGTCTACCTCTTCGCCCCCACCGCCACTCTCCGTAACGACCTGCGCAAGCAGTTTTACCGTTTTGCCAGAGATTACTACCACCAATTCAGCTCTGTTCTAGTCGACCCTTTTCTCTTCCCGGGCCTGATGCCAAAGCTCGGGCTACTGGACACCGGCGGGTTTCCTGCTGGCGCTGTGCACATCCTCTCAGAAAATAAAATCTACCCTTACCCGCAGGGGGAGAAGATGACGCTGGGGAAGGTGCAAGGGTGGGGGATGAAGATCTGGCAGGGGGAGGTTGAGCCTTGGACACCTGGTGGTAATGATAAGGGGGGAAAGACAAACACGGGAGGGGGTGGCAGTGGGATTAGAATACAGGGAAAGGTTGGGACAAAAAGGAAGGTTACTGTTGGTGGTGGTGGGGGATGGGGAAAGGGGAAGATTTCGAATTTACCACCTGGGGTGAAGATTAATATTCCGGGGGTGAGGAGGGATGAGCTCTGAGTGTGGGAGGGTAAAAAGAAAGGCCAAGGGGAGGTGCAACAAAAAATGCAAAAGGAATGCTTTCAGAAATGCTCACACACCTAATGTCAGGTGAATGTTCATCTGTTGACCGACCCAGGGATCGAACCTGGCACCTTTTGTGTGTGAGACAAACGTGATAACCACTACACCAGCCGGCCTTTTTGGATGAGGGTTAGGGTCGGCGATGAACTCCTTGTAGCAACAGTGGGCAGAAGGGGTTGTGGCCTTGCAACGATAAAGAGGTTCATGAGACACTAAAACACACGAGACGGGAAGTATATGCGCTTTTGAATGAGCCGGATGTCATAAGTCGAGCAACAGCTCGATACATGTTCAAAACCGATTGCTCTGTGGCCACTTCATAGGCCCGAATACCATCGGCACTCGGCTCCGGTACCCCTCCTGATCCGGTCTTGGGACCCCTGCAGCCGACGACTTCCCCCGATAACCTGCCTATCAAATGAGTGACAGAAACGGCCCACGGGTTATCAGATAGAGCAACGCCTCATATCAAATAAGCTTTAACTGTTATCTAATTCTTTTGGAAGAGCATCACTGTTACCCCATCACCGTCGTCTCACTGACATCCGGCCAGGACCGGATTCCCTAATGGCAGGCGCTGATTTGATCTTCAAGCTTTGAGGGCAATCCAACAGACCTCCCAAAGCGCCCAAACTGTCCTGCCACAGCTGTTGGTCGGGTGTTGTTGATGACAGGAATCTTCTCTGAGAACAGGAAGTGAAGACTGGATGAGTGTCTTCACTGCGAGCCTTCTGCGGTGGAAAAGATTTGGGTGCTTCATTTGTCCTAGCTGAGGGGGGTCTTTTGTGAAGCGTACATCAACCTCCGACTCACCTTCCCCATTGCCCTCTCCTCAATAGTCACTCACGCACTCACATCAGTAAAGTCCCTGACTTGGCCCCGAAAACCAAAATGACACCCCTCCTCCTTCTCGCCACCTCCCTCCTCTTTGTCCTCATCTACTCCCTCTCCCCGCTCCTATCCAAAGACACCCTCCCGGGTCCCCTCTACGCCCGCCTCACCTCCCTCGTGCTGAAGTACCACGAGTTCACCGCCACCCGCACCTCTTACATTCACTCTCTCCACCTCCGTTACGGCCCGGTAGTCCGCGTCGCCCCTAATGAGGTCGCTTTTGCTTCAGCGGCAGCAGTCAAGGAGATTTATTGTAGTAACGGGAGTGGGTATGACAAGACGGAGTGGTATGACTTGTTCAAGGTGTATGACAGGCGGACGATGTTTACTACGCTGGGGAAGGGCGAGCATGCGAAGAGGAAGAGGGTGCTGGCGGATCGGTATGCGAATAGCAATATTGTGAAGGGGGGGGTTATAGAGGGAATAAAAGAGAGGGCGAGGGTGTTTGGGGGGTTGTGTGAGAAGGCGGGGAGGGAGGGGGTGGATTTATATGTAAGTGTCCGTTCCTTGAGATTCCGACCTGTGAGATGGAAATTCTGACCGAGTGTGTGATATTTATAGATCAGTGAGTACTGCTAGACCCTATGTTCATAAAGATCAGGGGCATGAAAGACTGACAACAGCAACAACAACAACAACAACACAGTCCTCCACGCCTACGCCTTCGACTGCGTAACCCTCCACCTCTTCCACCCTTACTCGACCAGCTCCCTCACCAACTCCAAAGATTCCGAGATAATGCTCGAAGTGACCTTTGACAGCAGTCTCCAAAGTACTCTTTTCCCTTCTCCCCCTCTTGTCTCCCTTATAGACTAACCCTGCCACGCACAGACCGCCTCCTAAGCCACTACTCTCCCCCCCTCCACCGCCTCCTCAACACCCTCCTCTCCTCCCTTCTCTCCCTCAAGCCTCGCGAGACCCCTCTAGCCGATCACTTCGTCCTCGACACCGCCGCCCTCCAAGCCAACCTCTCCCCCTTCACCCTCCTCCACCGTCTTCACCACGACCTCCCCCCCAACTCTTCTCTCGACCAAACCGACAAAGCGGCCGAATGCCTCGACCACATGGCCGCCGGGATCGACACCACCGGGGATGCCCTCTGCTTCCTAATCTGGGAGTTATCCCAGCCTTCTTCCCTGCCGTGCCAACGGAGATTACAACAGGAGCTACGATCCAGTACCCCTGACACCCCTATTGAGAAGTTGGCATATCTGGATGCGGTAATCATGGAAGGGCTGAGGATGTTCCCCGCTATTCCGATGAGTTTGCCAAGGTATGTTCCGGCTGGAGGGAGAACAATAGGTGGTTACAAAATACCGGGAGGAACGATAGTGAGCGGTCAGGCGTATTCTGTGCAGAGATTGGGCCCGGAGCACGGGGGGGTGTTTGAGGAGCCGGAGCGGTTCCGACCGGAACGGTGGCTTGAAGGGGACGAGGAGAAGGACAGGGAGAGGAGGAGGAGCTTTTTTGCATTTTCGCAGGGGGGGAGGGGGTGTATTGGGAAGCAGTAAGTTTTCACTCGTAGGGGCTGGGTGAAGGGAGGGTTGCTAATGAGACACTAACAGTTTGGCACTGGCGGAGATGAAGTGCTTGCTTTGGGAGGTCTACAGCAAGTTTACAACGCTGCCTGATCCGAGGATGAAGGCGGAAGAGATGGAAATGGCGGACTTGCTGGTGAGCAGCCGGCCAGCTGGGCAGAGGTGTTTGGTTAGGTTTGAGAAGTTGATTTCATGAGCTGCGAGAGCTTGGGTACAAACGAATGGGTGTGGTGGCATGTCAAAGGGTTTGGTGTAACTGGTGCCTGATTTACCATGAGAGAAGCAAAAATGTACTGTAGGCGCTGGTCTATGGATATATATGTATATATCTGTATATATTGACATATCAGATGTTTGGTAGGTTTCGAGACACAGTGATTTGGCAAAATTTGAGGATACTCTTGGTACGTCCGGATAAGCGTCCATACGCATCGTACCATATTACCGGTGGCCAGATTTATATGGGAGCCGGTGGCACAGCCTTGGTGTGCCATGTGAAAAGCTACCAAGACTCCTTACCTGTCATGTGCTGAAAAGCCAAAGTAGATGTGGCCTTGGATAGCTGTCAAGAGAAAACTACAGCTACTCAATAATGTCAGATCGCGACAAAGACCCGTATCTCTATCATGTGGCTGAAGGTGTAAGGAACCGCGTTGGGCGTTGAAATGGGCCGCCTCCCGTGTTTCGGGTTCTGTTTGCAAAGCCAGAGTGCAGAAGTGGGGGAAGGGCTCTTAGAGGGGGGAGGGGGTAAAGGGCTTACTTTGAAGAGGCGTGGGAGAACCCACGCACATGGCACAATACGAACAAAATCAAAAGAAAATTTTTCTTTTGCTCTCTGAAGAAAAAGACTTCCATAAAAAAAACGTGCCGTCCAGTGTCGCTTTGCCGCCTGCAGCTCAGCCCAGAAGCAGAAGGCGAGTAGAAGGAGCGGGGCGAGTCAGACGGAGGCGGGGTTGAATTCACAGGTCACGAACAGTGAAAGATGCGCTTAGCGGGGCGCGATCCACCACAGACCTTCTTGCGCGCGGCCTTGGTTATGCCTGACAGGTGCCTGGAACCTTGTGTAGGGGGCCGTATAATTGGACTTTCGCCCACTGGCCCAGAAAACTCTTTTCTTCTTCCTCATCCACAAACAAACTGCATACAAAAAACTGGTCATCCAGGGCAACTCTCTCCATCTCTTACCAGCCAAGCTGTCAGAGCAGGACTTACTCTTATAACAGAGGTATTCACTGTCACAGGGCAGATCCACTCCCCGCTCAACCGGCATCCATCATCCCAGGACCCAGCGCCAGGTCAAAAATTTCGCATCCTCTCTGCTCGTTGCTGATCCGCCATCTACCAACCCCAAACTTCACTCTTCCACCATCCCCAAGGCCGTCTCCCGTCCCCCGCGACACCAACGACCACACACATAACCAAGACACGCAGCACAGCGTTGTTTATGTATCAGCACGACCAGGACTCCGTCTCTCGACACTCCCCCCCAAAGCTGCATCCGTTTCGCATAGCGCCGGAACCTTGTAGCCCCAACACCAGTTCTGACGGTTGACTCTCTGCCCATGTTTGAGCATCATCACCAGCATCACCACATGTCCAGTCCTCAGCCCACGTCTTACTGACACCGTTAAACCACAAATCCGCGCCAACAGCTCAATATCTGCTTGTCTGTCCTCCACCACGACTTCGCGTCACTCGTCCACCAGTTTCGTTTTCTCACTAAAAAAAAAAACCATCAACACCGCAATCATGGCTGCTCTCGTCAACGTCCGTCGCGATGTCTCCGACGCTTTCTATCGCTACAAGATGGAGCGTATCCAGACCAAGATTGAAGGCAAGGGTAACGGCATCAAGACTGTTGTTGTCAACCTGAGCAGCGTTGCTCAGTCTCTGGCCCGCCCCGGCTCTTACCTCATCAAGTATTTCGGTTTCGAGCTGGGTGCCCAGACCAACATTGATCCCGCCGACGACCGCTGGATCATCAACGGTGCCCATGAGGCGAACAAGCTTCAGGAGCTTCTTGATGGCTTCATTTCCAAGTTTGTCCTCTGCAAGAAGTGCAAGAATCCCGAAACGGACGTCCACATTAAGGATGGTCACATCACGCTTGACTGCAAAGCCTGTGGTCAGCGTACTGATGTTGACCTGCGCCTCAAGCTCAGCGGCTTCATTCTCAAGAACGTGCCCAAGAAGACCAAGAAGGACAAGGCCGAGCGCAAGGCTGCCCGCAAGGCCAGGCAGAACGGTGGCAAGGACAACGGTTCCGGAGAGGACAACGGCTCTGACCAGCCCTCCCCCAACGGGGACATCGACATTGCTAGTGACGATGATGCTTTGACTCGCAAGATCAAGAAGGAGGCGCAGAACCTCGAGAGCAAGCCTGTCGCTGACAAGGAGGTCGAGTGGGCCGTTGACATGAGCGCCGAAGCTGTCAAGGCTCGCCAGCAGGATCTCCCTGACGAGTTTAAGGCGAAGCTTGTGTTGAACGGTGACGACGAGGACGAGGACGGCGAGGGCGGCAACACCGTCTACGACCAGTTGGCCGACTGGATCCAGTCAGAGGCCGCGGCCCAGGACGGTGTCGACAACGTTGATGATGTTGACATTTATCTCAAGGCCAAGGAGCTCGGCATCGAGGCCAAGCACCGCACCCTCATTGTCTTGGTGATGACTCTGTTCGACGAGGCCGTTGTGTCTCAGATTGGCAAGCGTGCCAGCATGCTCAAGCAGGTGTGTAGACTTATTACATGGTGATTTCATCGGGAAAATACTAATTTCATTTAGATGGTTTCTTCCGAGCGTCACGAGAAGGCCCTCCTTGGTGGTACCGAGAAGCTCTTGGCCGACCTCGGGAAGGAGCACTACGACAAGATTGTCAAGATCCTTGGGCTCTACTACCACCACGATCTCGTTTCTGAGGAGGTTGTGACCAAGTGGGGTGCTAAGGCTTCCAAAAAGTATGTGGATGGCCCTGTCTCCAAGAAGATCCGCAAAGCCGCCGAGCCTTTCCTCACGTGGCTTGCCGAGGCTGAGTCTGAGGAGGACTCTGACGAGGAGTAAGAGATCTGGTGTGCTGCGGTTTGGTTGCTTCACACTCGGTTGGTTTTCGAAGGGATGGATTAAGCGTAGTTTGTGATCTTGTTGTTTTGGTCGGGGATACGCCTGTTTGGAGGATGGTCTACAGAAAAGGACTTGCTTAGTATTGCTTTCAGCTTGGCACTTAAGAGTAGCTTAGTCGTAGCATGCCTCTCTTTTTATTTAATATCTTGGTGCCTGAGGAAGTGGTGATGGTCTTCGGGTTGTGTGTTGAGTGTATTGCCATGCATTCTTGAGATGTGATGTCCTGCCAAGGTCAGCTGGGTAGCTCGTCCCTAAAGAATCATCAGGGGGGCGCAACACATCACACGCATTAGATCATAACCAAGTCCACTGTGAAGGCGTCTTGTTCCTGGTTGTCTTGATACATGCGAATGTGCATTTGGAATCACCTTTGTCGCTATCAAGTATTGAACTCTTCAGCAAATCTCGCCACAAATCTTCATTTTTCATTGTTCTTTTATCTTTTTCCTTTTGTTTTTTATTTTATTTTCTTTTTATTTATTTTTTTTGCTTTTTTCTTTTCTTTTTTCTTTCGCTATAGGTCCTGTATCTCTATCTACTGGGTATCATTTTTCCTTTCTTTCCTTCTCTCCTCTCGTTTCACTTCCCCAGCTGCTGCTGCTTTCCCTCAACCGCAACAGCCCCCAATCCAATCCCCTTCTTCCTCCCTTTAACCACCGCCTCCAGCGCCCTCCCCACCCCTGCCAAATCCCCCAGCATAGTGATGTGGCCCCTATCCGTGCACACCCTCCCCCCTTTCACAACTTCATATCCCTCCGGCAACATCGCCTCTTTAGCCAGGACTACCCCGTCGCCGGATTTGAACATAAGATCATCGTATGCATCCGCGTGTGCGATGCCCTCGCGGCCAGACACCCGACAGCCGTAGGTGGTGGGGATGTCTTTTGCGTAGATTACCGCCAACGGCGGGTAGGCGTTTTCTTCTTGGCGAACTTTGTTGTGCGCCAACTCCGCCCGGAACTGTTTAATCTCTGACAAGGTGCGGGCGAGGTAGGCGATGTTTTTGGCTCTGGTTGCGTCGTTGGTTGTGGCATCGACGGGACTGTCGGGGCCGGAAGAGGAGGATCCGATTTGGGGTGCCAGCGTCCGATCTTTTCCCCCTGGCAGGAGGGCTACGCCGGAGTCGCGTTTGGTTTGGGTGTTGCTCCTGCTCCTCAACGGCTGGAAACTCGGCAACGAATCACTCAGACTGAGCAGCGAGCTAAACGTCCCGTTTGCTTTTCCCAACGCCGGCAGTGCCGGGTCGGAGACGGATGGGCAAAGCCGGTATTTCACCCAGTCGCCCACATTGTAGAAATCAATCCTGTGCTCCTCCCCGGTCTCCTTATCCACAAAACAGAAGCCGTCTTCTGGTAAGAAAACAAAGGTTGTCCGCAGAGAAAAGTTGACGTGCGCGGTGAGAATCTTTTCATTCAACAAAACGGCATCGCCGTTGCGGAGGGGGCCGAGGATGTTGATGCACCGCTGGGGAACCCCGACGTAGACTACGCCCGCAAAGAGGGAGGGGGATTGGTTGACCGCGTGCCGGGTGATGATGCCGCCTAGGCTGTGACTTATAACCCAGGCTCCGCGGTCGGATGGCGGGGTGCCGGGTTTATTGGAGGGGAGGCCTTCTAGAAATCTGGCAAGTTTTTTGGATAACAAGTGAGGGCTTAGCCGCCAGTCGTAGCCATAATCGTGGACTCGAAGTTTGCCACTGCGTGCGTTTTCACTCTCTCGCAGGCGTTTGAATAGCCGTTTGGATATGTCGACTGGGCCAATGTTTTTGAGCATGCCATCCGCAAAAATGGACTTCTCCATGTCAAGCTCGTCTTGGGGGTCCAGCCCGACCTCGAGGTTGACTTTGCGGATGTTGAGCTGGACTTTTACCGGCACCCACAGTCGGCGATGGGGGGCCTTGGCCGAGCGGAGGATCGAGCCTCTGTACCCGCCCATGATGACGATGTCGCCTGTCAACGTCTCTAAGACTTTGTCGAGCGGGTCCTGGGGGGCGGTGGCGGTGGACGCGGAGAGGGAGCCAGAGCGGTGGGGTTGGGGGATGGGTTCAGTGGCCGACTTCTTGACAAGGGGCGTGTTGTTCAACAGATTGGGCATCTGTGGCATCTTGAACGAAGGTCCCTCGAAGCTGTCGAGGATGGCCTTCATCCGGACGTTGACCTGCTCGCGGACGTTGGCAAAGCGGGTGTCGTCGCCTAGGGAGGAGACTCTGGACAGGGTGTGATATAGCAACGAGTCGTCGGATGTGGTCCTTCTCAAGGAGGAGGTTCTGGGGGTGCCGGATCGCTGAGAGCTGCTGTCTGGCATCACACCCGTCTGTGGCGTCTTTGGTGTCCGTTCCTCTTTTTGAGGTGAGGTGTTGCTGGAACTGTGAGACGAGAAGAATGGCGGTGTTGGGATGCTAGGCATGAATCCAGAGGGGATGGAGATGGACGGCAGAGCCTTGGAGAGTCTCTTCAGCATAGCATTCTCACTAACTGAAGACGCGCGTTTGTGCCTTGATGACTGGCTTTTGATGGCCAGGGACATGGACGACCACCTCCCCGGCTCGGTGATGTGAAACTGTTTTGGTCCTGCTTGCCATGGTGTTGGGAGACGTTCGATAGGGGGTCGTTCAGGAGGAGCCTGGGGGAATTCTGCTTTCCTCGCTCCTTCCGTCTGGGCCAAGGGCTCGAATGAATGTCTCGGTGGTGGTTTGCCGCCACTCGAAGTCCCATCTAGCGATGCCATCCCCGGTTTCTGGTCGTCTTCGATCCTCTCAAAAATCCCACCCCCCGCAAGCCGATCCAAAGCCGCCATTCTCTCCGCGGCCGGAGTCTTTGGTGACGTAAATAGCGTGGCCAGTGGGCTGATAGCCGGCTGCATCAGCGATTGGGCGTCGGCCTGATCATCTTCAAAGTCCTCATCGTCCTCCGCGCCATCCGAAGAAGAAGCGGGTCCTCCATTCTGTTCCTGCGCCGGTGGCGGGAATTTAGTGACGACTGGCGGGAGAGTCATCCGAGCCATATCTGCCTCCAACGATGCCGGGGCCGGTGGTGCTGTCATGGCGGTCATTGTGCGAGTGAAAAATGTGGTGGACGATGCCTCAGCATAAGAGGGGATTTCGAGCTCGACATCAACAAGGCTGCGTGCGCCTTTGCTCGGCAGGGGTTGTTAGTCCAATTTGGGGAAAAAATAAACAATGGGATCGATTGGATAGAAGCTGATGCCTATCGATGAGATGAGATGAACTGTCACTGGCAGACAATCCAAGAAGGGAAAAAAGGGTGAAAAAACAGTCGAGGTTTATTATTGATGACAAAAAGGAAAAAAGGAAAACGCCGTCCCCTACAGTATCCAGTTTCGAGACACTGTTATGTAGGGTGAATGATATGGTAAGCTGAGAGGCTGAATGCGGCTAGGTAAATGACTCGGATTGAAGGATCAGATCGATCCCCGTGGTCTGGCCGGGCCATCGGGTCTTTGTCTCGATTTTGCTGTTGGCACCCACGCAGCTGGAACAGCAACAACACCAAGCAGACACATGGGAGAGGGAAGGGACATGGGTTCCATGGGACGGAAGCGAACATTGAAAGTGTTCCCCAGTCCCCTACGTCCCCATAATCGCGGCGGTGCAAGACCGAATCAGGAAGGACCCCGTTGTCTGATACTGCCGTATTTTTGATGCCTAACACTGGCCTGCTTGTCCATCATTCCATCAGTTTATTTTTGGGACGTGTAATTGACTCTTTCCCTTCGTCGAATTGTGTTGTTGCTTCTTTGCAATTTGACGTCATGGCGCTAAACTCCGGTAGAAGTCCAAAAGATTTGCTGGTTCCACCGATGGTCCCCCGCGCTGTTTGTCTGCCGGACCCGCGCCTCCTCCGAACCCGGTGTCAGGCCGCACGGCACTAGTAACCCCGGACTGTTGTTGGTCTCAAGTAGCATTTTCCCATAGATCAAAACGCCCAGGCAGATTGTATTGACCGCATTTTCCTAGGTGGTGACAGGCAGATTTCGATGTCAATAGCATCGGGGCTGAGCAAGCATCGCCGATGATCCTGTACCACTCAAGTTCCACGACGGTCCTGTCGTAAGCCTGCAGATGCGATCAACCAAAATTGGTGGGAGTTCAAAATCATGCGAAAAATACGCGGAGCCTTGCCTTGGCTCAATGGCATGTCGTGTGACAAAGGAAACAATGTCAAAACTCATCTTTCAGAAATTTGGTATCCATCGTGGAGCCTCAGTCCCGTTGCATTGCAATGGAACAGCCCAACGGTCCAGTGGGATTCTTGGAGATGAAAGCTTGGGTGGGGGAAAAAGAGCAAAGCATGTGATGGTCCGGACCAAGCTCTTTGCGGTGAACAAACACATCAGACACGGAGGAGTAAAGGGTTCGCAGAAGAGCTCCAAGCTCCAACCCCGAGCTCCTGGAGGCTCAAGAACAAACACAAAGACGTTGTTTTGTTGACCAATCCAATTGCATGCATCTTGAAATTGTGAGACAAAATGTAGCCATCCAGCCCTCCTCTTTGGGCAACTCTCACTTAGGAGCAACACCTACTGTCAGATCACGTGATCCAGCACAGTTCTCCACTTTTCTTCTCCCGCAGCTCCCTCCAGCTTGGCAACCCGCCAAGCAGCCCACCCAGCAGCCAGCATCCAGAACGTCAATTGGCAATTGAGTGTGTCTGTCGCCGACGACAACCTCCAAATCTTCCCACCACCCCCTCCCGTTTTCCAGTGTAGCAGCCGGCGCAAGCCACCAAAGCACATTCGAAATGGCCGGCCTCGAGCATCACAGTTCGTTTCCTCCCCAAGTGTATCCTTCTCCAAAAAGTGCAAATGGAAGCTAATTGGAGCTGCTGAACAGAGGTCCTCATGGACCCGGCGTTTGTCCGGTTGAACAGTACGTTGCCTTTGTTTTTGTTGGTTGTGGCTGCAAGAGGTCTGGATGTGGTATACACGACTATGGACCGCCTGCTTCGCCAAACACGAGCCCGAGCCCGAGAAACCGAACCACAAACGACGTTCCGAGCGCAAGCAACGAAACGGTTGATGGATGTAAGAGCTGGATATATGGAAGGACACCAACAAAATCCAAATCGAAAACTCTCCAGTTTGAGCCCAACAGCCCACGATTGATTGCTGCGAGGGCATCTGAAACAACGAGAGACTGGACGACAACTCAGCTGCGTGATATCTCAGACCACGCAAGGAGGAATACAGCCCGCCGTCTCCATGCCAAATCTCCCATATTGGTTGACCCAGTGACGCTGGGCTTATTTCGAATCACAAAATCAAAGGGATGAGGTCACGGTTCTAACACCCCTGTTTCACAGACATGCAAGTCAACCGCTACAAGTACTTCCGCTGGACACCCCGAACCGGTCTCCTCACCACCCTCTACGTCTTTGTCATCCCCGGAATCGTGGGCTACATTGGCTGGAAGTGGGATGTTAGTCTCCCTCTTTTCCCTCTTGTCCATCTCTTCGAGTCTAACATCAGCATTATCAGGGCGCCTTCGACCTACGAGCAAAGCGCAGGGGAGATCTCATTGCTGAGCGCTAAACGGGGAAGAGATTGGGAGGAAATGGAGAGAAGGGAAAGTGTACATATTTTGATGAACCAGGGTGTGAACGACAGATATTGGAGCTGTCAGGGGGGTTGCACAATAGAAAACCTCGAGGCTGGAGATCAAATGATACGCTTTGTGCAAAAGTGGAGAATTTTCTTTGGTTGACTGATGATGTTAACTCGAATTGCCAAGCTGTTGGCATTATCAATGCGAGTATCCAAACTACACTCTACTCTACAGTTCTCTATTAGTGCTCTATGGTACTATATGATGCTCCATGTTGCTCCATGATGCTTCATGGTGCTCTATAATGCTATTATATATACGTCCCTTTTTGTACCATCTCAACACTCATCCTCCTCCTCCTCCTCTTGTGTCCCATCGGCATCCTTGGCTAGAAATCCCCTCCAACTGGACTTCTTCTCCCGCCGAGCCCGATCTGTCCCCTACGTCCACAATACTCCCTAGAGCAACCTTGAACTCCTCTGAAGGCCTCTCCGACCATCCGTTTAAACTCCAATCGCCGACACTGCACATGTTCTTTTTCGACCATAAAGCCTCCCCTTGCGTTCCCCTGCGCAGTTCCCATCTTAGGGACGAGATATCTTGAGGCTGGGAACTCTACGTACGCCGTCCGCGTAATATATCTCCCTGGTACACTGTCAAGCCATCCGTCCATCCTATCTGCATGTTCACCTTCTACTACTTTGATCGGCCGGTCTATGTGTCCCCCCCCCCTGTTTTTCTTTCTGATTTTCTTATTCCCCTCCTCTGTCTCGGTCTCTCCTCGCTCTCGGCTGTCGTGACCGCCTGCTGCGATTTGTTTCTCTCTGGACGCTCTTGGCGCGGTGTTGCACTGGGTTCTCGGTGGTGTGTCGGTGGCGCATATGTTGGCGAGGATTGTCTACCATCACGATGACCTAGTAGACCGTGTTTGTCGTTGGTACAAGATACCGTGTGGGTCTTTTGTGGTCTTGTGAAACTCCGTCCTGCTCCGTCCCTCTTGGCTTTTCGTCATGATTTCTCGTCTCACCACGAAAGCTCCCTCTAGTCATATCATAGGGAGACCCTGGCCTCTGGTTTTGTCGTGCTAAACTATCAGGAGATCTCAATCTCTGATAGTGCTGGCTTGTGAACCCATCGTCTGGTTCTCGTGATTCTCGATAGTCTCGCCTCGGCGGACGGCTGGATAGTCTGTGATGGTGAGCTCTCGGTTCGCGACTAGGAGATTTTCGATAAGCCCGCCTTGGCTCGCGACTGCGAAATCTTCGATAGTCATGCCTCGGTTCAGGGCCGGGAGATCCCCGATAGGATGATCTTGCTATACGACTGGGAGCTCCTCGATAGCCTCTTCTCGATTTACGGCTCAGTGATCTGTGATAGTCTTGTCTTGATTCGCGGCTGTGTGGTTGATGATAGTCTCTTCTTGGTTGGCGGTCGGGAGATTCTCGATTATGCCGGTATGCAAAATTGTAATACTCGGGAGATCTCCCACCCTCCCTGGGGCTAACCTTGACAACTCTTATATCAGACATACTCACAGCCAAGTGTCCCAACTCACTCTCTTCTGAGCCGCCCTCTGGTAATTCACCCTCTTCCAAATCAAGCAGCTCCGTAGTAGCTGTCTGATCTAGGGCCTCCGATTGAACGCCAAGGACCTCCATTTTATCTTCCAGGTCCTCCGATTTCTCTTCCGAGCCTCTGGCCTATCTTTCAAGACCTCCAATCTATCTTTTATGGCCTCCACTTCATCTTCCAGGACTTCCGAATCATCTCCCGAACCATCGTTACCTTGATCGGATGCGGGAGAGCACGTAACTTGGGACGTCGACTCTTAATTGTCTTGGCGATCATAGTCGCGCGTTCTGGACGTAGGTCCTCCTCTGGATGTTCCTTTGAACACTCGGGCGTTGTTGCGACGTGGCGGACGGGCGTCTTCATCCCCATCGTCTCGCCCCTCACCCCTAATCCGGTCGCAAACGGTTATATTCTTGGCAGGCTGACTATCAGCACCGCGTCTTGTACTGGAAGTTCCGGACCTCCTAGATTCCCCCTCTCCGGATCCAGATCGGCGGCCGGTTCTGGCGGCCAACGCAGGTGCTACACTGACGTCCCTGTCGCTAGGTGGGAAAATGGAACAGGCAATGTAACCACCATCCAACCATCTGAGCTTTTGCTTGGTGCTCGCCGGGTCATTCTCATCCTCGGCGGGTAAGTCGATACCCGGGTGGCCCTGGCCTACAACATAACTGCCGTGAGGCTGTTCAAAGAATCTCGGTTTGGTTCCGGGCTTGGCCCTGGGTGGAAGCGTGTAGGGTGACTGGTCAATTGAGCGGAAGACCAGACGGGTGCCGACAGAAGAAGAGGGGAGAATATTCTCTGAGTGACTGGCGATGAGCTCAGACAGCTCCTTTATCGTGCTGTTAAAAAAGTACGATATTAGCTGAACGGGCTGGCACGCCTGACAAGACTAGAATTTGGTGCTATCGTACCATGTCATTGACACATCAAGATCAATATAGGGAGGCAAGGGGTCCTGGGCGAATTCCTCGAGCCTATATGATGGAGATTAGTTTGTGTCGCACGATTTTCAAGATAAAAGACTTACCTATGGGAACCGTTGGCGCGATAAAAGACTTTCACATGGGTCAGTCTTACTTTTGACTGCTCTGGTTCGCCTGATGATGGCATGGTGATGCTCTCAATATGGTTGTCGGCCAGCGGAAGAGGACGAGGGTGACGGTGATAATATGGTTGCCAAGTATCTGGCTTACAGAACTCCTTGCTGACAGTGTAGAAGTAGTTTGATGTGTGCGGTCAAATTGACAAATTTTCTGAGAAAGAAAGTATACTACACATAATTTTGAGAAGGCAGAAAACCTAGTGCTCGTTCTTGGAAGGCGTATTCTAAGTTACACGCCCCCTGAAGAAGGGCTTCCCACGTGGTGGAAGGAGCCTTTAGACGTGTGCTTTCACTTTCCCCCACACTGGCCTGAAGGATCTACCCGGTTGATCCGGTTCGCGGGCCACCTTTGGAAACAGAAACTGAAGATATCAATCCACCACCAGCCCAGGGGCGTGAAGTTCTCGTCACAAACAGGGTGTGTCCGTGTTGAGTACCTCAGTACCTGCCTGCCTGCCGGTGCCGATCCGTCGACAAGTGGGTCCAGATCGTGGCGCAGCAACTCTTCCCGCATCACGCTAGTGCAACGACATTGGGGCCGACCTTAATTTAGCGGAGCTGTCCCCCGAACACTTGCAGGTTCCGGAACCTCATCTCTCCATTTCCAACCTCACCTCTTGTTTTTGGCCGTGTTACAGCCTTCTCAGCCTTTTTCCCGGGCTTCTAACGGTTCTCCAGACCCGGATATTCCACCCTCGAGACAACACCTCGGGCCTCCCACATCACCAACATATATCAAACCACCCACCATGGATTTCGCCTCTCTCATGGCTAAAGAGATAGCCAAGAAAGAACCAGAAAAGGAAAAACCCCAGAAATACATCTCCCGCCGCGAAGCCGAAGCTCAACGCCAAGCAGCCTACCTCGCCGAGCAAAAGGCCCTTGAAGCAGAACGAGATGCTAAAGCAGCCGCCAAACGCAAGCGCGAAGAGGACGCCGCCGAGGAAGCCAAAGCCCGTGAGGAGAGGCGGCGGAAACTCGCCGAGGAATCCAGGTT